>JAJAGP010000422.1:0-422315 GCA_025084515.1 Ancistrus triradiatus | reverse complement strand
AGACTCTCTGGTATCCTAGACAAAAATATCAGACAAAAACAGTAAAAATGAAAGAATATTACATAGTAAACATCGTGTATGGGAACTGCTTTGTGCTGCATTCTGAGATTATTTATTATATGACATAGACAGGAAAATATTTACATTATTGATATCTGAGTCATGACTGCATTGATCCTAATTGTGTCTTAAATGAAAAGAAGTCATCTGTCATCAGTAATCAAGAGCATTTGTCCAGACTGACGTTCAGAAACAAAGAGAGCGTGACAAAGAAAGAAGACAAAGGGAAGGATATAAAAATAAATCATGGGCTGTGGCTTCATTGCCATGACTTATTGTCTAAATGCTATAAATTTTCTGAGTGTTGGAAAGGTAATGTTGGAGGCAGTGTTCCTGCTTTTATCAGGGTGCAGGGTAGCTTTTATTAGCTTGTATGAATGGAGGAGAGGGAGGAGGTGAATAGGGTCCCTGTCTTTGATTATACTGTACAAGGAAAGGCCCCATTATCACTCAGT
This sequence comes from Ancistrus triradiatus, assembly GCA_025084515.1. Lineage (NCBI taxonomy): Eukaryota > Metazoa > Chordata > Actinopteri > Siluriformes > Loricariidae > Ancistrus > Ancistrus triradiatus. The sequence continues at coordinate 421,800 of JAJAGP010000422.1, read as the reverse complement.
CAGGAAGGACGCTCCAGGTCAGCTCGGGGTCAGTATACCGATCACTCTCCCACTCCCGAACTACTGTGTGCTGACATACCAACAGGTGTCATGAAATTTGTACTCCCTAAAACCTGGTACTGAGTGTCAGTAAACTCATCTCTCACTCTCCACACTCAGAAGGCATGGCTGAACAAACAAGTACACAATGTTGCTCACTTCAGGAACAGTAAAGCTTTCATATGATTTCTGATCTAGTAGGGTACTGACTACAGTATTATCTACACCAGTGAAACCCGATATTAAAAATCATATTTCTCATGGCATATCAAGACATATTGATTTAAATAACAATTTTAATTCATTCCTGTTTTTTTCCACAAAGAAGCAGTGAGATGATGATACTTGATAAGTTTACTCAGAATGAATTATTATCTCACAATTGCAAACAGACAAATCTGCCTTATATTTAAGATGTTTTACTTGCTAAGACTGGGCATTGTTGTTAACCTTCTTACACTGTTTTAGTCATGCTTTTGAACAGAACACATTTAAATAAAAACAGATTTGTTTTAAATTGGAATGAATAGCCCTTTTTACATAGGAAATAGTCCAGTAAAAAGTTGTACAGCTTTAGAGTTTCTTGCACCCTTGCACCAAAATGATGACGCAGTTGTTTGTACTGTCAGTACAATTACTGTTTGGATGGTCCTGTTGCTACAGTAGATCATTCATCCCTGCTGCTATTAGACTTTATGATCCATCTACTATGTGCCAGATTCATTTATTTTACATTTGCTGCAATTCTTTTGGTATTACTTGCATGCTATTCTACTTTGTTTTTATTATAAAATATTTGTTCAAGTTAAATATGTAGTGGTAAGAGCCAGCTGCTGGAAATGACAGTTCTTGAGGACTTGGGGTCAAATCCGAGGTGAATGTTGAGTGGTTATGGAACTCATGTGCCTCATGTGTTACACAATCCTATGTGCCTATATCCTGCTATGACAATACATGGATCAATAAAGTACTCTATCTAGCTAATTTTCTTCGTAGCTACGTATTTATGTTTTTTATATATATATTTCCTTTGAAAATGCAATAACTAAACAAATATTTGGTAGCAGTGCTGGAGATCTAATAAAATAAGCTTTGTTAGACAAACAATCTGAAAGGCAGAGAGCTTTAAACTTTAAATCAGACAGTAAGATACTGTTATTAATTATCAGCACACTTGCGTAGGACTGTAGGAGATAGCTATGGCTTTGGAACATGTCAGCACTTTCCTTGTTACCAGTTTCAATCTCCTCTAGCCATTTGGCTTTAATATCCTAAAGCATCACTTGGAGAGTCAGCGTCAGTCTGCCCTGACTAATTTCCTCTGGGCCTGACAGATCACAGGCGTTCCCCACCAAACTGCCCTCTCCCCACCTCAAAGCCCCTCGTAATCCTGCTGCTTGTCTACAATTAATCTTCCCAATTGCCACATTATTAACACCACCACCCACAGGCAGCAGCCGGCTTTGCCCCACTGGACATGGAGCATCCCCTCCTTAGCCCAGCAGCCAGGCATGTCAATCACATGCAGTGCGTAAAAGTTGCCCGCTGTCAACATCAGAGATCCCCCTCAGCCCAAACCATCTCACCCGATCACTGGCCAAGTCCACTGATCATATACCCACGCCCTTGAAGAAGATTAATCAGCTCCCTCCCTCACTCCTCTCCCCCTCCCCGTTCCCTCCTCTCTTTCTCTTTATTCAATGAGGCATCCTCGCAATGAGAAAGGAGGCCTGGTTCACAATGGGAATCCCTGCGTAACAGTGTTAAAGGAAAACTCTATTTGAATGCCAGCTGTTATCAGGGTCTTTTTCTGAGCTCTTTAAAGAGCAGGAGGACAAGAGTCCCACTTTGATCAGCATCCTTAAGATTTTACACAAACATAATCACAAGCCATGGGGTCACTCACTCACACTGGGGGCTTCAGGAATTCATTCATTCCCAAGGCTTGGAGAACACACAGGCTGTTAAGAGCCTTGAATTCACATAGCTGTTTGTCTTCATTCGCTTTTAAAAGATATACGTCGCTCTTTGGCTAGCTAGTTACAAGCCATATGTTTGGACTGGTCATTTAATAATGACTGATAAGAATGTGAATTGAGATAATGTGGTCATGAAACATACACTGTGGAAATCTGAAACTAGAGTTTGGAGTTGAGATGAAAATAGCTTCATATGCAGCTACGGAGAAAGAGCATGACTAGGACCTTTCACCAATCATTTTACCTCAATGAATCTCCATCAAGGTCCAAGATAAATACTGAACATGTGCTTTGGAATGAGCATGACTGTATACCTTAAGAAGGACACATCAATAAATTGTACCTGGGGTAATCCTCACATTTATGAAAGAACTGATTACTACAGCTTATTATTACACTGAATTGGACTGAATGGAATATTTTCAGAAGTTCATAATATAAGGTTTCACATTGTATTGTTTTTCACGTATAACATTTGATTTGCCTTTTGCGTACTCTTGACTCGTGTCCCGACACAACCAAAGCCGCTAAAGGCAGTACTAGGAATGCTCAGGTGGAGGCGCTGCAGTGTTAAGTATATAAGAGAGTCTCGATGGCTGCTCACTGGAGTGAGTATATGCTCTCCAGGCCATGGGCATATGCTGCCTGCTCCCATCATTATTGTCTTTACACACTGAGTAATCGCGGCAGTTTATGATAATGCGGCAGAAATTTACAAGCTGGGGAAAAGAAGAAATCTACAATAATGGCATTAACAGAGAAAGGCATGGAAGAGAAAGGCCTCGTCCCACTGGGAGCAGTCCTAGCAGAGGCAGGACTACTTGCTGAAAATGTCACAGTGAAATATGAGTCCTTTGCTGGATTATACATCACACTCACGATCGCTCCTTTCTTCTGTGTTTTGCCCAACACAAATACAGTAAGTGCAGCTAAATACAAAGTCATTCATGATTATCATCTCCAAACAGATCTACTTCAGAGGAAGAAGGTGAAAGGGCAACAGAGATGCAGCAGGCCATTCTATGAAACCATTATATTTGGTGTGAACAGCAGGCCTCAAAGCTAAAGAGGCTCCCCTGTGAGCGCTTAGCTTGTTTGGATACAGAATCTCAAACAACACTCTCAGTGCTCATAGCAGAGGTACACCGATTCCTCACACAGGTAAATGTATAAATACTCATCCAGAAAACAGTAGAGTAAATATGCTTTTTAAAAGTACATTTCTAAATTTGCTTGATATAAAAAAGTATTCTAATTGTTTTTTATTTATTTTTTATTTAATCACTTTGGGGGTAATGCAATAAAAAGCTATTTAATTTTCACTGCACAGTACAGTAAACTAATTACTTTTTCTTGCAGGGACATAATGTAACGCATTACAGTTGATATTCTTGTTACTTTCATTACTTATGTTTTAGAGTGAAAATACCAATTATTCCCAAAGCATTTACAACAACTTCCACAACAAGGCTTTCTGAAGTTTTGAATCATCTGAACCAACTGATTTAAAAATTACTTAATTGTTTCAAACCCTCGAATCCAACATCTACTGGCCAGATTTGTGCAACTGCCCCTGAACTATTGTAGTTGAATTTTAAATGTCCGTTGTTCTTAAATAAAGCATTTGAAGGAGTTTTGGTAAAAATTAGTATGAATTTAGGGAGTAACTTAAAAGTACAGCAATAAGTAATTGAGCTACTTTTCCAGAAAGTAATGAGTAAAGTAATCCTTATTATATTTTGAAAATACTTGATTGATGTAATTGATTACTAAATGAATTTTATGGTTTTATCAAAAGTAAACAGAGTGGAGAAATAAAATTTCTTTGTTTTTTTTTTTTTTTTTTTTACTTTATTTGACACTACCTTAGACCCTGCCCCTCTCAGAGCTGCTTTTCACCCTAACAGGAGCATACAATACTCGCTTTCTTTGATCAGCATCATCAAGTTTAGTGCATAGTTCAATTACATAATTTATATAAATGTATATCTAGTGCTTATACCAACATTTTTTAAACAGCCTATCAAATTAAATGCATATCATTATATGTGCATGTGGTGCTAGGATATCATGATCATAAACCACTTTCTGAATATGATGCTTTGGTGGAGTAATGATTCTTCGAATGACAGACTAAATGCCACAAAATCGTATATAGGGTTGCACAGGGTCGGGCTTCACCCCCACCCTATAATCTTGCCATGACCCATGTCCTCCCTCTATGCATGGCACCATTTTCGTTTAAAACATGTGGCGACCAGTCACTTAATTCCATTCTTCATATTGTTTCCTCACCTAATTGTGACTTTCTGGTTGGGCAGCATAAACCTCAGAAGCAAGCCAATCACATAGTAATGGGCGACGCCACCGATTTTCTTTTTGATACAATAAAAGGTAGACTAATGTCAAGGTTTATATCACAATACAGATAATGATAGTCTTCGATCACCCCTTTTCTGCAAGAAAATACTGCAGTTCAAATACTGCATTTTGTTCCAATGATTAAAGTAACCTAACATTATACAGGTACCTGGATATCGCCTGCCTTTCTGAAAAGCTTCTGTCAGGGAGCTTCTGTTTCACTCTGGCAGTTGGGAGTATCTGTCCACATTTCCCTCTCCTCTGAACGCCTCGCCTGCAGCTTCTCATGTTTTGTGCCTGACGTTCAGATGTTTAGCAAGTTTGTGGTATTGGCGCAGTATTTTGACATTTGTCACATTTAGCCTCGTTATTGTTTATTACACTAAAAAAACCTCCAAACCCTACTTTTTTGATTTCTGCCTAGAGAGCAGAACTGTCTCGCACCACCTTCTCCTTGTACTTCAGTCTGTGTGACTGAGATGGGTTTTCAGATACAGTAACTTGTTAGTGAGAGGGTGGAGGGAGACAAACAGAAGGAGTAATTCCTATCCTGCATGTGTTGTTAAGGCAAAATGTTATTCCCTTTTCCTTAACAGACATGATACACATGTATATAAATCAACATATGATATCAGTATTTTAAGACAGGATCGATTCTTAATAAATAACTGCCAGGATTGAAAGTATTGATACTTTAGTATAGAACCAGCTACCCCTACAATCAACTTTGTCAATCAAACTGTGGTTGCGAAATGGTCAAGTGTCAACTGCTTCTTTTTTGACTGCATGAGCCTAAGAAAGCCATAAATATCATTAGTACCGCTACTGTGGGTGATCATAAACACTGTTGGATGGAAGAAAAATAACAAAAGAGAATACGAAAATGAATTAACAATCAAATATCAAATGGATGCACAAATGTGACCGGATCTCTTAGGTTATGGGTAGTATAAAAAGGAAAGCAAGTACAAAAAGCATAGTTAATAAAGATAATTACTTCCTAGGCAGTGAGGAGTTGCCATGTTCTCAGGAGCTGTGTTATAGTTCTGTGTTTTATCCAGTGTAAAACAATAGTATAGGTAACATTCGACAACTGTATCACTTGTACCCTAGCAGTTCACATTACAGCTTGTGTGTGGGGAATCAACTTCAAGGAATCAACTCAATTCTTAAGACTGGGATCAGAGAATCAAATGTACACTTGGGTATAGTAAGTGCTTTATTACTTTTCGCTACTCGATCTAAGCTTGAATTATTTGAAGGACTGATCAAGGCTGCTATCTAATCAAACACATAAAGAAAGAGAGAGAGAGAGAGAGAGAGAGAGAGAGAGAGAGAGAGAGAGATGGGTGTATGGGGGCAGGGGTTGGGGTTGGGCAGAGATCAGTGTAAACACCAGAACTTTTTTATCTCCTTATACATCTGGACAAGTAGACAAAGTGCTAAAACGAAATAAATGTGGCCTGACAGCCACTTCAAAGAGTTCAGCCAGGGGCTTACTGCTACTTAAGGCATAGGAATGTTGTTGCTAAGCATCAGACTACAACCTATCAGGCCCTACAGAAGGGCCTGGTTCCCCTTTAAGAAGTAGAGTGGGAAAGCAAGAGAGCAAAAAAATGGAAAAAAGAGGGGGGTGGAAAGTCGACAGTAAGGGGAGACTGGGGATTCAAGAGGATTTTGTAGCTTAAAGCAATTGTTAGAAGAAACAAGCTTTCTGTTTTGTTTTCTCTTGACACCATTTCGGCTTTTTGTGCTTGCAAAAGACATGTAGAAAAATGTCTTTTGATATGTTTTCTCTTTGGGTCTGCAGCAAAAAAAAAATCTTTTTCTGTGGGCATGAAACTTTCCTCTTCTTCCTTGTTACACTTGCAGAGCTCTCTGATGATCCAAAGATCAGAGAAAGGCAAACTTGTGTGAGCATTTGAGTCAACACCAAATGTTATTTTGACATCTATTTTCAATAAAATTACAATTGCTTGTGAACTGAAAAATAACGAATGGTCTATTGAGCAGCATCTAATTTAGTGTGGTGAAAAATATATTGAAATAAATGAAAGGTTTATGAGGCAAAGCAAAATAAATGTGAATCCACAAGACTCATCTGCACCATCTTATGCAAAACATTCACAGAATGTGGAATATGTGTTTTGGATTTAAAACCCACCATAGGATGAAAACAAAGTGTAAGTAAGATGTGGAAGAGAAATAGGATGAGAAGATAGTCAGTGAAGGGTCTTAATCTCATTCTGGGATGAAAGAGATCTTCCAGAAAGAGCAGACTTAAAAACGGCAGTATAATGTTTTGGCCCTGATAACTGTCTCCGATGGGCAGCAGTAATGTGGTTTAAATGATTGTTATCCGCATAAAAGTATTAGTTATACAGCTAATGACTATTCAAAAAGATGAAGGTAATGGCAACCACATTTGAGGGCTTTTAGAACATGCGTGGTGGCCGCAGCAAGGCGTGACTGCCATTGAGCGTTCGGTTAATGATTTGCCAGATCCGCTTCAGTGAGTTTGTGCTATATAAATGAATCATATGATCACAAGCAAAGCAGTTTTTGCCCTAAGCGTGCCCAAGCAGTTACCAGAGCCGCAGTGTTCAGCAGAGTTGTGTTAGACAAGCAAAGGTTAGGCACAACAGGAAGGTAATTGTCCATATCAACAAGCACTACATTTAACTCACTTTTTGGGGGTTGAATTTTTAATGCCACGCACATCTAGGAGTCAGCCATGGACATTTAACACGCACTGCTGTAATAAATGGATGAAAATAGTACAAGCTTGAAAGCACTTTCATTTCATCTTATGCAAAGTTATTCACTTTTTTGTTTAAGTCAGTTTAGCACTTTCATAAAAAGAGCTCTGAGAAGCCTGGGGAAAAAAAGATTATTTTTAAATGGTTAATTAAGCCCTACAATGTTGAACCAGTCACATCTACATACTTAGTTTAAAGGATGACAAGGCCTTGAGAAACTTCTCATTAACTACTCTGTTAGTTACATGCTAACATTGATTAGTTATGGTATATTTTGACATGTTTATTTACTTTGAAACTGATTTAATATAATGTTTTACATAAAGATTGACATTGAAATGGCACACATTTGTACTCAGGACCAATGCAAGTTACTGTTACACGTTTGGCTAGTATTAAATAAACTGCTAAGTATATGCTAGCGATTATTTAGATAATATTTCAAGTCTGTAAACTAGATCCAAATTACATTGTGAACTCAGATAGCACCACTAAAAGTAGAGGTGGGCAATATGATGATATTTTATCATATCGTGATAAATTTATAATTGTGGTATTGCGGTATGATATTCTGAGTGATACCGAGGATATCATCAGTGCCTAAACAACACTGACCAACTGCATGTGCATGTAAGTAGTCCTGTTTAATTGGATGAACTGCAGCACATTTATATAAATCACTTTATTAAGTGCTGGATCATATTTCAGTAGCAGTTTTTAAAAATCTGTTGCTACTGATGCAATTTTTCTGCAATCATTTGCATCAGGATATATATTGCGTATCGTGAAAATAATTTAAATATTATGCCATATTTTTATCATATCACCATAACTGGCAGTAAGTAATTTACCACACTACTTAGTACAGTTGCATGTGGTTTGGGATGCATGCAAACTTACTTATGCCTTATTTGAAGCATTTTTGTAAGCTACTTATTTGGTACATCATCACAGATAATATGATTGAGCCTACAATACAGAAATCCATTTGTGACAAAATGTGTGACAAATGCAAGCAGGTTTATTAGCAGTTAGCTAGCCTGCCTGTGGTTATAAGACAAGACATGGCAGCATTTCCAAAATGCATATTTATATATATGAACTATTTCAATTAAGGTAAATACGCTTTCCTAGACCATTTTAGTATTTTCTGACATAGGGAAGCACCATTTTAAAGATGATTACAAATGACATGTTCGGGGTACTTTAGGACAAAATGCCATTTGACTAGCTCTGAGCAACAGTGTTGCTTATTGACGGGTCCTTCACTCTGTGCAGATATAAACCAGATAGCAACTTCCCTCAAGGGCTAAAGTGCCAGTAGAACTTCAAGGTACATTAAGTTTGTCTACATCAGATATACACTGCACACACACACTAACATCTCTCATTATACTAAAGTAAAGAAACCGGCTCCAGATGATTGACAATGGTTAAAGTAGTTTTCAGCAGAGCCAACTAGCCAAGAGTCGACAATGCTTATTACATTTCTGAATCAAGAATTCTGAACTGTTACAACCATAGTAACTGCTTCCAAATTCATAATTCACCCGCGGTAGTCCTCTCTGTTTTCTCTCTCTATTTACTACACACAATCTTTTGAAAATCCTGACACATCACAGATCTTTCTGTACCTATTAAAGGCTGTATCTAATGTCAGAAATGTTTTTAAGTATGCAGCATGTTAAATAATTGAAGATTCTGTGAGTAGGACTGTCACACTGGGTTGTCTGGGATGTTTCCTGTGCAATTAGATACTCCGAGACATTTGAAGAGGACTCGTAAAGCAGAAAAGTAGAAACTGACACATGAACTTAAAGGAAATTAGCTCTTCACACAAGTGAAATGTGAATGTTACTTAGCAGTGCTTAGCTGTGCGCGGCTCTGTGAAGTGCACGATTGCCTCAGCCCTGATGGGAAGAGTGTCATCTTTTTTACCTTCTGTATTCCGGAGTCAGCAGAGATCACAGGCAGGATGAAAACTAATTCTGACTCTAAATAATGGGAGTTGTTGGGGTTTGCATGAGAAGTGTGATAATGCACACACGCGGAGGTTATAAATACGCTCATTAGCAAGTAGTTTGATCTCTTCTCTGCTGTTTCATAAATCAACAAATGAATGCAATTAGAGCATTTCAGTGCACACACAGTTGGGAAGCTCAAATTTGAACACTTGAATATGGAAGTTCTTTCAGAGTTTATATCTCACAAAATCTGCAGAGTGTGTCCAACTTCATGACTGTAAAACTAGTAGTAGTGACTGTTTCCAGATACTTCCAAATTACTTCAGGCTCGGAGTTATTGGAAATTCAGCCGAGCCGTAGGATTACAGACTGTCACTTTTTATGAGTGTGAGTAATAACACACTCAGCACACTGTTCTTACTCACACCAGACAACAGGACGAACAATGGAGGCAGAAAGACAGTGGCTCCTGTTGGTGAAGTGCTTGGATTTGTGCGTAAAACACTGGGAGGGAGAGATAGCAGGAGGGCCTGCTCCTCCCAGCATCCTCCCCTCCCAGCAAGAAGGACTTATGAAGGTGAGCGCCTCACTGACAGGCATGAGAATAAAGGAGATGAACCCCAGATAAAAATTAAATAAAAAGTAGCTGTCTTAAACAGTAATTGCACTCCTTTGCTGAGCAGGCTTTCAGATATATAAACTTGATTTACTATCGGCTCACAACTACAAATCAGGGGGTCCGAGAAACACTTGTGCTATGAAATTGTTTAATCTCATCAAGTTCTGCTTTCACAGCAAGGCATAAATCACAAACTCTTTGTTATCATAGACCTCCATGAGCACCTCTCAGGCAGGCAATGGATTGTGGGTATATATAATCTTGACTGCACAAACAGCCCGGTTGTCAGCGGCTGAAATACTTTCATATTAGCTGTGCTGCAGCTGCTGGAACACAAGGCTATGATGGATATCTCATTTCCAATGCTCTGCATCTATTTCCAGCAAATTATCAAAGCATAAATTTCTTGTCAACCGAAACGGCCAATTAATTAAGTTCAAAATGGACTCGTGATCACATCTACAAACCAAATAGAAGAGCAGGGGCCATTTTACAGTAAATGGATTTACTGGTGGGTCAGTTTAATGAATGATTTTAAACTTTGTCATAAACTTCCAGACAAGCCAATATCTACACAGGAGCTCCAGTGCAGACTAGGTGCTGACAGATTTACATAAAGTTTATTTATGTGTGGGGCCTGCAGTTGATGGCTGAGGTAGAAATAAAGTTTACTGCTGCTCAGAGGACGCAGCCACCCTTACATTCTCCATCATCAGCGAAACAGGAGATAACAGAGTAATACCTTGACTGTTCTTAACACTATATACAAATTTAAGGCTCTATCAGAGTGAATAATTCATATCCACGCACAGGGCATTTATTTTGCCTGGAGTCATTTATCACAGAGCGAATCCTACAACCACGATGTGCAGGAAGATTTATGTGTATTTTTGCTTCTTTTCAGATAAATCATACTGCACAATTACACTGGTAGAAGCCAAACAATTATACTGGGACTCCATGATAAACTAAGGACACATTATCATTTATACCCAATTTCCTCTACGTATGTGCATATAACGATAATCTATTCTTGCTGAGACGATAGAAAGGAAAATCCAAATACAGCAATTAATGTTCAGCAAGTACTTTTAAGACACAGAGCATGCTTAAAAACATGACATTTTATGTCAGTCAAAAGAATAACGTATGGGAAAAAAGTTAACCACATTCATGGGCACAGAAGATTGGCAGTCTTTTCCTCAGTCGATGCTCGTCCATTTCATATTCACTTACTCATTCTTAGAAACATGGGTCTCCTTCAAGTACTCCACCCACAGGTAAAGTAAAGCAAAGCACCTTTAGGAAAAATACAGATTATAACAAAGGTCCACTATAAAATTAACACTACAATATCATCTAGCAAAATGTTTTTAGACTGAAATTGCGTATCTTTTAGGTTCTAACTCACAGGCTGGAAAACCAAACTAGGTAATACCCAGCTTAGAGCTAATCAGTGTCACTGAAAACACAACAAACAAATAATCCCTGTCAAATAACCCTTCAGAGGTAGCTCTCTGTTTCAAACCAAGCCTGAGTTTTCCAACAAAGCCCTTGCCTTAAAACTCAACATTCCTTAATAATACACATGCCTATGAATAGCCAAGCCTCATTTATTATTTATAATACTGGCAGTTCATCCCCTGATTAAGGCAGAACAACTTTGTTTTATAGGACTTTGCTTTAATCTGTCCCTGAGTGAGATAGATTAGCCAGGACTGGGCCAGTGAGCTCTCTTTGCTTGCTCTGTTTGCCTCTGCCCGTGACATGTCAAGAGCAGACACATTTATTTCACTGAGGGAGACAACTCTGGTCCATGTTAGCCACCCCCTTTGTTCCCTCCACACTTAATTCACTATTGTGTCTAACAAATCTCTTCCAAGACTGAATGAGCTATCTCCATAGGGAACAAATAACAGGCTGTTTTATCATGTGAGATACTCCTCTACGATTTTTTAATGATGGCACGTTAGTGGCGAGTAAGAAAGGGTTTTATAAACTAGGCGGAGGGTGAGTTTTGGGCCTTGCCTTCTCATGAATGTTTTCTGTTTCCCCCTTGGCCTACTCACTGCTGCTAAATCACAGGCCCCTGTCAGCGAGCACTAAGCTAGTGTGCGTCATTGGGGAGTGCAGGAAGCACTGGACATAATTCTGCCCATCAGTGTAATTTATAATATTGGTAGCTTTGTAATCATGTGCAATAACTTATAGGGCCTGACACAATGGAATTTAGTTTGAAAGTGAAAGTGTTCATCACGCTTAAAGGTCTTTTCTACAGTATTTACATGGGGACAGGAATGCAGACATGTTTCACGCCTGTATCCGGACACCATCACAATAGCTTTGTGGATACAGCTCTGGAATAAGCAACCCTGGCTAAAAACATGTGAGAAGAGTGATGTCTGGGTGTTGGTGATCTATTGGCTTTGTCTCTAGCTATTCAGTGTAATTCAAAGAGGGTGTGCCAGTTTCTAACCCATGGGTGTTTTTTTTAAACTTTGTATGAGCATAAAAGACGTACTGTCTGTTTGAAAGTAAATATTAATTGTTTTCCAGTTTTTAATGGTCAGAACTGGCCTTAATCAGTTGTGGGAAATGAGTCAAAACAACACACGTCCCAAGACAACATATTTTCTTAATTTCACCACCACATGATCAAATCGCACTAAAATCCAAGCTGTCTTGTAGTCTATTAATCATGCATGCTCCTATCCAGAAGCATATTCAATTACTGGCTTGACCTAGCCTAGATATGGGTTGATTTTCTAGATGGGTGCCCGTGCGCTTACTGTGAATACAATTGTGTTTAGCATAAAAGAAACACGAGGCTCTGAAGCCCTAACAAAAAGCCACATCTCCCTGTGGTCCGCTCAACATGCTGCATTTGCATATCAAGCTGGTGGGCTGATATGTAAACGTGTTCCTTCATCAGATGGAGCCGACGATGAGAGCCATTCAGCTGCCTGTTAGCAGCCTGCTTTAGTGCCAGACAAAAGCAAAGGGCTCTGAAAGAGACATCTCATGTCACAGCCCATGAGAGATAATGAAATCGTAGTACCTCCTTGATCACGCACACACTCACGCATGTAAAAATTCCTGTACACTTCAGTGCGATAGCCTGCCTTTCCTTTGGTTTTCATCTGAATGCCTTTTTTATCTGAGCACTTCAATTTGCAAGCCTGCTGGAAGGCAGTTCCTCCTGATATGTTAATTGGGGGGTACTTAAGCACTAAAAGATTAACATAAAACCCCATAGAAACAAGCTAATAGTTTATGATAATTCATCCACGGCCTTTGTCTGTCTATAACCACACAGCCTCCAGCTGTAATTTTATCAAGAGGCTGTGAAATATCATTTAAACAAGTTCACTTACTGATAATTAATAAAAGAAACGGCATCATTCAATTGAACTGACCTGACACTATTAACAATCCTGAAAGTAAAACATAATTAAACTAGTCTTTTTTATTAACCTATTCATTAAGTTGTGCAAATGATGACTCTGAAGTGTTGTCATAGAGAGCAATTAGAGGAGGACTCGAGTCTCTATTTAGGCCATGCTTGATTAGGCCCTTTCAATTAGACAGAAGACAACACAATCTGACAAGGCTTCACATGGAGCTTCTGCAGAAATGTAACAACACACCAAACAGGGTTAGCGTACAGGAAACGTAACATATCCGAATAAAATATATTTCGAATAGAAGCTTTGTTTGGTTGTGTATTCTGGTATACAATCAAACAGCCTGCTTCACATAACGAGGTCTTGGCAAAATTTTGCAACATATAACATTAAAACAGATGAAACATATAATAATATCAAGACAAATTGATGAACTTTAAATAGCATGTATTTGCATTAGCATTATGATCAATGTTGTTCTGATGAATAACTGAAATATGTAGAAATCATTTTCACCACAACCCTTATGATGGAAACTGACTGTAAGTTCTATTTGGTTATTAATTTCTCAATTTCTAATACATTCTCAAAGTGCTTATATGTACTTGGCATTTTGTGTCAGACCTTAGGTGCAGTTTGGTCACATTCTGCCTACAGACTGCGTATATGAAACTGGTGTATGAGGCCTTATGTGGGTCTTATACACAGTGTACACAAAAAAACACAAACTGCTCCTTTTTCCCTGATGCATATGCTTTTAAGGGAGGATCATTCAAAACAGCAGAATATCCACGGGCTATGGCTGATTACATACTTGACTCATTAATAATTCATTAATATTAGCAATGGCTACTTTGTGTCATTTTCCACCTTCCAAACTAAGTGTAAATCAATAGGAGTCTACCATGTCTCTTTTGTATGAAATTGTGTTGCTATTTCTATCATTATTTTTAATTGTGGTCATGGGTTGTTTGTTTATTTACGGATTAGGATTTTTCACAAGTAAAATTGAACAAATCCATATATGAAAACCTTGTACTAACATGCAAGGTGGTCTTCTGTTTATCCCTTTCTCAGCATTACCAACAGTGGCGCAAAAAGTATTTAGTCAGCCACTGATTGTGCACGTTCTCATACTTAGAAAAATGAGAGAGGTTTGTATTTTGACAGAGTTTCCTGTAAGTCTTCACCAGGTTTGTACACACTGTAGCTGGTATTTTGGCCCATTCCTCCATGCAGATCTCCTCTAGAGCAGTGGTGTTTTGGGGCAACACGGACTTTCAACTCCCTCCACAAATTTTCTATGGACTTGAGGTCTGGAGACTGGCTAGGCCACTCCAGGACCTTGAAATGCTTTTTACGGAGCCACTCCTTCGTTGCCCGAGCGGTGTGTTTGGGATCATTGTCATGCTGGAAGACCCAGCCATGTTCCATCTTCAATGCTCTCACTGATGGAACTGATGGATACATGGCCCCGTTCATTCTTCCCTTAACACGGATCAGTCGTCCTGTCCCCTTTGCAGAAAACCAGCCCCAAAGCATGATGTTTCCACCCCCATGCTTCACAGTAGGTATGGTGTTCTTGGGATGACACTCAGCATTCTTCTTCCACCAAACACATTATACCACATGATATCCTCCCAATCCTCTTCTGGATCATCCATATGCTGTCTGGCAAACTTCAGACGGGCCTGGACATGTACTGGCTTAAGCAGGGGGACACGCCTGTCACTGAGTCCCTCTTGGCGTAGTGTGTTACTGATGATAGCCTTTGTTACTTTGGTCCCAGCTCTCTGCAGGTCATTCATCAGGTCCCTCCGTGTAGTTCTGGGATTTTTGCTCACCGTTCTCATGATCATTTTGACCCCATGGGATGAGATCTTGCGTGGAGTCCCAGATAGAGGGGGATTATCAATGGTCTTGTATGTCTTCCATTTTCTTACAATTGCTCCCACAGTTGATTTATATTCACACCAACCTACTTGCCTATTGTAGATTCACTCTTCCCAGCCTGGTGCAGGTCTACAATTTTCTACCTGGTGTCCTTCGGCAGCTCTTTGGTCTTGGCCATGGTTGAGTTTTTGGAGTCTGACTGTTTGAGGCTGTGGACAGGTGTGTCTTTTATACAGATAACAAGGCCAAAACAGGTGCCATTAATACAGGTAACGAGTGGAGACCAAATACTTATTTTCCACCATGATTTACAATTAAATTCTTTAAAAATCCTTTCCTGAAATGATTTCCTGGATATTTTTTCTCATTTTGTCTCTTATAGTTGAAGTGTACCTATGATGAAAATTACAAACTTCTCTCATCTTTCTAAGTTGGAGAACTTTCTCAGTCATTGGCTGACTAAATACTTTTTTGCCCCACTGTATGTGCATTATGATTACATGTGCTAGTGGTCTGTTCATTCGGGTAGACAAATTCTTCCCTACAACAGCATGTATAAATTTTAGGATTTTTGGTTAACAAAAAAAACTATTCAGGGAAACAATGTTTTTTACTATGTCAACTGGACTGATTTTTGGGCAGTGTCTTTAAGCTACACAGGAATGGCAATGTTGGACACAGCAGTGAATGCACATACTTTAAAGATAAAAAAATAATTCTTACAGAATCACAAAGTGCAATACTCACATCAGTGTCTTCATTAAGGTATTTGGCATCAAACTAATTGTCCTGGGAAATGAATGGCATATTGACCACATCATTTATTTATTCGGTCATTAATGTGCACTTTCGTTTAAAAAGCACTTTATTTATTAACAGATTTATCAAACTCAATATTTCCTCTTTAGTGCTGAGATTTTCACAGCCTTGTGGTTAAATGTTTACGTCATTCCATTTAAACTCTGCAGGAGTGCACATTATGTAGAACGCAATTAGTACAGCACAACTGCTAGATGGTACAGTATGAGATGCAAATTGTGTGATTTGCCAACTTATTAACTTTGACATTTCATTTCAGATGCAGCACAACTGCAAATTGTGACCACGTCTCTGTATTTTTTTCAAAGCTTTCAAAAGCTTTCAGTGTATTTTCTGAATTAGACAGCTGCTTTGTTTTTAGTCTGCCCCTTCATTTGACTGACACCCAGCACAATTAATTACTACCACACCCTTATGAACATACATATCCCTAAGGAACATTTCCTTCATTCTTCCACTGACCCACTTTATCTTGCAGTGCCCTACAGTGCCACTAGTGGTCAGTTATGTTCAGCATGTTAACGTGCTACAAACTATGTAAATACTGTTATGTTTCTATAACACAGTCATCATCTTCACCATGTAATAATCAACAAATATTTCTCAGCTCATTTTGTTGGTAGCCTAAAGTAATATAACTTTCCAAATCTTAGCAGAGGTGGTACTGTCTAACAGGCTGTCTAACCTCCTCCTCATTGCGCTCTAACATGAGCATCAAGTTGCAGTCACAGAATCCAAGACAGGCATGACTGTGTCTATCAGAGCAGCCAAGATGGCCCATCACATCATGTACCAAGCTGTTTTTATCAGTATGTCTCATTTGGCCTGAAGCTCAGAGCATGTCTCTGGAGTGTCAGAGAGCAGTGGAGTGGAACTGTTTGAGACAGGAGATCACGCCACAGCGGCCACAGCATGTATGTTCCTCCACTCAACCCTCATTGATATGTTAGTCAAGGGCAGACGGATGTGCTAGGTCTGGTCATGGGTACAGCAAAGAGCACCATGTTACACCACATCACTCCAAAGCAGGTGTGGCTGCTGTCTGACAACTGATCTCTCTCTCCACAGAGCACATTCAAATGTGCCCTCCTCATGAATTATTCACCGGACTTGCTTTTGCAAGTGCTCAAAAAGGGTATTCATTTATCTGGCATACCTGAAGCGTGGCAAAATGATTGGTCTGCGGTTGACGCTACCACAAAAATGTTCCTAAACAATTTGCTTCAATTTTCGACAGGAATTATTCTGTTCTGCTCAGAATGGGACAGACCGCATGCATAATGATGTTATCCTAATGGTGAGACAGCAAGGCTACAGGCCCATGGCTTTTGTTCGAGAAATGCATCACTAAGCATCCACTGAACTAGGATCATCTGAACCCAGAGCAATCAGTCTTCCTATGGTAAATCAACGGTCAGTGACAAATAGAAAACTCTATTTATTCATTCATCCATCGCTTCTTTTATACTCAAAGATTAGTAAAGTCCTATCAGTCTAACACTATATGAGATGTGCATTAGAAATTGATGTACAAATATGAGTTTACAAAGTACTATATTTCCCTCCATCAAAGACGTGAAGCACATCCTGCTTTACCCCCTCTTATCCTGGTCAGTATAATGGGAGATGGTAACCCTAACCACTTTCTCTTGGCACAGGCAGAGGTGCAAACTGGACAGGGCACCCATTCCTAAAATTCACCACCGGTCGTTTATGTTGCCCATCCCACCCGGGATTCAAAACCAGCCCCTCAGAAATGGCCTTTTCCTGCAGCTAGCTCTTACCACCAAACCACTTGAGTTGGTATAAAAAACCAATCATCCACTTACCCAAGTCTTGGGTGCTGCTATGGAGCAAGGCACAATTAAAGGTAAGATAAGGTGCAAATGAAAGGAGCCAGCACGCTGAGCTCAGAGGCAGTTCCCTGATGAGAGTGTGTTAGTGTGTGTTACGGCTCAAGTGTTGAGATTGAAAACCCAATCCACACAGGAGTGGAGTCAGTTCCCACTGCTCACCTTGGAAAGCTAATGAATTGGTTGCAGGCGTGACAGTCGAGTTGGATTACCTTGTATTTTTATCAGAGTGAAGAGTCCAGACTGTCACTGCATTTAGATAATGAAGTGCAGCATAACAGACTGGCTTTTACCGTGTTTTTTCACGTCAAAAGATGATATATATATGTATATCATCATATGTATCAGATGATATACATATACATATATACTTTTATATATATATATATATATATATATATATATATATATATATATATAAATGTGTATGTGTGTGTGTGTGTGTGTGTGTGTGTATGTATATATATAATCTTTTGACGTGAAAAACACAGTAAAATATACATATATATATATACATACATACATGTGTATGAAGTCAAACAAGAACTTGGATCGTTCTCAGCGACTACAGTGACACAGATGAGCTTCTTTCTCTGACATCTTTTTGGTAGACCAATTAGGTAAGAGTGTCTAATAGTGAGAGGGCACAGAGTTTAAAATCTCCAGAACCACTGCTGTGTCTGATCCACTCACCACAACAAACATGGTGCTGAGAATGATCCACCAGCCAAATAGTACCTGATCTGTGGTGGTCCTGTGGGGTACCTGAACATCATGGTGAAAGGAGGCTAACAAAGTATTCAGAGAAACAGTTGGACTATGGTCTGTCATTATAGAACTACAAAGTACTCATATAAGGAAAACAGAGCTGATATAACGGACAGTGAGTGTAAAAACACAGGTTTGGCATAATATTCTGATATGGGTATTCTCTCAGTCATCACAACATTATATAAAGAGATTCAGACTCATCCTTGAATGTGAATGTGGGCTGAAGAAACTTACTCAAAGCCCTAAAGGTCTAAGCTGAGTATTCATTGGTTCAGCTAACCACCAGGAATATATAACTCAATCTGTAGAAATCCTACAATAAATAAATAAATCAGAAATCCTAAACTCTTTCACAAGTTTGCTATTGAACTTGCAGTTCTTAGAAATTAACCTGAGTGGTAACACTTGCGTCTCTTGAGCACAATGCTCATAAGGCAAAGCATGCTCAGCATTGAATCTGCTCGCGCTGATGCCACATGTACACAGTTTGGTTCTGCTGCTCTCTTGTCGACTCATCTTGCTGCAAGTTGACACACCCTGCTTCAGTCTGAGTCGCCGATTCCTTTGCAGTTTGTTGCCCAGATGGTTGAAAGCCTTATTATTCTTCATTTGTCACCTTCCTCATTTCTCTACTTTGTGTTTCATTAAACTTTCTGAGACATTCCAGAGCATGCACTGTTACAGCATTAGCTGTATTTCAGCTAATGTATCTGGCAAGGCAAAACTCTTATGCAGGGTGTAATGTGGTGCATGCCTCTATTCATATCATATGTGGAGCAAGCTTTTACTAAAAAGGTAAATCCTATTTGTTCTCTATGTGGCAAATTAGCTACCAAAATACCACAGCTATTGGTATTTGGCATGTAGTATTTCAGCATTTGGCAACTGAGGACATGTAAAGCATCTGTTTCTAAAAATGCAGAATATGATGAACTAACCATATTGTACATCTGGACCTTCTACTTATTTTTATATCCTGGTTAAATTCAATTTCTTTCTTTCTTTTAAGATAGTAGGCCAACATGGCAACTGTAGTACAGACACCCCACCCCATCAATAGAAAGAAGCAAACTAATCGCCATATTAGTAAATGAGTTGGGGGGGGGGGGTAAGGTTAGTGTTGGCCCCTTTGTAGTGGCGGGATACGAAATCGAATTTTTCTGTGTAATTTGAACCCAACTAGCTCTTTCAGTTTCAGAAATATAGGTCTCTCCCCATTCAAACAGATAGGAGTGGCATAGCTGGCATTACCAAGATGGTGGGCAGAGTGAACAGATGTAACAAGTTTGGTTAAACAAGTTTGGAATTACAACAATACAAGAATTCCTAGTGAAAATATGGTTTAGCAGTCACTTGTAAATAGTGATTTTTAAAAAATTATTTTAAGCAGCAAAAGTAATTTCCAACATTGGTAATGTTCGTTCTATACGCATCAACTAACAAAAAATTCAATCATTTAAATAATAATTCATTAGTTATTCTGAATGCTTTAATGCTAGTGTAGCCTCCTAATTTCATCCAGGTCTATACTTAAAATAGTCGACTCTATCCCTTATGCTCTTTTGAATAAGCTAACAAATGCCAGAGCATGTGTGGATCTGGCCCAGGGTACAGCACACCTGTAAACAACAAAGTAAACCTGGACCAAGGCCCTTTAGCTACAGTGTGGAACTGAGTCTGTGTTTGGCTTCAGGGAGACCTGAGACACATCCCTGGATTTTATCTGTCCCACTGCAACATGACAGTTTGTAACATAAAAGCATCTGGAGTCTCTTGTCAAGCACAAGCTTATCTGGACCCAAACATTTCCCTGGTTCAGACCTCACACTGACATGCTTGTCCTCTCATCCACTCTGTCTCCGTGCTTGAGTGCACGGTCCTGCTGCTCTCTGATATAAGCAACAGTTTACAATCATCACCGAACCAAAGAGCACACGGACAGCTTGCCAAAACACTGCTTAGTCATGATGGGAGACACCTGTTTGTCATCTTTTTCCTACACTGGTGCCTGAAAGTTTGTTTAAAGATCCCTTTAGAATTTTCTGTATTTGTGAATAAATATGACCTAAAACTTTATCAGATTTTCATACAAGTCTTTACTCTGTATACAACTTGTTTACTTATTGAGGAAAATTATCCAATATTACACATCTGTGAGTGGCAAAATATCAGAACATCTAGGATTAGCAGTTCACTTAAAGGTGAAATTCCAGACTGATGTTTTCAATTGACGAGACGTCAATCAAGTTAAAGTGTGCACCTTGTTGTACTTAAAGAACAAGGATATATCAAAGTATATATCTTCACAGCACACTTGAAGACAGATTGTGTACAAATGGAGGGAATTCAAGACCATTGTTACCCTCCCCAGGAGAGGTCAGAGAACAAACATCACTACAAGAACAAGGTGTGTAATAGTCAGTGAAAACTAACTACCTAAGCATAATTTCTAAGCAACTAAATGTAACTCTCACAATGCCTAATGTTATTTTCATGATTCTACCAACAGGATAAAACCAAACAACAATGGTGTGCATGGCAGGGTTGGAAAGAGAAAGTCACCGCTCTCTAAAAAAGAACATTGCTGCTCATCTGCAGTTTGCTAACAATCATGTGGACATACCAGAATCCTATAGGAAAAAATATTTTGTGAATGGATGAAACCAAATAAAAACTTTAGAGTTTAAATGAGAATTATGTCTGGAGAAAGGAAAACACAGCATAAGATCTTTATCTCATATGTGAAACATAGTGGTGTTAGTATCATGGTTTGGGCCTGTTTTGTTGCATCTGCGCTAGGAACTTGCCATTATTAATAGATCAACGAATTCTGAATTACAAATGAAAATATCGGGACTTCTGTCCTTGAACTGAATCTCTAGTGAACATGGAGACAGTGGCCTAGGGCACACAATCGTTCTACCAAAGGATGGCTAAAGAAGAATAACATTTATGTTTTGCAATGGCCAAGACAGAAAGTCTTGAACCTAATCCAAAAGTAATGTTGTAGAAGGACCTAAAGTGAGCAGTTCATGTGAGGAAACTCGCCAACACTGCAGGCATGAAGCTGCTCTGTATAGAGGAATGGGCTAGGTAAATGACTGACCAACAGTTACCAGAAACATTCAGTTGGATATTGCAACTGCATTTACGATGTGCTAAAATATTATTTTTGTTTCATCAACAGTAGGTCAAAAAATAACAGCCCCCCAAAACCTCAGCCACCCCCCAAACATGAAAGGATTCACCAAATAGCTTATCGCTCATAAAAATAACACTTATTCCATATTGCTTATATATTATAATACTATAATAGCAAGACAATTCCTCAATACTAGATTTTTCAGGCAGAAAGTATGTTTTGTTAAACCAACAGAGTTATCCTCTGAAGTCTCCATCAGACAGAATTGTGCTCCCTGAGATATATCTCATGTCTTTGATGTCGATATGTCCTGCAAGGGGCTAGCCATCAGACAGGAACATCTAAGATGAATGCCTCTCGATTTTTCCACTCTTTTGCTGTTGCCCAGCTGCTGTTGCCATGTTGGTAGTGGCCTGGAGCCTGCAGAGGGCTGCTCTGATTCCCTGAGCACAGATCAGGCTTGCTCACACGGCCTGTGGCTCACTTCAAACACAGGCCAGCAGGGCCAGCAAACTCCCCCTTAGCACTAACCTGCTGCTGCTCACTGCTTACTGCTCATGCAGTCCAACAACAACACCCTCTGTAAAAATAGAAAAGCAGGGTTGGGATTTGAGAGTGTATAGGATACAGTGTAGGTGAGAATGCTCAGGGTTTTTTTTGTGTGTGTTTGAGGTTTGTGAGTTTGTGTTCCTCCTCAGGGTAGCTTGGGGCATGGCATACAGACCTCACAGCCACAGACAGCTGGGGAAGAGCGTCTCTGCTGATGTAATCAAATTTTAATGGACTAGCCTGCATATTCTGCACAGATGTGAGGGCTAGAAAACAGGAATGAAACATCAATTCACTCCTATTCCAGGACAAACGTACAGCATCGGCACAAACATACGGATCATCCAGCCTAAAGATGAATGAATATAATGAAGACAGATTTTCACTTTTCTGATTTCTACAAATCAATACGGAATAATACCAACCACTTACATAATTATTTTTACTTGTATGTATGTATGTATTTTTACGCATTGACCACTGACAATACCCCTTTCTGATTGGATGACAGATGTGCACCACAGTACTAAATCAATAGTCCTATGAAGTGTAACCATGACAACGAGTACAAACCCAAGTGTATACAGTCTAAGACTTTATACACTTGTGATAATAAAGTCACAAGTGTATAAGGTCACAAGATCTGTCGTTTCAGCAATAGTATAATGGCTATGTATGACATATTGTTGACGACTGGACCCAAAAAATTTCAAACTTGGATTAATCACTCCATACTACTCTTTTCCACTGATCTTCATGGCAATCGCTGTAAGCTTTATCATATCTTAGCCTTTTCACCCTGTTCCCCTTCCAAGAAAATGGTTTCTGGACTGCTACCTTCCCAAAAAGACCATTGCTGATCAAGCTACTTCAGACTGTAGAAACTGACATCCCGATGAAACTGCAAGACACTGCTAATTCTCAAGTGTAAGAGGAGATCACACTAAGTACTTGCCACTGTAGCTTATATAAGTTTTTTTTATATAAGATTTTTCAGTTTTTTTTAAAACTGCATACAAATTTGCAGTTTATGGTTGTATTCTAATAAAAAAGACAGAAATAATTATACATAGCCATTGTACCAGTGCTAAAACAATGGTATATCTAATCTAACGGTGGCCTAAGACTTTTGCACAGTACTTATATACATTATTTTCTTTAAAAATAAATGAATAAAAAATTACACAAAGTAACATAAATGGACAACATGCTTGCATATGTGCGTGTGTCACATCCTTTGTCTATAATTATAGTATGTGTGTGCTGCATTCTCACCCCAGGTTACTTTCTAGTAAATGTTTTTTGCTGTACATATATGTTTGTCAATAAAACCAGTAAAATATATACTGATGCCTCACAGTGAGCGAACTGAGATAATTAATGACTGTATAAATTGAAAGTGTAAGCTCCTTACTGATAGAAAAGAGAAGGTGCAGGTAGAAGCAAAATACAAGGATTCACAATCTTGTTTGTTTATTTATTAGTTTTATTTAATGTCATTTCATCATAAAGGGCTATATTAATGCCATCAATATCTCTGGATATCAATACACTTGTCATGGGCTAATTTAGAGCAACCAATCAACCCAATGCATGTATTTGGAATTTGGGAGAAAACCGGAGCACCTGGAGTAAACCCACATGGACAAGGAGAACATGCAAACTCCACACAGTATAGAGTATGGTGTTGAGATCGAACCAGGATGTCAGAGCTGTGAGGCAACTGCGCTAACAATATGCGCCACCATGCTGCCCAGAGACACCATCTAATGTATGTCATCTATGTTACACTGACGTACGCTTGCTTGGTGCAAAATTTGATTTTCCAGGTTTCCTTTTCAGATCATCGTTCATTATATTGAGACAGTGGTTTGGATACTGGGTACTGATTTAAATACCTCATACAATATAGCAAGAAATCAGATCCTGAGAGTTTAGATACTGGGCTTTGACTGTAGTATGTTTGGTATTTATATCATTCAATTGTACGGTAAGTAAGACAAGTAACATCAGTTTTAAACCATGGTCCTCCACCCTGCTTGTTATGTTCTTATAACAGTGCAAACTGCTGGATGCTATCTCTTACACTCTTCTTGTACTGTAAACAGACAATGAAATCAATTCAACAGGCATGTCAATCATAGAGCTTGGGAAGCCTGCCCTACAAATCTCTTCTGATCTCATGCAGTCAGATTAGACAGCACATTTTTGCTCTCCTTCACAGGAGAATCAACTTCCAATCCATAATTGTTTCCAATTAAGCCTCTTCTGATCTCCTGCAGTGGATGGGCTGTTAGCCTTTAACACCAACCCTCACCTATAACACCAAATCACCACCTTCTCTCAAAGTTTCATCTTTTATTTGCACGCATCTAAAATTCAAGCTTGTTGACAATTGAACTGGGAATTGCTCTGAAGACTAACTTGTGATGAAAAACACGCAATTTCCTTGAAATGCCTGACAAGGATGTGATTTGGATCGATTCAAGCCCACTTCTGTATTGCAGTCATCAAATTAGCATCGTCTCTCGTTGTCCTTTCTTCTCAGAAAACGGAACACTCTTTGCAATGTCAATCAAAATTCTTTCACCTTCGATATGCAGAAGAGTGGAGTGTAAATTGTTTTTATTATAGCTGTCAGGCGTTAAGATGAGAGTGATCACACCGGACAGCATGTTGTCATTTCCCACTGACGACCATAATGAGAAGCCTACTCATGAACGTCCTCTGCCCTCATGTTTGTCAACGGGAATGCAGCCCAAACTGCCTCTCCACTTACTGCAAATTCTGTCAGATTGCACCAAAACTGTAGTGTGAATTCTACACTGCCAACAATCCAGAAAAAGAAACCAGGATGGTTTGACAGAAGAAACCTGACCAGATTGAGCTTTGGTATCATTCTTCACAGGTTCTCTAGTGACCTTGAGAGGAGCTGCACCTCAGTGCTGAACAGTTTCAGTGACAGCACCAGTCAATCGATCTCAGCTTTGTGCTGTCTGAACAGCCATCATTCAACACCCTGGAGGACAGCAGCCACGTTTTCCATCCTCCGCAGCCAGACTGAGGGCGACAGCTGTCACAGTCAGTTCTCTTACTTCCTCCACAGTCGCACAGTGCCTTCGACATTCAGCCTCAAATCATTTCCATTATCTTACCCTGTGAAGCAAGGCCTGTGACCTCCGTAAGTGAAACTGATCTAATTGCAAATCTGGATTACCTGTAACTATAAAAATGACTAAAATGACTTAAAATAGCTGGTGAAAAAAACACTAAAATGATCTCAAGTGGCAACATTAGTTCCATTTTGACTACAATAATTTTTGTTTTGTACACTTACTCTCACCCATTTTTCATACATCCTTAGTTTAATTCAGGCTTCCCCCTTGGGAGAGCACAGGGCACAAAGAAGTAACTTTTTTTTTGCAAACTTCACACAGGCAGTGACCAGGCCTGGACTTACTAACTGCCCACATTCAGTGATTTAGTAATTGGCTTTAGTTACTGGCTGCTAAACAGTTTACTCTTTCTGAAACCAAGTTTTTAAAAAAAGACATGAAAACCAAATTGTTAGTATACTCTGACATATATGTAAATTAATGAATGCCATTGCCAGTTGATCGGAATCTAGGCCAGAGTTTTGAAAACACAGGAAGAAGGTAAAAATCTTCCCATTTAAAATATTCGAAATAGGCTCTTGCTATCCCAAAATCATTGACATAGCATGTTTGACTGTATATAATAAAAACCTGCTTAATATCAATTTTAAACAGAATTATCAAGCAAAATGGTTATAATTTTAGCAATAACTGTGCAGACCACATTTAATTAATATGGACATTATCAGTGTATGTCCCATTCTTTTTGATTCACTGTATGTCTGACAACAGTTCCAGCTCTCACACCTCTACCCAATGGTACCAATTGGCTGAGGATGCCACACCATCAAAACTGTTATCTGCCAGATGACATGAACCTTCTCTGACAGTGTTTATACTGGACTAAATAATGCCCAGAGCTTCACTTCTATTCTCATTTTTATTATATTCTCTATTGTATTTATTACATTTTCCACTTTTATTATCTATTTTATTTGTTGTATTCTCTATTTTATGATATTCTCTTGCATTTATTGTATTCTATATTATATTGCATTCTCTATTTTATATATTATTTAAGCTCTGTCTATTTCAATTTTTTACTTTTTCACATTTAATACAGATGTATTTGAACTTTTGAGTCTTCAATGCTAACAAGGTTTCTTTCTTATTACCTTTGGGGAGTTTATCTTTTCCACTGTCTGACTAGGCTGGCTTGACTGGAGCTGGCTTGACTGGCCTAGTTGTTTGTAAAGCTGCTTTGAGACAATGCTCTCTTGATTTTGATGTACCTATGCCCATTCCTTGAGCACTATGTTCATTTACGATTACGCCACTGTCTGAAAACTTGTTGCAGCCACATAGTTACACCATGACAGCCATGTTTATAAACAAATATCTACATACTGAACAAACATTTCCCCTTTGCTGCAATGGCACAGCAGGTCTTCAATGGCTAATAAGGTCATGGGTGCCCCAGCTCTGGAGAGGCACGGTATCTGGCTAGGTCAGAAGAGATCCACTCATTATCATTCTCTGTCACTCTCCATGTCCATTATCTTGTCTGCCAGTGTCCTGGGCAGACCTGTGGAATTCCCAGGGATGAGCAAAGCTCTCTTACTCTAATCAGTGCTCACAAGAGCCCTTTGATCCACTGCTTCCCTCTATATACTACACTTCATCACCTTTATTTTCTGCCGTAATTGCATGTGAAAGAGTTCTTCTTTTGACAATGCCTGTGCGCCAGTCTGAGAAGAGCAATGTACACTGCCGGTTGGAAAGCTCATCAGACAAGCACATTTCTCACAGATACGACATATCTATCATCTTCACACATGATATGAGCTGTCCTGTTTGCCTTAATGCTTAGAAGAGTGTGTGAGAGAGAAAAGAGAGTTGTATGAAGTTAAAGTGAGAGGAAAAAGAAGGTACACTTACAGACGTGTAAACGTGTAAATATATATATGGTAGCTGGACTGCCCAGCCAGTGATGATTGTTTTCAGATATAATGCTAAAGTGCCATTCTCTTAGGCATTAATCTACTGATTTAGCTAGTGTTGTTCCCTGCACTGCCCATGTATAGCCAGGGGTGCCTGTCTGTCATCATCTGCTAAGCTACATGCTTTTCAATTACAGGTTTGTGCTCCTGCATTCTGCATTTCTCACAGGCTAATAAACATATTCATTTTGTAGATGGAGAATATGCTAGAGATGCAGACGCAGCTTGTCCCCAAACTTTTCCTGTCGATGACCAGCATATAGACTAAGCCCACAGTTTTGTGTTCATGAACTAACTATGCTTATTCTTGATGAACATTTCATTGTGTCACCTGAAGCGCTGCAGTTCAGTGTAATGGAAATGTCAGACATCACAAGAGGGAGCTCTGTTATTGAGACAGATATACAGAAGTTGGTAGTGAACAGTGGGGTAGTGTGTATGGAGCCTTTGATTAACCACCACCATTTCTGAGCAATGGAAGCTTAGTGAAGGGATTCTGTAAAGAAAAACTTGATATGCAAAGAATGATGAGAAACCTACAGGCAAACCTGTCTGCAAGAATAAACCAGTAAGAATAAACACATTACAAAGAAGAAAGAACAGTAAAAATGGATCAGCATATATCAATAACTTCAACTGGCAGTTGTAATTCCAAATGGCTGAGGGTTAGCAGTGTACTACATTCTTTACACATGGAGGTTAAATGTGAGAATGTGCTCAACACTATACCATTGACACTGTCTCACATACACTGGCAAAACCTATCATATATATTGTAAGTAATCAAAGACTGGACAGAGTATAAAACTTTATCATCAACGTTTCCAAACACAGGGTGTCAAAAATGCTAACCTGCTAAAGAAACTAAACAGTAATATCTATCAGCTCTGCAAGGCTCTCTGGACAGCTAGACCCAAATGTGACATGATAACACAGACCAGACATAGTGAAAAGGTAAACAGCAACAAAAGATAATATATGTGAAGACAGAAACTGTCCAAACAAAGGAAAACATCTCAAACTAGACAGGTCAGAGTAGAAAATATACTCTGTATACAACATAAGCAGGCAGAGCAGAGCCAGAGCATAGGGAATGCAGTAAAAAGGGGAGGGCAGTGTGTAGATTAGCATCAAGGTAGAAGTAATAGACAGGCACAGAAAAAGTCTGAGGAAACACCAGGAACCGTAAATAACTGGTGGTCCTGATAACCAGCCACTTTAATGTGTTGGGTACATTCATTGCTCAAACAAGAAAAACAAAAACATAGATGGTTATTGACTTAGTACAGCCATTGTTGGCTCAAATAGCAGTTCAAGAAGCAGATCAATAATGTTCCTTCAAGTCCTTTCACTGTTCAGGAAGTACAAAAAAGACAAAAAATAGAAACACATTGTGTTTTACTTGTCATATCCCATGACCATTTTGGAACACACAAGGGCGGAATGACACACAGGGACATGTTTTCGTCATATAATCTTTATGCAGCTATTCAATTCTTCTTCTAAGATCCTCTGACATTTGTTTCAGTTAATAAATTGTAACTTTCGGAGATGCCATTAGGCCAGGGGTTCATAAACCAACTATGCTAATTAAATGGATACTACTGTACAAAGAGTGAGCGCATTTAAAAGCCTTCATTAGACTATTCAACAAGAGACTCTTCAGCAGTGTTGTGTATTGGACCTTATTCAGCTCCAAAACATATTCAGCTGAGGATTTCACAGATCATTAGCTGCAACACTCTGGGATGCAGATGTTTAAAAATACTGTATGCAATGAAGTTCTAGTTAATGTAGTTAGTTCTAGTCAATTAGTTTGTCAATGTAAGAGTTTGCAAAAAATTGTTACTTATATAATAATGTAACATTATACCCACTATCTGCCATTTAAACCAAAGATTCTGGTACAGATCATCACTGGTTCGTTATATGTTACTGGTATAGCTCCTAACAGGGAGAAGAATGGCACTGGTCCACTGCACAGCAAGTCATGGCATGGAACAATTATAAACCCACGATCCCACATGTTATCAAAGTTTTCATTGCCAAAGGAGCTGTACCACACCCAAATATCTCTCCTGAATTTGGTTAAACTTCTTGTCTGGATAGCAAGACTCCTACCGTGGGCATTAAAGTGACATTATAAATAGTGCAGAACATTAATCAAAACTGAAACAAAATATTCTCTCTACGCCAAATGCCACTTCATCTACTCAAACGTCATTTTTACCATCACCTGACCAGTTTGAACTCAGCATTTTAGTCTACCTGACACACTAGTCTTGCTATTTGCATGCTTGGAATATAACCAGGTCTGGGAGGCTATTCCAGCCTCATCAAAGACTGGCCATATGAACAAACAAAAGGACTACCTCTGTCAAGCAATAGACAGGATAAACAGAGTCACCATGCAGTGTACCTTGGCATTCTGCTTATACAAGCAAAGGTTCTTTTGAAAATATGTTGAAAAGAAAAGAATAATGAAAGAAGTTTAAACCTTGTAGCTACAGAACAGTAGTAAAATTAATGTTTTCCAAAAGTGGCAGCTCAAAAGGCTCAACGACTGAAAGTGAGCAAAGGAAATGACAATAACAAAAGAGCACAACCATATACAACCATAATACAATATAACCTTGAGGTTTAGTTCACAGTAATCCAGCAATATACATGTATATACATTTCAGTACATGTGAACCCACTGTTTGTAATTTCCCACAAGAGGACCAAGGCAACCAAGGTGCAAGTGTAGATTAAATAGTTTATTATTTAATATGTCAGTGTTAGCTACTTTGGTATTACCATGTCAGCTTAGCTTCCCAACAGAATATGTTGTGTTTAGGATGCCGGTAATTCAGCAGCATCCTAAGAGTTGTTCCCATCCAAGTTGTTCCTTGTTGCATTGTCATGCTGGTCTTTTTGGTTGTTTGTTTGGGATGGGTTAAACTGTATAAATACTATAAATATATACTGCATATATGACATATAGAAAATATCCAGATGATAAAAAAGAATACATAGCTGGCCGCCTGTTTAGAGCAGCCAAATTGTCTTAAATAAAACAGCACACTCTTTTACACACTCAGCTCTCAAGGTTAAAGCAAACAACATATCTTACCATGTGCCAAAGATAAAAGAGTACCATCATTACTTCAAAAGAACTGCTCAACCTGTAAGCCCCATCCTGCTGTGTATCATTTAATCGCACTGTTTACACCACATGAATAAGAGTGCCACACAAAGCCTTCAAATGACAGAGGACTATCTGAAGTTGTCCAAACATATTTCAAAAACAGCAGTGCCTGCTACTGATCCGACTCAAAGCCTCCCTTTTACACGCAACAGAACAGACTGATGCCAACCATTGCTCACTTCCGGATTGCTTTTAGAGATTTTTTTGGGAGCTAGGGAGAGATAAATGAGGTCTGCAGTACTGAAAGGAAGCAGATCTCTGCCCTGCTGCTATTTACTGACATTAAGAATGATAATATCCATCAGCATGCTGTCAAAGCCCCAAGTGGGGTGTGTGGAGAACAAAGAGCTCCACTGTCTTGCTTATCATACGCTTACAAGGAGATGTTGATGTACCTGCCATTCAGGTGCAAAAAATGTCATCGCCCGCACCGGGATTCAAGCTTTTAACTGCGCCGTGGCGATGAGTAACCGGTGCCCTCGGCCCCTCCACTCCTTCGCCATGCCACTGAGACAGCTAACAAGCTTGCAGTCAACATGCTGCTTAACGAGTGAAACGTGCAATTATCATGCTCCGTAGGTTTTGTCTTAAAGGTGCGAGTCAACAGCAGAATCAGGCCTGTCACTATCCTAAAAATCATGTTAATTGTCATGAAAGTAATTGCTACTAACGATTGAATTGACTTATATTTGTTTTACTGTTATAGATATATATTTTTAAAATTCTTCCTCCATTTGGTTGTATGAGTTAGGAATTGCAGTTTTGGAAATGTATATTCTTCCTGGCAATTCGCACTGCTTGTCAAGCTTCTGCAGCATTTTTTGAACTCTGTTTTTCTACTGTACTGAACGGAAGCATTTCTCCGGCTACAAAAAGTGTCACATTGTCGGTTAATGTGAGCCAACTGGAACTGTCACGCGGTTATTTAGATACTCGCCCAAAAGCCTCTATAATAGCCCACTGCTGTGAAGAAACTGCGGATGCAACTGTCTGTCCAGATTCGAAGAACTGGGTGGGGTGGTGGAGTTTGCTATATTTAACTTCATACCACCTGCACAAAAACAAATACCAAACATCTTGGCTGATCAACTACATTTCGGGCAAGTGGAAAAAGTATATTTTACTCCTTTTATGCTTACTGAAATTAAAAAGCATCTCAACCTGTTTTACAAGGCAAATGCACATAAAAAAAAAAATAATCGTGATCATGAGATGATGTAATAATCGCGAGAGGCCTAAGCAGAAGATGAACAAAACAGAAGGCAGCGATGGGAGGCATGTGTATAATTACTGTTGGCCATCTTTCAAGCCTCCCGCCTCTCATGAGAGAGATGTGTGACAATATATGACAAGAAAGCAAACACGCTTTCCCAGCAAAATAATAGAAGCCATCAGTAGTGTACCAGACACACCTGTCTGGCTCTGAAAACAATGCCACACTGCCTATTTATTAGGTGCCAGAAAAGTTTATGTTTGTACTGTGACAGTGACAGAAACTTGATCCCTTTCATTATTTGGGGATCTCAAGCTTAGGGAGGGGGTGGGGGGGTGGGGGGGTGGTGTGCGAGTCTGACTCTCATTTTTTTGTCCCCACTCACGGCGAGTTCTCTTTCTTCCTGATAGCTGTCTGCCATGGTGTCAGAAGACAAGTAACAAAGACTGTCATTCTGCACAGGAGTGATTCTGCTCATGTTTCTTGGCAGTCTCCTCAGCAGTCCGGTCTCTGTCTCAAGGTTATCAGGACAATGCAATAATTTTTACCACAGTTCAAAAACATTGCATTAACCTGAAACGCATGTCTGAGTTAGACGAGTCATGTTAAAGACTCAAAACGGCAACGTGAATTTCTATCAACACCAATAAAGGCTTCACACAAGACAATACCTTCTGTGTGATCCTTAAATGAGAGTACCTAGTGTAAAATTACAACTGTCAGACAAATCAAGTGCTAATTGCAAACAAGAATGCATCTATTTTGAGGCATGATCCATTTACATGTCTGAACCAACTCATTCTTACTTTTACCTGTCAAGTAATAAACCAAGAAAATGGTTCCTGCCATTGCCAGGCTCAAATGAAACAGAATGTCATCTATCATCTCCCTCTGAGCACAGTGGTGTCTGATAGTAGAACACTAAAACAGGATAGTTTTCAGAGATCCTGTAAGGCAGAGGAAAAAATAGGTCAGGTGGCTCAGTGTTGTTTCTCTCAGCCTGCCTTGCCTGTCAGTCTGCTGTCTGATAGAACAGCGCAGACTGTCATTTTAACAGTTAATAATTAGGCTTCCCTCACCACCAAACATGGTGCCACCATGACAAAAGGCAATGGTGTGGTGGCTCTGGCATTATAAATAGTCTGAAAGGATGATTAATGAGGGCAGCCAGTGAGCTAAAGCTGCAGTCTGAGTTCAGACAATGACCATCCTCCCAACTGCCTCGAAAAACAACACAAGCTCTGTTCAGGGATAAACGTAGAACGTGACGAAACATTGCACGTAAATCAAATACAAATGTAGCAACAAAGCTTTCTGAAGAATTGAGTTAACCCTTCATCGCTCCACAAGCTCCTCATTAGCGTTTTGACACGCACGGCTAAGACCAGGAGGTCAGGGCAAGGCTTCAAACGCACTCGCAGTATAGCGTTCCTCAGTAACACAGCTTTGAGATGTGTGAGAACCCAAGCAGGAGCCAGAAAATCTCCTCACACCCCAGAATAATGGCAGTCAAAAGTTTCTCCTCGCACAGGCACGCCAAATGCACGCTCGCTTTTAAAGAGTGATTTTGCAGCTAAACAAATAGAGGCTGAGGCGGTGGTAAATGGCATAGCAGGGGGCCTTTCCTCGGCCTGGGAGCTCCATAGCAAGATCTTCAAGAGCTTCACATGTGCTATGTGTGTTTCCCTTTCCTTACAAAACAAGAAAACACTGTTTACTTACTCACAAACGTAACCTTGAGACTTGGGAGAAAAGACTTTCAAAACACTAGTGTATATGCAGTACTGCATAATAGGCGTCTTTGCAGCTGCAGCACAGTGACATTCCCCTTCACAGTGACATTCCTCGCTACAATGTGTCTTGGTCACTTCTTCCTGCTAACAGTTGAAGATAGGAGCTATGTCTGTTGCTAATGATAGGGACTACCTCGATCGTCCCTGCCATGCCATGCTTTTAATTGATGATCTTTTAAAACTTTGCACCCTATCAAAACATCAAGAAATAGTCGGAGCCAGTGAACTACACGAAACCTCGATTTTTCTGAAATCTTTTGTGGTTTCGCAAGCACAACACAACATAGCCAACCAGCCAAGAATTATATGAAATATTTTCACATGTTCTTTCTCTCCCCCTCTCTCTCGATCACTCACAGCCTCCATGTTTCCATTTCATCTGCCTTTTACTTAGCCTCCACTTTTCCCCTGCTCTCTCTGTCTCTCCTTCCCTCTTTCAGCCATCAAGCGTACTCCTTTTAATGCCACTGACAGGGGGTTATTTGCACCCATATATGTTTTCTCTCCAATTATACCATGGCAGCAGTGTGCTGCCAAACATTTCAGCGCTGTGTTGATGGTCACCTCTTTGAGGAGTCCTTCCTGCTTCTCTGCACTATATTTTTCCTCTTTTTAGATTCTTCCAGAGAGGACTCTGTCATTTGGCTGTCCTTGGTCCAAAGTGTTATTTAACACCTGACAATGACAGCAGCTACCATCACCACAACATAACTTCTGGAATTATTTCCTGTAGGGGCCCTCTTAAATTCATCCTCTGGACATGAGGAAAAGCCGATATAGAACTACGAGTTCTGCAGATGCTACACTGACACAGTTCAACAGCCACACCTTTTGGCAACGCATTCACATACATTTCTAAGACATTAAACAAGTATTTTTAAGATATAGTGAACGGCCTCGCTAGAGCCTAGAGTATTGCCTTTAGAGAAGACATCATCCTGAGAAATATACAAGGAATAAAGAAGTCAGCCAGCTGAGAAATACGCCTACACTCTGTGTTTTTTTTTTTGCACATCTATCACCTCTTCTTGTGCATGCTTCTACTGTGTCATAATGATGATTAGTCTGCTTGACTACCTGTTAATAAGGAATAGTATGCTTTGATATAATACAGCTTCACAGGAAATCAAACGAAACCTCTTCCAACTAAAACATGGTCACTATGTTCGAGAATCCGTTCCAGGTGTTTTATGAAAGCAACGATGCGAAAAAATGATGTCAAGGATTAACTAAAACAGGGTGGCACATTTTACATTTTTTGAAAGCATCCAAATGGGTAACATGCTATCCAGCATTTACATTTACATTTACATTTACAGCATTTAGCAGACGCCCTTATCCAGAGCGACTTACAATTGATACAGTATTACAATGCAAGCAATTGTGGGTTAAGAGCCTTGCTCAAGGACCCAACAGTGCCAGCTTGGCAGCAATGGGATTTGAACCCTGGACCTTCTGGTCTATAGTCCAGTACATGTCCCAACATACAGTACTATAGTCCAGTACTATAGTCCCAACATGCTGTCCTTACACCACACTTCAATGTCCATTACATAGGGCGGCACGGTGGTGCAGTGGTTAGACTGTCGCCTCACAGCTCCGAGATCCATGGTTCGATCCTGACACTGGGCTCCACCTGTGTGGAGTTTGTATGTTCTCCCCTTGTTCGTGTGGGTTTTCTCTGGGTACTCCAGTTTCCTCCCACATTCCATAGACGTATATGTTAGGTTTATTGGTGTTTCCAAAGTGTGTGAGTGTGTGTGTGTGAGTATGTGTGAGCCCTGCAATGGATTGGTACCCTGAGTGGTACCCTGTCTAGGGTCGTTTCTGCCTTGACCCTAACTAGGATGAGCGGATAAGACAATGACCTCCAGACCTGAACTCCATAGAAAATTTGTGGAGGGAGTTGAAAGTTGCCCCAAAACATCACTGCTCTAGAGGAGATCTGCATGGAGGAATGGGCCAAAATACCAGCTACAGTGTGTGCAAACCTGGTGAAGACTTACAGGAAACGTTTGACCTCTGTCATTGCCAACAAAAGTTATGTTACAAAGTATTGAACTGAACGTTTGTTATTGACCAAATACTTATTTTCCACTATAATTTATAATTAAATTCTTTAAATTTCTACACATTCCTACATGTGATTTCCTGGATTTTTTTTCTCATTTTGTCTCTCATAGTTGAAGTGTACCTATGATGAAAATTACAGACCTCTCTCATCTTCATAAGTAGAAGAACTTGCTTAGTGGCTGACTAAATACTATTTTGCCCCACTGTATAAGTAGGAAATGTAGGCAGAAATGCAACCTTAAACATTCATTCACTTTCTTATCCGCCTGATCCTTTACAGGGTCACAGAAATGCTGATGCCTTGCCAGAGGCATAGGGCGCAAGGCAGGAACAACCGTAGAGAGGGCGGCAATCCATTATAGGGTGCACACACTCATACCCTCACTCACACATTAGGGACAATTTAAAGACACCAATTAACCTGACCCGCATGTCTTTGGACTGTGGGAGGAAACCAGAGTACCTGGAGAAAACTTACATGGACACGGGGAGGACATGCAAACTCCATACAGAAAGGACCAAGACCACCCCACCTGGGAATCCAGGATTTTTTGCAACAGTGCTACCCACCGAGCCACTGTGCTGTCCTGACTTTAAACATTCTAATCTTTATTTTCACTTTTGAAACATGCCTTGCAGGTCTACTGAACATGTTATGTTCTTTTATGCATGTAGGTCAGTTTAGGATCACATCTCTTCAGACTATGCATGCATACAGAAAAATAAACACCGCATGAAAAATAAAAATAAAATGAAGAATAAAAATAAAACTACCTATGAAACAATCAGAAATCACTTTCACCTGTAATGTGACCATAGCTATAGTGGCAACAACTGTACTTTACTTTTTTAGTTCTGCTTGTACTTCGTGTTCTTATTTTAGCTATTGAATGATTTCTAATAAAAACTTTTTCTATGAAAGCTATTTCATGAAAGACCTCAGAGAAATGCAAGTGAAAAATGTTGTCTATATTAAGTACTGGCAAAACAGGCAACATAATCATTGGAACCATCTACCAGTGTAGTGCTAGATAAATGGTTAAGGCTCTGGGCTACTAATTGGAAGCTTGAGACATCGATAATACTCAAGCAGGCACTACTGGGGCCCTTGAGCATGAAACTTAACATTCCACATTCCACTGCTCAGCTCAAATGCAAGTTGGATAAGGGCGTCCAATCACTTACGTAACGTAACTGATTGTACGTTCTCAACGGTTCACTAAATATCAGTGTTCTCATGTAGTCAAAATAACTTGATTACAACATAAATTCATTCAAATAGTAATTATCCAAGCTAGTACTTTCTAAAATGTCCATGTCAAAACAGGAAACCTAGATTGCTTATCAGGGGAAAAGAGAAGCAAAGAAATTGCTAAAAGCAGTCCACTGTGACTCCATACAACATGAAGAACCCACTTTACTTGATTCTTCACCATTTCTCAACGTCTACGTTTTGATCAAAGCAAAGCAAACACTGTCAGGGGGCTTGTGTCTCCAATATCCAAGATCCACCACCACACAATCAATAGAGCAAAACAGACAGCATTCAAAAGCATAGCTTTAAGCCATCCTTAGTGCTGAATGCAAAGCCTGCAATTGAAACTACTGAAGTGCAATGAAAAATGCATGATTTTAGGAAAGTTCTTTTATCTGAGACTTAAAATCAATAGCAGGAAAGAGGTATGGAAAGCAGTTTTGTTATCTGCACTGTGCTAACTAAACATGGCTGTTCTGTAAAACACACTGGAGCCTATTACTCAGGAGCAAAGTGCAGGTCCAAAAACAGAAAAAAACAGAACAATTGCATTTAAGTGTGTTTGGAAACTCTCATTTCTGATTCAGCTATGCAAAGTTAAACACTAAGTTACTGAGACAAGAGTCATCTCCTTTTAGAGTTTGATATGCTTCTGTGGTATTACAGACAATTCAATTAATAAAATGTGTCATGTTTTTTTTTATTGTTTTTTATTAACATTAGGAGTTATCCTGGATTTATTTGGATATAATGAACAATCTTGAGTCTATTTATGTACTGCCCCTTTGAAAAGTTGTAATGAGACTTTTAATAAATGGGTTAAACAGAAAATTTAATTTGTCTGCATCCAAACTGTGTCACAACTGTACTAAAATACTGCACCATCAGTAGTATAGTTAATATTCTAGAGTATGCACACTATATTTACAACCCCAAATAAGAAATACATGACTTGTATAATAATGACTCTGTAATAGCAGAAAGTAAAGACCCAAGATGTTTCAGGTTTATTTCTGGTCAACTTAATTTCATTTGTTAATAAACATCCATTCCTGCATTTCAGGCCTGCAAGACATTCCAAAAAAAGTTGGGACAGTGCCAATTTAGGGCTAGTAATGAAGTGGGAAAAAACAAAACAAACAAAAAAAAAACCTATATAATGCTGTGATTTCAAACAAGTGATATCAACAAAAGCATTATCCACAAAAGGCTGAGTCTTTGAGGAGTAAAGATGGGCAGAGGATCTCCAGTTTATCAGCAAATGTGTAAGAAAAATTATTTAAATGTTTAAAAAGAATGTTCCTCAAAGAAAGACTGGATGGGATTTACATATTTCAGTCCTAACTTTTTCTGTTTTGGCTTGTTTTGCATTGTCTTGTTGAAAAATGCACAGACGCCCCAGGAGAAGATGTCGTTTTGAAGGCAGCTTAGGTTGCTCTAAAATCTCAGTGTACTTTTCTACATTACAGAAGCGTAAATGACCTTTGTCAAGGACACTGACCCAACTCCATAGCATGGCAGAACCTGGCTTTTAGACTTGTTGTGATAACAGTCTGGATGGTCCACTCTGTCTTTGGTCCAGAGCACACGGCATCCATTTCTTCCAAAAAGATCTGAAATACTGATTAATCTGACCACAATACACATTTCCACTGTTTGAGGGTCCATCTCAGAAGCCCAGAAAAGTCGACGTTGCTTCTGGACATGGCTAACATAAGGCTTCTTTTTTGAACAGTAACGTTTTAAATGGCATTTGTGAATGTAACTCCGTATTGTAGTGCTTGATAAAGGTTTGAAAAAGTAATCCATTGCCCATGTCGTTCTATCAGCTATTGATGAAGGACAGTTCTTGATGCAGGGAGCGGAGATCACGACTATTTAGTTTAGGTTTGTGCCCTTTCCCTTTAAACACTGAAATTCCTCCACAGTTCTTTAACTGTTTAATGATATTATGCACTGTAGAGGGAGAACTATGTACATTTTCATTTACAAATTTAAATTTTGTACATTGTTTTTAAACATAATAAAAACATTTCATTCCGACGTATGAGTTGATAAACTGGAGATCCTCTGCCCATCTTTACTCCCCAGCAAGACTCAGCCCTTCATGGATACTACTTTTGTACCAAATCAAAATTATAATTACCTGTTGCCATCACCTGTTTATAACAACATCATTATTCATTGTTTTTTTTTTTTTAAACCATTATTAGCCCTAAATTTCCCTTGTCCCAACTTTTTTTGGAATGTGTTGCGGGCCTGAAATGCAGGAATGGATGTTTTATTAACAAATGAAATTAAGTTGACCAGACACACAAAAACAAAAATTAAATATCTTGAGTTCATAATGTCTGCAATAAAATAAATGTCAGAGGAAATATAAGGAATACTGCATATATTTTTTATTTGCATTTTCCTTACAGTCCCAACTTTTCCTGATTTGGGGTTGTACATTAGACAAGTTATTAGGCTGACCATTAAACTGCTATTAATCTAGCTTTCATTGGCCACACCTGGAGTCTCAATTAATGGAAATCTATTCTTAATTATTTAGGTAATAATAAATCAAAATTTTAATACAAACCATAAGCAATATTATACGTTTGTCCCACTCTAATGGGTTTGAAAATGGCTATAATGGCTATATACTGGCTATAATTTACAATATATAATCAAGTTCAACCAACCAAGAGGAGTTAGCAATAAAAGACATGACTTTGAATTCAGAGATATTAAAAGCAATGATACTGTTATCATGGATTACTCTTGTTGTTGTAAAATAAAAAATTCCAACTACATAGTCAGTGAGATACGTTACATTTGGTAGCCACTGTTTTCCATAAAGGTGCCTTTTACAGTGTTACATGTTGCAGGATTTTTCATTTAGTTGTTCATTAGTTCAACCAGAATGTCACAGTTTGTCATACTGTGCTCACATTCTCTTGTCTAATATAACAAATGAAAAGCAAAGCCATGGATGAATGATCTGCCATGGGTGATAGATGTTCAGCTCAAAGTACAAATGAAAAACTTGAGATCATTCATCATGATGAACATTAGCCCCAGTTAGGCTCTCTTGTCTAATATTAACCTTGAACACATGCTCTTATATACTTACCCAACCCAAATTAATCACACTGTATTCTAAATCAACCGCAGTCATTTAGTGAATAATTGTCCATTACATTCTTTATCAAGTGTGCCATCATTAAGTTGGACTGCTGTCTAAATGAAGCCCTATGTATTCACTGCTGTAGGGAGAAATGATTATTGCTTGTTTATAGAAGCCCATTTTTAAAAATGATGTCACCAAGCATCAAGCACTAAGGACTGTGGTGTCACAGTGGTTAAGGTACTGATCTGTAAACCTGAAGCTGCAAGGTTCAGATCCCACCTCTGCCAAGCTGCCACTGTTGTGCCCTTGTGCAAGACCATAAACAGACAATTGCTTGGATTGTACAATTGTTATAAGTCCGTTGATGAGTTGTAAGTCGCTCTGGAGAAGGGTGTCTGTTAAATGACTAAATGTAAGCAGCAAAATTACATTAAATCTCCAATTTGTTATGAAATATGAAACAACCTTAGGAAACTGCCTAGTTCCTGATCATCTTAGCCAGCAGCTCCAGACAGTGTAAGGCTACAGGAAGTGAGGGTGAGGACGCTTCAGCACTGACGAGACTGCAATCAAACTTTTCCTCTCTGGGCTGCATGCTACTAGAAGCCTAAACAAGACCTGTGTTTTAATTTTCATACACCATGCTTCTGCATTTCTTCTGACAGAGATAAAATGTATAAATTATGAGCAGCTGACAAAGTCGACTCCAGTGCCTGAGGCCACTCATCAATCATGTCCTCTGTGTCAGCAGGTAAGTGATGTTGCCCCTGGAGACACAGCCCTTTCTTAGATGAAAGGTATGGGATGGTGGGGGAAAGAGATTGAACGGCAGGGAGGGGGACAAAAGTGCCCTCAACAGCTGATCCGTACTTAACAACCTCTTTAAAAGTACATCAGCAGGAAAAGCACACTCTGCTGCTTTGAGGAAAGTATGCAGACTGTTACAGCATTGCACCACAGGGGTGCTGGTTCTGCTAATGTGCGCATACGCAATTCAACAATGGAAGGAAATGAGAAGATGCACTCCAACCAAGTAAGCGGAAGGCTACACACTAGCTGATACAACAAAACATACGTCTTTTTGTATAGTTGTTATGGTAAGGTTTCTAACATTTATACTAGTACCAAGTACGGTGTTCCAATGTCCACTATCCAAACAATACTGAAAACTGCCGTTGTCCTGATAAGGCATTTCCGCAACTGGGTCTACAGCAACTATGAAAGGTTATAGCCCAATGTCAAAGTCCCAACTCACTAATGCACTTGTGGAAGCATATCCCTGCAGTCACGTTCCATAATCTTTTTGAAACGTGAATAATTCCTCTGTCACATAATTGATAATTTTTGGATATACAGTGTATGTCAAATTCAATGTACTGGATTACTAGTCCCCCAGACTCTACTGGAGTTTACTTTAAACATTAAGTCAGTCAAAAAAAATGCAAAATCTTATTAAACAACAAAAACCAATTAACCGGATTACCGTTTTTTCGGACCATAAGGCGCACTTAAAATCCTTTAACTTTCTCAAAAATCAAAAGTGCGCCTTAAAATGGCGGTGCGTCTGATGTATGAATTAATTCTGGTTGTGCTTTCTGACCTAGAAACCGATTGTAGATGGGTACACGGCGCTCATAAATCTGTCACAAAATGTTTTAGCACGGCCTTGGTAAGTTACGAAGCTTACGGCCACCGTAGTGCGCATCATCATGGAGTAATACGGTATGTGCTTCAGGCATTAGGGTATGTGCATCATTCATTTATTTTCGAAGCGGATTTCAAACTCAACGCTATCAGTCACGCAGTACAACATGGACATAGAGCAGCTGCGAGAGAATTCAACATTAACAAATCAATGGTACGGAAGTGGAGGAAGCAAGAAGACGCCCTGCGCCAGGTAAAGACCAAACTGAGCTTCCGACGGAACTTAAGAGTTTTGTTTCATTTAATGCGCCTTATAACCCGGTGCGCTTTATGTATGAACATAGACCCGTTAGAAGTCGATCGTTGATATTGCGTCTTATAACCCGGTGCGCTTTATAGCCCGAAAAATACGGTACTAGTCGCCCAAACTCTACTGGAGTTTACTTTAAACATTGTAATTCAGTCAAAAATGCAAAATCTTATTAAACAAAACAAATGAAAGTGACAAGCCACCTTTACAGTGGAAGTATAACAAGTGACATGCATTATGAATCTTAAATTCTTAAGCAACATTCATCTGCCTTGCTGGAATAAACCAGAATTCCCGGATTAAACCAACGAGGACATGGGGAGGACACGCAGACTAGGCACAGAAAGGACCCAGACCACTCCATCTGGGATTTAAACCAGGACCTTCTCGTTGTGAGGCGACAGTGCTATCCACCGAGCCACCATGCTGCCCCCGATAATCCATAAATGTTTACAAATATTTGTATTGCTATATGGGCAAGTAAATGTTAAAAACTAATTATCAATATATAGTTAGCCAGTACAGGAAAATACTCTAATTATCGGTCGGTTTTTTTATGTCTGTCATCATGGCTCTTGCACTATTCAGGCCTTGGTCAGGGAGCTACGTGATGAAACAACATGATATTCCCTGGTGAGAGCCTGCTGAAAGGCAAAGCCTGCTAATGAGTGTGTAAACAACACCAGTGAAGAAGACACGAGCCACTGCGAACATTCACACCTACGGCATGCTTCAACCACACGTCCCTGCTAGCCGTGCCAAATATTCCACCCCACTTGAAAGCATGGTCCACTGAGCACCCTGTTTAACAAAAGCTGGCCGTCTCATCCTCTGAAGAATGTTGAGCTTGTTTG
This sequence comes from Ancistrus triradiatus, assembly GCA_025084515.1. Lineage (NCBI taxonomy): Eukaryota > Metazoa > Chordata > Actinopteri > Siluriformes > Loricariidae > Ancistrus > Ancistrus triradiatus. The sequence goes on along the minus strand of JAJAGP010000422.1, from coordinate 379,106 downwards.
ACAAAATGGCATGCAAGTACAGCAGGAGGAAAGGTAGGATCAGGTTTCATGCTGAATGCTGACAGCAGAGATAAAAGTAATGAGGCGGCTCTCAGGAGGAATGACAGGTAAAACACAGATGTTTACACAGCACATGCGCTACCTTATTTCATCGTGCTCTTATTCTCCTTCTTTTTCAGATGAGCCACAGTGTGCCCTCGCTGGCTATGTGGCTGACTGAAGGATCACAGAGTTTGCCCCGAGCATGGCGACTGAGAGTGACATGTACTTCAGAAACACGCTGAGGTCACAAGCCACAAGGTACAGGCCTCCAGGCAGGAGTCTATTGACATGGGCTGAGAGTCAGCAACACAACATAACACCACACAAGGACAACGCAGGTGCTTGCAACATGTCTGTTCCGGTGTATCCCTCTGGCCCTATAGGAGCTGCACAGGTGCTGTATTCATTAGTGGCGCCTTTCATCACTTGGAACAGTGAGGGAATGTCTAGATAACACTGAACAATCACAAGATGATCTTACAGCCATTAGGAGCTCTGTTTAATCAGCACAACCCCACACTTCATCCCAGTCATGTGCAGAAAAAAGAAAGTCATTAGTGGATTATAGAATGGAAAACATTTGTATGAGCAAGTAATAGATCCCAAACCTCTAACAATAACTCAAAGAAAAACAACAACGTGCATTTGGCACAAAGAAGGCTTTATTATAATCAGCTCAAAGCCTATTAGGCTGAAGTTTTCTTTATTTAAGGTAAAGAGGATTCGAAAGTACAGCCAGTCAGCCAAAGGATAATCTTCGCTAAACATACACTACATGACCAAAAGTATATAAGCACCCATTTAACTAGCAGATGTGGTCATTTCAGCCACACCTATTGCTAGCAGATATATAAAATCAAGCATATGGCACTCTACTCTCCAAATATTGGCAGTAGAATGGGTCATACTGAATAGCTGAGTGACTTTGTCATATGATGCAATATTTCCAGGAAGCCTGTTCATCAAATTTCTGTCCTGTTAGAGCTGCCCCGGTGAACAGTAAGTACTGTTATGGGGAAAAGGAAAACATTTATTGACAACAGCAGTTCAGGCACAGAGCTTTAGGACCCAAACTCACAGAATAAGAGAGACTTGTTAAAATGTGTAAAGCATAAAAATAAGCTTGCCAAGTTATTGCTTGCAACACTGAATACCAAGCTTCAAATACAGCCATGATGATCCAAAATCTAATCTAAATCCTTTCCAGAGGAAAGGAATGAAATGGAGAATTCTAGCAGCAAAGGTGGAACAACTTTATGTTAAGGGCCATGTTTGGATGTGATGTTCAGGTATCAGGTGCTTACAAAGTTTTGACTACTGTCAAGTGTACAATTTTGCCATCAAACTGACTAATGTTAATGTATAATATTCATCAATTTGAAAAGTGTTAGAATGAACAGTGTTATATGGGGTCATGGCAAGTACAAACCCTGTTGGGATTGTTTGATTGTTCTTCTTCCTCTTCTTATTCTACTTCTATTTCTGACATAAAAGTAACTGGCCTGTCCAAATCGCAAGGGCTAACGACATTAAACTTAGTCCATAAGTAGCAGTTCCTCCCGCTGCTCAGGTAGGTGAAATGAGCCTGATCAGCCTCAAGGGGATACTATGGCAATGCAAAACGCATTGAGGTTAGTAACTCCTACCCATCAGAAGTAGATTCTCATTCTTTGGCTCAAGTCAAAGAAAAAATGTCCATAGAGCTACACAACTCCACCCACTTAGATTTTTTTGCTGATTTGCATAATATGAGAAACATACTTTTTTCACTAATGAAAATCTAGCCTAGCGGTTAAGGTACTGGACTCTGGACCAGGGTTCAAATCCCGCCTCTGCCAAGCTGCCACTGTTGGGTCCTTGAGCAAGACCCTTAACCCACAATTGCTTGGATTGTAAGACTGTACCAATTGTAAGTCGCTCTGGATAAGGGCGTCTGCTAAATGCTGTGAATGTAAATGTAAATCTATTTTCGAATGTTTACCTTCCACAACAAACTGAAAATACAACTTAAAGTACCACTGAATGTCATTTTAAACTATAAAAATAAGCACAATCAAACATTCTCTTTAAAATGCCCTTAAAACATGCTTAATATTAGGGACACTGAAACAGTATGTACCCTAATTAAAACACCAGCATATCTGAATATACAATGATATACAACTTTGAAACACACCCAGGTACTCATACTATTCCATAATGGCAGACTGTTTAGATATCTGCTTATTAGCATGCATTTAGCTACCTGATTTCTGGATATGACTTAATTTGAAATGTTATACTCTCAGCAGTTTAATAGTAGTCAAAACTAAAGACAGACTTCCAACCTGTAGTATTCTGACACTATACTGTATAGTATGGTTTGAGTGGCAGCACATTACATCCAAATTTTGCAGGTCTAGTATTTATCATGCATCAAACACAGGTAAACATTTCAGTATCGGACTTGATCTGAATTTATCATATCATTACGCTCGCAATTATATATTTAGACAAACATGACAAGATGTACAACCCCACATCAGAAAAAGTTGGGACGGTATGGAAAATGTAAGTAAAAATACATAAACAGTGTTCCTTACATTTCCTTTGACTTGTATTTCATTTCAGACAGTATGAACCCAAAACATTTCAGTTTTTTTTTCTGGTCAACTTCATTTAATTTGTTAATAAACATCCATTCTTGTATTTCAGGCCGGTAACACATTCCAAAAAAAGCTGGGACAGAGACAATTTTTTTAAGTGAAAAACTAAATTATGATAAGCAGTAGCCACGAAAGGCTGAGTCTTTGAGGAGCAAAGATGGGCAGATTATCTCCAGTTTATCAACAAATGTGTAATAAAATTATTTAAATGAAAAACAATGTTCCTCAAAGAAAGACTGGAAAGGGATTTACTTACATACTCTACAGTGCATAATGTCATTAAACAATTCAAGGAATCTGGAGGAATATCAGTGCATAAAGGGCACGAGCCTAAACTGAAGAGGCCCGATCTCCGATCCCTCAGACGCCACTGCACCTATTTACGGACTAACGTACCACAATGCATAGCGGTTATCTTCAGCTGTACTCGGCAAAGACGAAAGATCCACTTGTTTACTGGTGAAAATATTACATTTACTGTTTGTATTCTTCGTGGTTTTAGTTCGTTGGACAAATGAGTGAACACTTATTAATGTCATGACAGAATACGTTAGAACATGGAAAACTGCTAAACTGCATTACTCCGATGTCTTGTGACAGTAGCCTGCATTGTTGAATATCCGAATTGTTAATGAGTCTTAATGAGGCATAAATAAGTCTGACTTCTGAATTCCCTCTTTTGTGTTGTTCACTGATCCTCTGTATAGTGTTCTACATACAGTGGTGCTTGAAAATTTGTGAACCCTTTAGAATTTTCTTATATTTTTTCTGCATAATATGACCTAAAACATCATCATAGCATTTCACACAAGTCCTTAAAAGTAGATCAAAGAGAACTCAGTTAAACAAATGAGAGAAAAATTAAACTTATTTTTTAAATAAATAAATATTATTTATTTATTGAGGAAAATGATCCAATATTACATATTAGCGAATGGCAAAAAGTATGTGAACCTCTAAGATTAACACAGTTAATTTGAAGGTGAAATTATAGTCAGGTGTTTTTCAATCAATGGGATGACAATCAGGTGTGAGTGGGCACCCTATTTCATTTAATGAACAAGGATCTATTCAAAGTCTGCTCTTCACAACACATGTTTGTGGAAGTGTATCATGGCACGAACAAAGGGGATTTCTGAGGAGCACAGAAAAAGAGTTGTTGATCTCATCAGGCTGGAAAAGGTTACAAACCATCTCTAAAGAGTTTGGACTCCACCAATCCACAGTCAGACAGAATTGTGTACTAATGGAGGAAATTCAAGACCATTGTTAGGTTCCCTAGGAGTGGTCCACCAACAAAGATCACTCCAAGAGCAAGGTGTGTAATAGTTGGCGAGGTCTCAAAGGACCCAGGGTAACTTCTAACAACTGAAGGCCTCTCTCACATTGGCTAATGTTAATTTTCATGAGTATACCATCAGAAACACTGAACAACAATGGTGTGCATGGCAGGGCTGCAAGGAGAAAGCCACTGCTCTCCAAAAAAGAACATTGCTGCTTGTCTGCAGTTTGCTAAATATCACATGGACAAGTCAGAAGGCCATTGGAAGAATGTTTTTGTGGACGGATGAGACCAAAACAGAACTTTTTGGTTTAAAAGACAAGCGTTATGTTTGGAGAAAGGAAAAACACTGGCATTCCAGCATAAGAAACCTTATCCCATCTGTGAAAACATGGTGGTGGTAGTATCATGGTTTGGGCCTGTTTTGCTGCATCTGGGCCGGACGGCTGCCATCATTGATGGAACAATGAATTCTGAATTATATCAGAGAATTCTAAAGGAAAATGTCAGGACATCTGTCCATGAAATGAATCTCAAGAGAAGGTGGGTCATGCAGCAAGACAACGACCCTAAGAACACAAGTCCATTTCTAACAAAGAATGAAGTTAATGTTTTGGAATGGCCAAGTCAAAGTCCTGACCTTAATTCAATTCAGTTGAAGCTGTTCTGTACGGAGGAATGGGCTAAAATTCCTCCAAGCCGGCGGTGTGCAGGATGATCAAACAGTTACAGGAAACGTTTAGTTGCAGTTTTTGCTGCACAGGGGGGTCACACCAGATACTGAAAGCAAAGGTTCACATACTTTTGCCACTCCCCAATATGTAATATTGGATCATTTTCCTCAATAAATAGATGAGCAAGTACAATATTTTTGTCTCTTTTGTTTAACTGGGTTCTCTTTATCTACTTTTAGGACTTCTGATGATGTTTTAGGTCATATTTATGCAGAAATATAGAACATTCTAAAGGGTTCACAAACTTCCAAGCACCACTGTAAAACAGTCAATGTAGTGATCAGTGAATGAGCAATGCAGAAACAGAGATAACTTCATACTAGGGCAGCCCTGCTTACAAATAAAAACAGCAAAGACCAACGTACGTTTTGCTTTTGATCAACAAGCTTTGTTAGCAAGACCAGCAAGACTAAGTGAGTTCACCAGCTAAACCATATCAGACAAGCACCAACAAATATAAACCAACTTGGACTAGCTAGTTTCTGGGGATCTTCTCATGTATTAATTTGATATGAATTCCAACAGTTACTGACAAGTTGTGCTGTACATGTAAAAAAATATGGTACTGAAGAAGAAAACATCATAACACACTACATTGTCTAATGTACAGCTCACTACAGAGTGGATGAAAAAAGGGCAGCTGCCATTTTGACTGCTTCCCCGAAGGTCCACAGATAGCACTCACTCCCAACACCAAAGAGAAAGATTCCTGTCATGTGTGGCACAATGAGCATAAAGCCTGAATGCAGCCTGCAGTGCCGCAGTGGCATCCGGCCCAACAGCGGTCTGGAAACAAACAGCTTCTCAACTATCTGACATAGACAGACAGCTCCAACCATTCCCACATACAAGACAGGTGTCAGCCAGCCATGCCATTCATGACACAAAAGAAGCCCAGAACTGATGAAAGCCATGAAGTTGTTTTTTTTTTTTTTTTTTTTATGATCAGAGCTAGTATCTGGTCTGTAGTGGTTCTACTTATTCAGAAGTATTAGATGGAATAAATATGTTTATCACAACTATCTTGAGTGCAGTGCAGCAAGTTTATCCAAAGCTTCAAGAAACAACATGATAAATCCACTGAGAGGACACATGATCTTACAGGGCACAAACATTGAGCGAGCTAGAGAGCCGTCTCGAAGGCACATGACAAAGGTTCTTAGTTGTCTGGAAATCCGATGAGTTATGACAGGATGCAGTAAAGCTATCTGATGCACAGACTGCATATTGCTTTACAGGGAGAACAGGGACAGATCCTCTATGCTCTGGGCTGAGGTGTGATGAAAGCAGGATCCTGAGTGGGATGCGCCACTTCTCGTATTACCTTAAACAAGCCTGCTGATTGATGCTGCCAGTTTGTAGATAAATGTGGGGATGCAACGTATGTTATACAACCAGCAGTCTGTTGTGTCCACGTACAGGTGTAACTTTTTATTCAGCGGGAAAGGAAAATAGGGCATTGTTTGCAGCAGGTCAATGCTATCAGTTTTCATTTTTGCAACTAAGGGCAACTGATCTGGAGGCTGGCCCTGTCTGGTCAAAAGCAAGTTTCTCTGTAACACCTGCTTCAGAAAGTATGTTCTACCTCTCATCTTCTCATCTGTCAATAGAGCAGCAGTGCTGTTGTTGCTTTGCTCCCTCTCTGCTCAAACCCAGTGTCCCGAGGTCACTGATCAAATGCAACAACCTGCACAGCTCACAGTGAGAAAGACCAATACAGCACAAGACAAAAGCTGTGCTGTGTTTGGAAAGAAGCAACATGAGCTTCAAATAACAACACGGCAGATACCAAGACAACCTAGGAAACTGATAAAAATAAAACAGCGAGAGGAAGTACTCTGTCTTGTACTTCCACTACTGTTTCACCTCATTATTTTACATCAGTGAGAATTAATGTCTTAGGATGGCATGGAACTCATCACAGCCTAATGCCTGAATATTAACATGGATGAATTAGTCTTAATAATGTTTTAGTCTGGCTATTAACCAGACCTGTATTATTCGAAAGCTAACATTTCTATGAGTAAAAATTCAGCCTCGTTGTCCAGGCTAAATTAAAATGGTGGAGGTTTATGACACTCTGGACCCATTTCAAGCACTTACATATGTGACAACCTTAGTCACTGCAGAAGCGCAATGAATCTGTCAGCCTCCTGCCCAACGCCAGTTTCTCGAAGGTCATATGCTAGATATTAATAGCCAGCCACAAATGTCAGAGGCCATCACCTATGTGGTGTACAGTTAATTAAAAAAACAAGATGAAACCAATTCCATCACCTAACAAGGAAAACCATCTACTCTGGTTGCTGATGTCCAAGACAGTCAGTTTATCACTGTAAGTATGAGGACCTTCCAGGCAATGACATGCTCATCAGTTTATCTAAAAATAAACCGGTCTAACTAGCAACAGTCTGGGCTTGGGACTACACAGCCTTGAGCCGCAGTCACACCAGCTTACTGTCAGTGAAACTTCCAAGAATAGGCAGTCTCATTTAAATTGATCTCTGTTATCAATTCATTCTTTATTATCAAAGGATACTTCTTGTAATGTTTAACATTGGTCAGTTCTGACAGCAGTATATGTATTGTCAGTCAATAGCAGAACTCCTTGCTATAAAGGGTCCTTCATTTTGCAGAACACTGGATACAGAACAAAGATATGTGGAGGCACATGCCCCAGTAAAATGTTGCTGTGCCACACTAAAATCACAGTGGATAAAAAGTAAATTTTATCCTGGATTGCTGAGCAGAACTGAGCAGGACACGCTACGCAAATTCACTATATTCACTACATTTCCCATAATGCCCTATCATCTTTCTAAAAGCTGGAGCGGCTGACGCTTTCAGTCAGAGCCAGTTTCTTTCGATTTTTTGCACGGGGTATTGGACATTCGGAAATATTCAAAAGAAGGGCAGCCATGCTGCAGACAAGTAAATGACAGCTCATAGCTACAGTGGGACAAAAAAGTACTTAGTCAGCCACTGATTGTGCAAGTTCTCCTACTTAGAAAGATGAGAGAGGTCTGAAATTTTCATCATAGGTACACTTCAACTATGAGATTCAAAATGTGAAAAAAAAATCCAGGAAATCACATTGTAGGATATTTAAAGAATTTAATTGTAAATTATGGCGGAAAATAAGTATTTGGTCAATAACAAAAGTTCAACTCAATACTTTGTAACATAACCTTTGTTGGCAATGACAGAGGTCAAACGTTTCCTGTAAGTCTTCACCAGGTTTGCACACACTGTAGCTGGTATTTTGGCCCATTCCTCCATGCAGATCTCCTCTAGAGCAGTGATGTTTTGGGGCAACACGGACTTTCAACTCCCTCCACAAATTTTCTATGGGGGTTGAGGTCTGGAGACTGGCTAGGCCACCCAGTCGTCCTGTCCCCTTCGCAGAAAATACAGCTCTAAAGCATGATGTTTCCACCCCCATGCTTCACAGTAGGTATGGTGTTCTTGGGATGCAACTCAGCATTCTTTTTCCTCCAAACACGACAAGTTGAGTTTTTACCAAAAAGTTCTATTTTGGTTTCATCTGACCACATGATAATTCTCCCAATCCTCCATCTGGATCATCCATATGCTCTCTGGCAAACTTCAGACGGGCCTGGACATGTACTGGGCTAAGGCAGGGGGACACGCCTGCAGGATCTGAGTCCCTCTCGGTGTAGTGTGTTGTTGTGTAGTACTGATGGTAGCCTTTGTTACTTTGGTCCCAGCTCTCTGCAGGTCATTCATCAGGTCTCTCCTTGTAGTTCTGGGATTTTTGTTCACTGTTCTAATGATCATTCTGACCCCACGGCATGGCGCCCCAGATCGAGGGAGATTATCAATGGTCTTGTGTGTCTTCCATTTTCTTACAATTGTTCCCACACACCAACCTGCTTGCCTATTGTAGATTCACTCTTCCCAGGCTGGTGCAGGTCTACAATTTTCTTTCTGGTGTCCTTCGACAGCTCTTTGGTCTTGGCCATGGTTGAGTTTGGAGTCTGACTGTTTGAGGCTGTGGACAGGTGTCTTTTCTCATTTTGTCTCTCATAGTTGAAGTGTAAATATGATGAAAATTACAGACCTCTCTCATCTTTCTAAGTAAGAGAACTTGCACAATCAGTGGCTGACTTAAAAAAATTTTCCCCACTGTATATGTTTTGGCCACTTATAACTGTGTAATTTACCAAAAGTACATATTAGACCACTAAAGCAAAGGCATTCAACTAGCACAAACATATAAACAAAATGTATGCAATTAATAAAAAAAATCTTTAGTGTTATTTGTTCTTTATCTGTTTTTCATTTCTCATCCATGGTAACGTAACACGCACTTTAGTGTTAAATCACTTAATCTATTTAGTGTTTAACAGGCTTATTGTTTATGCACAGTTGTACCCCTTCGACTGCTTGGTGAGCAAAAGAGTACAGCTATACCCCACTGTGTGTGCCCCACTACTAGAAGTAGTCTAGAAATGCCCATTTATGGATTGATCCAATATTGTACATTAGTATTGGATAATCTTTCTGGATGAGACAATGCTAGATTAAATACTGAATCAGTATTGAATCTGATTTAACAATGCACTCATATGTTTTATGCTGTTAACATGCTAGCATGTTGACTAACTCCGAGAGATCAGGCAAGTGAACGTTACATCCAAATTATCCTCAGCACATCCTTATCACAGTGCTTGCAAAGAGTTAACATCGGATCACTATTTGTACTGGCCACTACTCAGGACAGTAATATTGATGCACTTCCAGGGTTTCGTAATGCTTATGGTTTGCAAGTTAGCTTGCTTGCGATCAACTAGCTCTAGACAAATGCCAAATGTATGAAACTGTTTATATATGTAGGACCTAATATAGTACCTTTAATTGATATTACAAAGTTGGATTGCATTAACACTGCTGTCAAAACCAGAACGTGTACTGAACTTTGAATTTAACCAAAGCTAATAACACGAGTCATGGCAAAACTGCTTACTGCATCCAAATGAAGGACATTTCTATCGCCAATCTAGCAGTAAGACTTTCAATGCCTGATGATCTGATGCAGAGAATAAGCTAACACTGAGTTGATATACTAATGCACATGCAGCAGAGTGATTGTTTTGTCATTAATCAGCAATTCTACACACGTTCAATCTTTCTCAGTTTATCGCAGCTAGGTGAGGAATGAACACAATGTGAGTGTCACTTGACCCAGCTGGCCTACGACTGACCCCAGAGCTAGCAGGAGGACTGTGTTCTAATGGCTCAGAGTCTCTCTTTTTAAATTCTGAATGGGGAAATGGGCTTGTCTTTCTCTCATTCAGTCCAGTGTGGAAAGCTGCTGAATTAGGAGCGCTGAGTGAATGATCGTTGGGAGGGCTACCCATGCAAGCCAGAACTTGCCAACTACTGAGACAGACAAAAAAATCTGGGCCCAGAGTTATGCTATGTAACATATTCATTTGATCATTAAACTTCACTGGGCTCTCTTTTTACCAGAACGCGATGTTCACTTGGGATGCCAAATAGGTATAGTTTGATCAGGCTACAACAGTGTTGGGGTCAAAGTAATTGACTGCTGTAATCTAATTACGCTTAAGTAATATATCACATTAAAGTTACTGATGATTACTAATAAAAAATCTTTACCTGCATTACTCATTTTTCTGACAGTAAAATGTAAAATTATTCACAAAGCATTGAGAACAAAACTATATTTTTAACCATGTTTGGCTATATATTAGCTGTTTAGTACATGTTTATGTAATTTGATAGAGGACACAAAGTTTTCTGAAGCTTTCAATCATTTAAAACAAACACTTTGAAAAAAAAACAAGACTCAGTGTTTTTCAATGTTCAAAACTTCATCTTCTAGCCAGATTTGTGCAACCGCCTCAGGTAAACCCAAACAACTCCATCCAAACAATATGAATATGAATGTTCTATGTTAATAAAACATTTAAAGGACTGTTGTCCATTATCCTTGCATTTTATAGCTGGTACTGATTGATATCTCTTTTAGGGAGTAACTTTACTTTACATGAGAAGTAATCAGTAAAATAATCCCTGCTACAGTTTGGCAGAAGTAATTAATCATTTTTTGAGTAACTATCCCAACACTGACATTAAGCTTTAATCCCAGCCTCTGGTCCAGTTAATTTGTGATGGGCCCCAGCTGGTTGTTCTCAAGTGTAGAGATGTCTAAGTGATTGAAAAGCTGCAGCCCACTTCTCTGCTCCATACAGGCTGACCTGACACATGATGAGGTATCAGCTCTGTCTGTTAGGGTAGGCCTGACCTTCCACTAGCACTCTCAGGCATACACATCTGCTTAACTCTCAAGAAGGGAGAGAAAATCATGCTTGGTTTGGATTGCAGTATTTGTCAAGTGGTAAATAAGGCCTACACGGCAACAAATTTCTCACTCTAGTTTCTCATTATCCCTCGTACTGACATTTAAACTTGCTGCAATGCTGAAACATAGCTATAAGCCACTGATTTTCTCCTATCTCCTCAGTCTAAGAGTCTATTACGACTGCAACAGCTATTCACTCTCTGCAGAGACAGCACCATGTTTATTTACTGCTGCATCTGTTAATAGCCAATGAACTCATTGCAAATAAAAGTCAATACTGTCACAGCTCTAAACAGTTTATTCGATTAGTTGTCCCATAAACAGTGAAATATTAATTGACTAATGCAATTCTGTAATAGAAGACATATGCTGGCTGTATATGAGGCACTGAATGTTCAATATCTCGTAATGTGCCACTATATATGAACAGAACAATGGTGCGCTGACAGGTTCAGCACGCCGGTAAGAACAATAAGGTGCATGCTGCCACGTGTGCAAAACATGTTATCAGCAAATGTAGTCAAATGTTCAGAGCAGTGAGTTTAACAGTTAAATCGGTTAGAACTCAAGAGTTAAACAATTTTCCAAATTTGAATCTCATCTTGTCACCCGCTGCTATTTTTTTCATGCTAGCTTAACATAACAGGAGGTCAAACCATTCTCGGCGGAATCAAAATAAATAATGCTGACGAGGGCCTATCCCTGTCGCATGGTGTCTTAATGATGCAAAGTTAACACACACTAAATAACAGCGTCTCCCATGGTTGACAGCCTCAGAAATAATTGACCAATATGTTGCAAGCTGAGCTACAGTGGGCTGAGAATCCAATCCTGCAGCTGACAGGATGCATTGAGCATGCCACTAAATTCTGCATTATACACAAAGCAGTGGCAGGTCAGGGAGCCGACTCCTGCGGCCCATTATGTGATGCCATCAATGAAGGTAAATTACCTGCCTCTCCACAATATGCTCCAGTTAACTAATTTCCTGACAGCTTGTTGTCTCACAAGAAAAGCACCAAATTCTCTAGCTGCCAGCTGCATGATAGACTATTTCTCTTTTGAAATCCCTTCTTTTTCAGATGGCATCCCTTCCTGACAAACCATCAGCAGGAGTTAAGTGGAAAAACAATGCAAACTCGCAAAAAAATCTGGTATAAAAAAATAACAATGTAGAGTAACACAAATGTTAAATAGGCATAGACAAGCAGTAATATTAAGAGGTATTAATCTTTTTTTCATACAATACAGCTCAGATAGTAATCGAATCTGTTCCTAAGTTAAATGCAAAAAGCATAATGACTGCATGTTTGAGGTAGCCTTTTCAATTAGTTTTGGTAAGTAACAGCTCCTATGTCTGCACTCAGTAGAAGTACGGAAACTTTAAAAGTATTAACTTCAATTCACAATTTATAGCAACCGCATCAATCCAAATCTACAACTCTGGTTTGTATCAGATCATAATACAGCCGTTCCTATAGAGGCATCCTTTACAGGTATTCGCTATTATCAAGCAAGTCATTCCTACAAAAAAGGAAAGAACACGGTGTGCTTATAGTTCACAATGCCATGTCAATGTCTGTCTTCCTTGCTGTTTCTTTTTTTTTCTTTTCTCCTCTGTACCGTTTGTATGTTCTTTTTCAGAGGTGGGCTATCATCATCTCAGGAATGACAGTAGGTGGAAGCGCTATCTTTCATTACACACAGCATAAATAGTGTAATCTATCAGGGCTGTCAATCAGAATGATTCATTACAGGCTGTCAGCAAGGAGAGTGACATATTAGAAAAGTTTTGTTAACAATGCCTATTGCGAGTGGGACCTGCCACAGAGGCAAGTGATTAATGTGTTGTCAGCCTGTAATCCCACACCGCTGGCTAATGAGGCAAGAATTTATCATTTTTACAGAGTGGCAGATGTCACAAAGAAGGGAATCCAAGTGCTGGAAACAATATACTTTTTCTTACTATGTCTGACGTGTCTGACAAGCTTTAAAAACCACAAAAGAGTCCTTGTGTAAGCATAAGCCTGAATAGTGTGACTTTGCTTTCAGCATCCTTCTCAAATTCTGCAAGTCACCAGCTACTGCTCTGAACAAAGACTTCCCATAGGCTCAGGCCACTCATTTCATCAGCCCATCCATTATGTTTTAATGCCTCGACAAGGAGCTTTTTAATCATAAGAACATAGCTGACATTTATTGACTTTAAAGTTGCTGATTAAATTCATTTTCTTTGAATCTGGTGACAAAAAAGCAGTGTGCATATGTAATTAGTAATATGAAGTGAGTAGCGGACATTTTGAGTGTGATAATTCTGTATAAAACAACAGATTTTCACACAAGCCCTGAGTGTAGATAAGGAGAACACTGTAAAACAAATGAGACCAAATATTGTACTTGGTCATTTATTTATTGAGGAAAATGATCCAATATTACATATATGTGAGTATCAAAGGTATGTGAACCTCTAGGACTAGTAGCTCATTTTAATGTGAAATCAGAGTGAGGTGTTTTCAATAAATGCAATCAGGTATGAGTGAGCACCCTCTTGTATTTTTAAAAATGGGACATATCACAGTCTGATCTTCACAACATGTTTGTGGATGTTTATCATCGCATGAACAAAGGAGATTTCTCAGGACCTCACAAACAGAGCTGCTGATGTTCATCATGCTGGAAAAGGGACGTCTGAAGAGTGTAGACTCCACCAATCCACAGTCAGTCAGACTGTGTTTATACAGAGGAAATTCAAGACCCTCCCAAGGAATGGTCAACCAACAGGAATCACTTCAAGAGCGATACATTTATTACTCCACAAGGTGAAACAAACGAGCACAGAGAACTCTAAGCAAATTTCTTCTCTCACATTGGTTAATGTTAATGAGTCCACCATCATGAGAACACTGAACAACAATCTCAACAGAATGTGAGTTATGCAACAAGACAACAAGCACACAAGTCGTTTCACCAAAGAATGGTTACAGAAGAATAACGTTAATGTTTTGAAAGTCAAAGTAAAGACGTTAATCCAACAGAAAATGTTCTATTGTGAAAAATGTGACAAAGTTCATGTGACAAAACATCCCAGAGTTGAAGCTGTTTTGTACAAAGGAATGGGCTAAAATTCCTCCAAACCAATGTGTAGGACTGATCAACAGTTGCTGGAATCTTGTAGTTGCAGTTATTGCTACACAAATGGGTCACAACAGATACTGAAAGCAAAGATTCACAAACACTTGCCACTCATAGATGTAATATAGAATACAGACAATTACCTTTCAAACATCACTGCGCCTGTTAATGTAAGTGGTCACTCACTACTGTAATACTGTCACTGCCTTTTAGTCACTGTAATTTCAACTAAGATTTTTTTGCAGCTCTGGCATTAGTTGTTTCCCTCCTTTGACAGGGTCATATTATGTGACCCTAATGTTAAGAGACATTGTAAGCAGTGTTCTGCTACACACAGCCATAATTTTGAGATTTTTTAAGGAAATGTATAATAAACTACCCAGAAATGCCCAAAGCTAAACATTTCCAGGTAAAGTAGTGAATTTTTAACTAGCATTCTACTACTACTGGCAAATATGATAAAATCACCCAGCTTAAAGGGTGTTCATCTAGCTTTTTAACTTCATAGGGAATAATCAAATCACAGATTTGTTGACAGCAAACAAATTTAGTTTGTCTGAACATTCAGGCATACCCCAAACTAATTAAATTAAATAATTTCAACTAATGACATTTTCACAGACCATATCATGGAATCATCAATGAAAAAGCACAGTTTGTATGTTATTGCTCCTTCTTTGTCTTTTTTGATTACCTGAATTTTTGCATGGACTTATTTGGCAAAAAAATATTTACCAACAAGCTGTATCCAACTTTCTCAAATAATTGCTGGATGGAGTCTTGTTATGGGCCAATTTTTTACATTTCCATCACAAACTTTCCAGACTGTTTGCTGGTCTTTTTATCGAGTTGATATGACTTCCTTGAAGAAAAACTCTTTGCTCTTTGGCAAGATGAATTATCATTCTGAAAAAATACTTTAATCCTATATTCTATCAATTTAAATCCAAGATAATGATTAAGAAATAATCAGTTATTATCTTCACCCAAAGAGGATGGGTCCCTTTTTGAGTCTTGGTCCTCCCAAGGTTTCTTCCTCATAATGTTTAGCGAGTTTCTAAATTTGGGACTGGCCCTAGATATTAGAAGATAACCTAAAATTGTTATTTAAATAAATCTGACTTGACCTGGCTTGAAATAATAATAAATAATGAATGAGATAATGATTGCCACCTGCCCTGGTTCTTTACCTAAAAATCCCTGTATCATAAATGAGAGTGGAAATTAGTTTGTTTTCTTTAGGCAGTCAATGTTATACAGTGGTGCTTGAAAGTGTGAACCCTTTAGAATTTTCTATATTTCTGCATAATATGACCTAAAACATCATCAGATTTTCACACAACTCCTAAAAGCAGATAAAGAGAACTCAGTTAAATAAATGAGACAAAAATGTATTTATATTTTGATATAAATACATTTATATATTGAGGAAAATGATCCAATATCGCATATTAGTGAGTGGCAAAAGTATGTGAACCTCCAGGATTAGCAATTAATTTGTAGGTGAAATTAGAGTCAGGTGTTTCCAATCAATGGGATGACAATCAGGTGTGAGGGGGCACCCTGTTTTATTTAAAGAACAGGGATCTATCCAAGCTTGCTCTTCACAACATGTTTTTGAAAGTGTATCATGGCACGAACAAATGAGATTTCTGAGGACCTCAGAAAAAAAGTTGTTGATGCTCATCAGGCTGCAAAAGGTTACAAAACCATCTCTAAAGAGTTTGGACTCCACCAATCCACAGTCAGACAGATTCTGTACAAATGGAGGAAATTCAAGACCATTGTTACGCTCCCCAGGAGTGGTCGACCAACAAAGATCACTCCAAGAGCAAGGTGTGTAATAGTTGGCGAGGTCACAAAGGACACCAGAGTAACTTCTAAGCAACTGAAAGCCTCTCTCACGTTGGCTAATGTTAATGTTCATGAGTCCACCATCAGAAGAACACTGAACAACAATGGCAGGGTTGCAAGGAGAAAGCCACTGGTCTCCAAAAAGAACATTGCTGTTCGTCTGCAGTTTGCGTGGACGAGCCAGAAGGCTATTGGAAGAATGTTTTGTGGACGACCTGAGCATATATATATGACTAGTCTCAATGTAACCTTGCGTATCGATTTGAGCTTGTGGGTCTGTCACTAAAATAGCCATTGATGCTGATAGCAACGTTAAATAAATCCAAATAAACAAGCAAACAAGCAAGTATAAAAGTACTTAAAAAATAAGACACAATTAATAAGCAAAACAACTATTGTTACAGACTTTCAATTTCTATATAAGAAATATTACAGCCTGATTTGACATGCTAGAGAGCTAACTGTATTGCCACACCAAAGGTCTGATTAATGTGGTAATGATGAAAGAATTTGTTTTTCAATTAGTCATCCATAAGCACAGAATCTTATCTGAAATTTTCCAGTTTCAGGTGTTTTAACTGCTCAGTAAGAACACAAAAATGTACCTACACATATAGCTTTAAAACATCTAAAAACTGACACATTCTAAATTTCATCCTGTGTCAGTGTTATTACTAAAAATTCAAAAAATATCTATGGCAAAAAATGCACTGAAAAAATATAAACTGCAATACATTTTGTTATATAACCTACTACTAATTACATTTATATGATTCTCACCTTCAGTACTCAGGAAACTGCTGTTACAGCTCCTTAGTTACACACTCAGATGATAATTAGGAACAAAAACAACATGGAAACATGGCATGTAAAGCTGTCTGCTCCCTGGTTGATACACACATGTCCCTGAGGTCAGCGATATGTTTATCCTTGAGCAAACTGCCTTAGAGATAAATCTCTATCAGCCTCCCCTCACCCTAATAAAGCCTAAATTAAGTGTTACAACAGTAACAGAGGCAACTGAGCCCATTTGCATGTGTATATAAATCATGATGACGCAATTAGCTTTATGTGATACAATCAGAAAAAGGATTACTTTAAATATGCCTAATGATCTGGCTCCATCGAAGCTCCGGCTCTGGCATGGTCCCGAGCTACATGGTGCATGCACACTGAAGCCTTTCTGAATAAGCCATCTGTGTTTAATTAGGCTGACAGCATCTTACAGTCATCAGAGGAAAACTGAAAAGTTAAACTGTAATTAAACTACGAGAACTGGTGCTGTGGGACATGCTTGTCTTTGCCTCTGTAATTGCAGAAACATCACTGACTGAGTACTGTGTTTGAAGTGAAATAGCAACTCATTTAGGGTTAGCATAACTCAACCTGCCCACCAGCAGAGCTGCATATAAGACAGAAATAGGAATGAATTCCAGAAAAAAAAGTTCTAGAGCATTTACATCTTTACATTAGATTATATTAAACTTAAAAGGTGGTTACTCCATTTACACTTAGACGATAAGAGTATGGAAAAGACGACATATCCCCAATGACTTTGCATCAGTATACACTCGTGCTTGAAAGTTTGTGAACCCTTTACAATTTTCTAAATTTCTGCATAAATATGACCTAAAACATCATCAGATTTTCACACAAGTCCTAAAAGTAGATAAAGAGAACCCAGTTAAACAAATGAGATAAAAATATTATACTTGGTCATTTATTTATTGTTGCAAATGATCCAATATTACATATTAGTGAGTGGCAAAAGTATGTGAACCTCTAGGATTAGCAATTAATTTGAAGGTGAAATTAGAGTCAGGTGTTTCCAATCAATGGGATGACAATCAGGTGTGAGTGGGCAACCTGTTTTATTTAACGAACAGGGATCTATCAAAGTCTGCTCTTCACAACACATGTTTGTGGAAGTGCATAATGGCACGAAGAAAGGAGATTTCTAAGAACCTCAGAAAAAGAGTTGATGATGCTCATCAGGTTGGAAAAGGTTTCAAAACCATCTAAAGAGTTTGGACTCCACCAATCCACAGTCAGACAGATTCTGTACAAATGGAGGAAATTCAAGACCAGTGTTACCCTCCCCAGGAGTGGTCGACCAACAAAGATCACTCCAAGAGCAAGGCGTGTGATAGTTGGTGAGGTCACAAAGGACACCAGAGTAACTTCTAAGCAACTGAAAGCCTCTCTCACGTTGGCTAATGTTAATGTTCATGAGTCCACCATCAGAAGAACACTGAACAACAATGGTGTGCATGGCAGGGTTGCAAGGAGAAAGCCACTGCTCTCCAAAAAGAACATTGCTGCTCGTCTGCAGTTTGCTAAAGATCACGTGGACAAGCCAGAAGGCTATTGGAAGAATGTTTTGTGGACGGATGAGACCAAAATAGAACAAAAGAAAAGTGTTATGTTTGGAGAAAGGAAAACACTGCATTCCAGCATAAGAACCTTATCCCATCTGTGAAACATGGTGGTGGTAGTATCATGGTTTGGGCCCGTTTTGCTGCATCTGGGCCGGGACGGCTTGCCATCATTGATGGAACAATGAATTCTGAATTATATCAGAGAACTGTAAAGGAAAATGTCAGGACATCTGTCCATGAATTGAATCTCAAGAGAAGGTCGGTCATGCAGCAAAACAACGACCCTAAGCACACAAGTCGTTCTATCAAAGAATGATTAAAGAAGAATGAAGTTAATGTTTTGGAATGGCCAAGCCAAAGTCCTGATCTTAATCCAATCAAAATGTTGTGGAAGGACCTGAAGCGAGCAAATAATGTGAGGAAACCCACCAACATCCCAGAGTTGAAGCTGTTCTGTACGGAGGAATGGGCTAAAATTCCTCCAAGCCGGTGTGCAGGACTGATCAACAGTTACAGGAAATGGGGGTCAGGGGGGGTCACACCAGATACTGAAAGCAAAGGTTCACATACTTTTGCCACACACTAATATATAATATTGGATCATTTCCCTCAATAACTAAATGACCAAGTATAATACTTTTGCCTCATTTGTTTAACTGGGTTCTCTTTATCTACTTTTAGGACTTGTGTGAAAATCTGATTATGTTTTAGGTCATATTTATGCAGAAGTATAGAAAATTCTAAAGGGTTCACAAACTTTCAAGCACCACTATATCTACCTAAACGTATTTAATCTTCCAACGTTTATTGTCACTTACATAATAATACAATTTAGCTGTACATGGAGGTGAATTACAATAACAACGACAACAACAAAAAACTTTAAAGGTACTGTTACATACGTATAAAAACAGCCTTCTAGTTAAAATGTTAATTGAAATGACTATTTATGAAAGAGATTGCGATTTGTGAAAATACTCGAGGATCAGTCATCAAGGAAAGTATGTAAGTAGAGAGAAGATGACACACATGACTTACAGTTGTGGTAAAAAAGATTTAATCTGTCAGTAAGTGTAGGATTACACTGGAATTTTTTCAAAAGTTTTTCTTACTTAAAAGCAAATGTGAGGTTATGACAGACAATTTCAAACTGAACACAAAATGTATTTCTGATTTGCTGTATCACATCAGAATTTGGAGAAACATTAAAAGAAATGTATTACCTTTAATTGCATGAAATCTTATGTTTAATCACATGATGATGCTGACACATTGTCTTAGTTCAAATGAGCCTAAAATGTTACAGCATTTTACAGATTTTCATTTGCATCTGGTGCTCCTTGTGTCAGTCCACAACTGTAGTTGACCAGCACTGATGGATTCCACTTGCCATGATACCACTTTTTCATGGCCACAATGACCTGGTAAGACATCTTACCATGTTTATCACTGACTACACTAAGACCAGCTGGAAAGTGTGAATTCAGAAAATGAATGTTCAATGACATGTTGCATGTCATGGTCTTGGTCTTGTATGCTTTAAATATGTTGTAAAGCAGATCAATGTGTTCTGCCAACAATATTCTCAACAACATCCTTAAACGTCTTCCATGCTATTTTCTCTGGCTTCACTAGCAGGTCCTCAAACTCCCTGTCATTGATGATCTGTCTGATTTGTGGGCCAATAATGCCTTTCTTAATAAGTTAATCTTGGAAACATAATTCTCAAATAGCACACTCCACGACCATCTTTGTTTGTTCTTTCCCTAAACTTTCAATAATCTGAGTTTTACTGTTTCATTCATGTGTCCCACATAGCCAGTGGTTACTGAAGGGTGGACACTGCCATTGTGTGAAAAAAGAGCTTTCAGGCTTAACTTCGGGTGTGGGGGGTATGCACATAAGCCAAAGCCATTAACAATCCATCCGTGTCATCAGTGCAGAAACAGAGGTTGCCAACCTGCATAAAGAAGTTACTCAAATGTTCTTCACGATTCCAAAAGATAGACATTTTTGTACCTAGTGACAGCAAACTCCATCCTTTCAGTCTTAAACTAAGTAGCTCTAAATTAGCTTTTGACATAAGTGACTAGGTCATTTAATTATGAAAAAATCTGTTGTTTAGTATAACATCCCTGACCTGGAAGAGGTGAATCTGAACAGCTTGTTCAGTCCATGTTTTCAGAACTAGGCATTCCACAAGAAATGACTGGGTTTTTGATTTTACCATTTGTGGCACTTCAAATACCCACATGTACGTGCACAAGCACTGATAAAGTGAGTTTTATAATATGTCACATTTAAGCAACACCAATAAAAGCCATCATCATGACTGTTCAAACAGAACTCGTCAAGAACATCTGCTTGTTTTCAAACAGAAATGTATAATATACCACTTCTGTACTAAGAGTGACGTGACACTGAGGTCAACCACCCATATCTTTCTGCTTTGTAGAGTCCCATAAATCAATTGTGGTCCTATCACTAACAATTAACTATGCTTTAAAGTTTTACAGTCTGTTTAAGATGTGCCATGTCATCTGATTTATGTGGACATTGTGAGTCACTGGCTCTAATTGGGAGTGTTTTTTCATTTACTGTGCCCTCACAATGACCTCCAGAACTCCAGCTGCCAGAGCAGTTTCAGCAGCTTCCAAACACTATACTCCTGAGATCTGCCCCAAACTCGGTCCCATAGAACACATGGGGAAAAGCCCAGCCTGTCCCCAGTCGTCTTTTACACAGTGCAGAGACAATCCTTGCTTTCCAGCAGGGAAAGTTACAGCATGCTTTGGGGAATGTTTCTCAGGCCTGCAGACAGCATGTGTATGAGTGAGTGGGATGAAGTGGTGTTACTGTGCATAAAACTCTGATGGCTTGAGGTTTTTCTTTGTTTATGCATTTCATACCATGAGGGAACAAATTTTCCCACAACCATAAACCCCCTAACACATTGTTTAAAACACTTTGCACATTGTAATTAACTGTATCACTGCTGACTTTATGGACAAACAGATGCAGTCAGCTATTCTAACCTATTTTTCCCCTGGTAATGTACATTTAGTCATTACTAGGGGTGGGTGGACTTCATTTATATTTAGTCATGTAGACACTGTTATTCAGAGTGATTTACAACTGATACAAACTTATAATGAACAAGCCATGATATTGTGGGTTAAGGGTTATGATCAAGAGCCCAACAGTTACAGCTTTTCAGTGCTGGAGCTTGAACCACGGACCTTCTGGTCAATACTGTACTGACTTAACTGCTGTGCCACCACAGTCCACTAGCCAAAAGTCCTACTCATGTCGATTTTTACTCAAGGAGTCATCTAATGTATCTAAGCAAGATTTAAAAAGTATGGATCCAGAGTCGAGTACTGAAGCATTTCAACTAGCAGTAGGCTAAAAAGCATTATTTCTTTCTGATATCTATTTGCTAACGTTAATGTCTTATGTCAGACTAGAGCTGTCACATTTTGTTAAGGGTTGTATCCAAATTTCAATTATCTACACTACTTAGTGTCACCAAGTGCATCTGCATATTACACTTTATTACTGATATTCAGTAAAGGTATACTGTTGCAGACAGAAGTATTATTTGCATCTCTTTCACCACTGAAGGTGAAAATACTTTATATATTGTACAGACTGTACGTTTACATTTACATTATTTAGCAGACGCCCTTATCCAGAGCGACTTACAATTGGTACAGTCTTACAATCCAAGCAATTGTGGGTTAAGGGTCTTGCTCAAGGACCCAACAGTGGTAGTTTGGCAGAGGCGGGATTTTAACCCTGGACCTTCTGGTCCAGAGTCCAGTACCTTAACCGCTAGGCTACCACAATCCTGTTCAAAACTGTATTGAATGAAGTATGTCCCAAACTGTGGCGGTATACTGCAGAGGGATGATGGTTTTGAACAAGATGATGATTTGAAAGTACTTAACCCCTTACTACTTTGTTGGTAGCGGAATTTATTTACAAAGAGTCATGCATAAATACATGTAGTACTCACCTTAGTACTCTTCAGTGTACACTAAGCCAGTAGACGTATTTTAAACTGCTGCTCATGCAAAGTCATAGACTGCTAAAGGCACATGGTTGGAAAGTGGTAACTGTCCTATTCTGTCACAATAGCTCACACAAGCCACTCTGGATGACAAAAAATAACAATGCCACTGTCACAAATAAAACTCACAATCTGATGCTTAGACCTCTGTGCCACTCAGGAGTCCAGAGATGCAAACTTCGAGCTGTATCAACAGACCATTTAGCTGTATAAATTAACATCAGTTTGACAGGAGATGGTGACAGTTCATCATGTTGTAACAACACTTTATTTTATATTTGGTTCATGCATCTCAATAAACGAGAAATATGACACATGCTACCATCAGCATCATGAAAATAGGTAAATCTTTCTGTAGAAAGTGGTAATAAACTTCTGTTTCCAAGCAATTTATTTAGTAGAGCTGCACTTCCCATTGTGAACGATATTTTATAGCTGTCTCTGAGGAAAGATTTATCCTATAAAATGTTTCAGCAAACACACTGAAGGCACAGTGGCACTGAGCTCTATAGACTTCTGTTTATTATGTTTCAATGCTTCAGGGAACTCATAATTCTCAGGCAAGGAGGTGAATATGACAACAGCCTTTACCAGCCATACAAGAGAAATTGCAAAGAGAGAGAAGGCAAAGGGAAAAAGTAGTCTTTCCGTCTCATTTTGCACTGAACTTCGAGAGTGAATCATGCAAAGATTTAGCACAATTCATGAGGCATTTTCAGGTGGTCTGTCTTTGCCTGGTTCTGGGTTTTTTTTTTGCTTCTGTGATACGAACGTCTTTGCTGAGAGGCAGATTAATATGAAAAATACACAGAGGATATGAACTTCATAACTTTCTTGGCTCTGTCAGCCTGGATTACAGAGAAAGGAGCCTGTGTGACAAGAACTGATGGGACCACAGTTCTGGCTCCTACCACTCCACTTGGGCCATCTGCTTTTCATTACCCATGAGGAGGATGTGGAATGATCCTTACATGAAAATCAAGTCAAACGTTTCATTCAACCACAATCTAGCTGACATTTCAGAGCCATTATAGTCTTACGTATCTACAAAACATTATTTTATTAAGGGAGTCGGAGTAGTTACTTCATCTCCTGTAAAACATGTCTTTAATACGCTGATGTTAATGAAACGTTCGAAGGGCTGAACAAATTTGTTTGTACAAGTTGACGAAGTGTTTTGACAGGCATGGCTAGCTAAATGTAATATTTTAACAACATTATGAAGGGTTCACAGGATGCCGAAACAGCAATCTACACATGACCACATGTATTTTTCTCAATGCTGTCCAGGCACTCGATGTGGTTTCACACCAATGCTTTCCACAACCTTCTAACTCCTCTAAGAGAATTATCACATTATGGCATTCCTGCATGCCCAATTGACCAAAAAACACAGCTCACAGCTTTGTTTCTTTTATTCAACTTGGGTGGATCTGACACTCATTTAATGCTCATGTTTGTTTAAATTTTTTCTGTGCTGGTCAGAATTTTCTCTCTTTCGAGAAAACCAATAAATGGATTCCAAATTATGTTGTCCTCATAACTACAACTTGCAAAATGACCTTCCTCCTTTCCAACACAGATCATCTGTGCAGAGACACCTGACAACAAGAGCAAGACAGCTCATTTTCTACCACTTACATTAATATATCGTTTGAAGTCACTGGAGCATGCTGGAAGGAAAAATCAATGCAGAAGAGAAAAGGATTCGTAACACACTATAATAAATATCTCCTTCAGTTAAATTGTGCCCTTTCTAAAGATTTCAAATTGCACACTCGTTTAACGATAGGAGATTTGCATCAAGCCAAACAGCAAGGATCAAAATAATGGTTTCAAAACAATGAGAGTTAAGTAAATCTGGGCTTCCATCTCTCTGGATACAATTTGAGTGTCTTGGAAAAGGTCAATATGTTCAAAAGTTATGGTATTTATACTGTATTAAAGTGGGCTAGAGTTTGATGCAAACCATGTGGTGTACCAGAGTATAATGCCATAATGGCATGATTGAAAAGCAGCTTCAGTCGTGGTCACACTCAATTCTATTGCAATTCAAAGCTGTCAAAAGTTCACAGAGGCCTCTAAACATTACGATTAACTATTTCAAGGTCACACAGAAAGGCTACATATAATAATTGTCTCAGTACCACTCTCTAAGTTTTCTGTCTTAACTAACAGTAAGCGCACATGAACCGTAAATAAATTTTAGACTTGAAAAGACAATGCTTTCAAATTAAAAGGTAACGTGACTGAGTTGTGGTTTAGCCTGCATGTTTCTGATTTCCACATAACCTCTGAAACTGCATCTTGGTTGCCAAAAACTCTGCAAAAAAACAGTATTTATTTCATTTGAAAAATAAATACTGAGAATAATATCCTGGACGTACATTTACTTTCTCAATTCAGCTCTAAAAACAGGCTCCACAATAAGAGACGCTTTCCTACACAGAAACGTCTTTACATCAGTGAAGCTGAATGGGACATTTGTGTAAATGAAGGTGCTAATTACAGGCTGCTGTAACATGGTTAAAGCCAGCATGTCTTTAAATGTAAGACACCCCACTGGATGCAACATAAAAGCAAACACAAATAGCTAATTATGCCATCATCTTCCGGCAGCCACGCTCGCTGCTTGGTTCTCTCTGGTGCTTGTTAATTGGTGACCTGCACTATTGGTCAGCAGACAATCAGCACGATGATGATGCCAATTAGAGCTGGGTAGAACACATGGCCAACATAGCTTGTTGTGGCTGCCACATCATGTCTTGTGTAACTCAAAACAAATGCTGGGGAAGCACTGGCATGACAGCTGTGGCGGGCACAAGCACAGTACGATAGAACACGGCCAACTTTCTCTCTCTCTGCTTCTCTAAATGGCTCTCACAAAGACTTCTATTATGCAGAAGACTGTGCCCATAGAGTATTACAGACAAATTTGATTTACTGTATTTAACTGTGACGCATGGAGGAGGAAGCCGGTTCAGTTTCTTATATACAGTGGGGGCCAAAAGTCTGAGACCACTTGTGAAAATACCTCTATTTTGCATTATTCTCCAATCTTCTCCATCTGTTGATACATTTCAGAATTAATTTCGTATATACATTACATATAGTCATTTATCAGGTACCCATATCCAGAGCACTTTAACAACTGATACGACCTTACAATCCAAGCAATTGTAGGCTAAAGGCTTTGCTCAATTATCCATTAGTATCAGCTTGGTGAAGGTAGTATTTGAACCTTGAATCCCCTGGTTCACAGTCCACAGTACTAAGCCACAACACTTTCCCTTTTAAGTTCTCCCATTATAATGACAGTATGCTCTCAATCTGGCATGGACACCACAAGTTTGTGCAATATCTTATGATTCACGTTATCTTTCCAATGATTTTACAATATTCTAAAGAGCATAATTGGCTCTATCTGATCTTCTTTGGTCTTCAAGTAGCTGTTGCAAAGCTTTGAGGTGTGTTTTGATTCACTGTTGCACTATGATTCCTTCTCTACAATGATCCAAATAAACATTTTCACAAAAGGTTTCCGACATCTGCCACACACTCTATATAAAAACATGCATATCTATAAACTGCCAAGAGTATTCTTAAGGGTTGCAGAACCCTATCACCAGAAAACACAGGGTGCAGGCATAAGGGTGCCCTGTCCATGGCAGGGGTGGGTAGGGGTCGCTGTTGCAGCACTGGAGGATGATTCCCTGACTAGCCTGCCCTCATTTAGACCCAGCCAATCGTGTCAGAATGTGAGGCCCGATCCAGCTAGAAGGCACTGTTGGGACTCAAACTAAGAGAGTACTCACACTGTTGCATTGAATCGTGCCAGAGTATGATTGTTCCCCCTCCCGCTGAACTGTACTGTGCTTCAAAACGATCTGCACCCAAGCATGCTTTCATCATGAAGATCCTTTAAGGCACACAGCTCACACAGCTCAACGGACCTCATGGCTGTACTTACATTTTGGATTGTTTTTCGGACGCTTTTTGGGTCGCACTGACACACAGCCCTCTTACACCTTATAATAAATGTCCAATATCCATGTGCTTATGTTAACTATAGGAAAATGTCTTGCTTCTATCTAATAATTAAATCACTCAGGATATGTGAGACTCAGACACTGTAATCCTATTGAAATAAACATATAGCCAGGGGAGTTCTATTAACAGTTAGCTAACCACATTGCTAACTTGGCTAATATTAAAAAGCTCAATCTAATTCTGGATACTCTGGTCCATTTTGTGCACTTCTTTGAATGTGAAAACAAATTTCTAGGCTTGTTACTATCAAACAAATCACTGATAATATGACAATATAAATTGAGGCTAATTACAGAAACCACACTTGTATCGACATGTGATGAATGAAATCTAAGAGAATGTGTTAGCTGTTAGCTAGACAGCCTGCTGTGAAACGGATGTAGGAGAATTGCAAATTGCATATTAATAGATCCCCACAGTTAATAGGCATTTAAAAGTAAATATTATATTTCATGAATAAATTATATATCCAGGGACAGTTTTAAAGGATAGCATAACACTTCATTCCCTAGTTTTATAACTAGCTCCAACTCAAACATGCACTCCAAGCATGTCCGACTGAGATTCACTCATCATGCTGCTTTGCCAGTCTTTTGTGTGACTTTAATGTTGAATCAGGCAAGTGACTTCAGCATCTCGAGCTCAGACAATAACTGTGTGCCTGACTCTGGTGATGAGTGATCTGTTCTTTATGCACTTTAGAAAACCTAGTGTTGACTCACAAGTGCGTGTCATGAGACCGCTTTGTTCTTGCCATGCTACCACCATATTTACTTCGCAAATACAGCGTGCAGCTCTGGGAATGGTACGGCAATGAAGCCTCACTCAGCCACAGCATAAATATTTTACAACTGCACAATTACACAGAATCAAATCGCAGAGAAGTTTTTCAATGATATGCCCTGGAGAAGGCGAGGGGAGTAAAAAGGAAGAAGCAGGAAGAAGAACAGGGCAAAACAGGAGAGGATTTCAGAAGGAGCAGAAGGAAGTGTACATCCCAAAAAAATGAGCCAGCTTAGAATTACTGTCTGTACACTTCATAGTTATGTGATTGGGAGCACTATCAAACATGTAACACCAGGCCAAGGTGGCAAGTGCAGACCACTGACCCCTGGAAACAGACTGAAGTCAATAAAAATGTAAGAGAAAAAATATGTTGTAGAATGTTATAGTATGGTATGAAATATGTTTGTAATGCAGCATTAACAGAATAATGTGTATTATTATATTAAAGTGTGCCTCTTGTATTAAATTTTAAGCTGCTGATGAGAAATATGATTTAATAGATGAGCTCAATTACTTATTAAAAAAAATGCTAAAGTGTGTGTAGCAAGACCAAATGCTGTTATCTCTGTAATGGCAGTATTGTCTGGCTAATAAGTTTTATGTCTGAAGAACTATGCTGTATTTTATATACAACGTATAGAACTGAGTAGCTTAGGCTACCACATGAAACACAGAATTTCATGGATTTTCATTCATGAGAACCACCTCAAATATTGGCCAAGTCTTGAAGGATAATAATAATAATAATAATAATAACAACAACAACAACAACAAAAACAACAATAACAGCACTCCTTAAGGAAAAAATAGCGTCAGTGCTCTGGCCCTAATTAGACATTGTTTTGGTTTTGGCTCATAATGCAGTGTATTTCTAAAAACTCAGTAAAATCATGATTCGGGATCCTATATCTTACAGAGTTAGTGGATCGGAGAGCAGGGCTAGGGCATTAAAATAACTCATGCATTACAGTGGAAATTCACATAGCAAGTTCAAGTGTCATTTGCTTATCAGATATGACTGTGTCAAAGATCTGACGTTTATTCCATGATATTACGATTTTACCTAACTGTTCCTGTTTTTATTAGTGGAATGTGACGTATGTGCTATGATAACAAATTTTTCCTCTACATAATCATTCATCATTTACAAGCTAGTAATAATTTCCAATTTCAGACTGTTGATAGAAACGGAACACAAATTAATGGGGCAATATCATTTGACGACAACTCAGGAGATCATTTATTTGTATATTGTCTTTTGTTTGTCAGTTCAGACTTCATGGAAGAAACTACAACCCCTGGGAAAGTATGGAAAATGCAAATAATAATAATAATAATATAAAAACATGTCTTACATTTACTTTGATTTAATTGCAGACAGTATGAACCAAAAAAATGTATGTTTTGTCTGGTCAACTTCATTTCAGTTGTTAATGAACATCCACTCCTGCACTTCAGGCCTGCAACCCATTCCAAAAATGGCAGCAATTTAGAGCTAGCAATGAGGTAAAAAAAAAAAAAGAAAACAAAGTAATGATGAGATTTCAAAATGGGGATGTCAGGTGATTGTAATCATAATCTGTTACAAAAGCATTATCCACGAAAGGCTGTGCCTTTGAGAAGCATAGATGGGCAGAGAAGTTTGTCAACAAATGCATAAGAAAATGATTGACATATTTAAAAACAATGTTCCGCAAAGAACTTAATCTACTTAAACTTAATCGTGCAGGCATCGGCTACTTCCCAGTAGCTAGGGTGGATAAAGCTCGAGGTAAAGAATGTCAGCACCTCTTTCAGGAGGAACTGCGGGCAGGCGTGGAAGAAGGATGGTGAGAATGGGACAGCAAGGAGCTTGGACTAAATGGGAAAATGTGTTGCAGAGGCAGATCACCTAGTCCAACATCTGGAAAGCAGACTTCCATCGAATCAGGTTCCTAGTCCAAGCTTTCTATGATGTCCTACCTAGTCCAGCAAACCTCCATGTCTAGGGTAAAAGTGAAACACCAACCTGCCCCCTCTGTCCAGGAAGGGGATCCCTGGAACACCTGCTTAGCAGCTGCCCAAAAGCCCTTGGGGATGGGCGCCACAACCAGGAATTACAGGCAGTTGCTGAGAGTACAGCCACTGCCATTAGCACTGTCAAGGGCTACCACCTCACTACCTGGTCTCCTCACCACCTGGTCTCCTCACCACCGCCACCGACTGGAAGCTGGAAGTGGACCTTGGCAGGCAGCTGAAGATCCCAGCTAGAATAACAACAACACGGCTTCACCCAGACATGATCATAATTTCAGATTCCACCAAGCAACTGATCATGCTGGAGCTCACAGTTCCATGGGAAGAACACATGGAAGACGCAAATGAGAGGAAGCGTGCCAAGAACCAGGAGCTGGTAGATGAATGCAGGAGGCAAGGCTGGCGAACTTGCTGTGAGCCTCTGGAGGTTGACTGCAGAGGTTTTGCAGGCCGATCCCTCTGCAGGGTTTTTACACTGCTGGGTATCATTGGTCAGGCAAAGAGGAAGGCAATCAGATCCTCAACTGAAGCCGCAGAAAAAGCCAGCAGGTGGCTTTGGATCAAGAAGGCAGAACCGTGGGCAAACGCTGCTGGGACACAGGCCAGGGCCTGATCAACCTATGGCAGGGTCGCCTGGGCAAGGGTGTCTGATGTTGAAAGACCCGAAACACCCTATGACCCTAGGTTACATCACTGATGATGTGTCCCAGCGCATCTGTAAGATGTATCTATCACCATCTACAGTGCATAATATCATTAAACGATTCAAGGAATATAGAGGAATTTCAGTGCATAAAGGCCAAGGGTATAAGCATAACCTGAATTCCTATGATCTCCAATCCCTAAGATGGCACTGCAACAAGAACTGTCATTCATCAATAGCTGATATAGGTATTACTTTAAAGAGCAAACCTTTGTCAAGCACTACAATATTGTCGACTCCTCTGGGCTCTGAGGCATCTGAGATGGACCATCACATAGTGGAAACGTGTATTGTGGTCAGACCAATCATTATTTCAGCTCTTTGTTGGAAGAAATGGACACCATGTGTCCATTGATGACAATGACCATCCAGACTGTTATCAGCAACAAGTACAAAAGCCAGGGTCTGTCATGGTATGGGGTTGTGTCAGTGATCTAATTTATACTTCTGTGATGACAGCATTAATGCAGAAAATTACATTGAGATTTTAGATATACTGCCTTTAAGATGACATCTTTTCAAGGGATGTCCATGCATTTTTCAACAAGACAATGCAAAGTCACATGTAGCATACATTATAAAAGCATGGCTACAGAAGAAGACGGTACAGGTCCTGGACTGGCCTGCCTGCAAACCTAGCCTGGCCCCAATAGAGAATATATAGAGACAACCCTGTACTGTTGCACACATTAAGACATGTTTGCATTAATAATGGGACAAAATAACACATGAAACACTTCATTGCTTGGTATCCTCAATTCCAAAACATCTTGTAGGTGTTGTGAGAAGAAATGGCAACATTACAAAGTGGTAAATGCTTTACAGTCCCAAACTTTTTTGGAATGTGTTGCATGTCTGAAATGCAGGAATGGATGATTATTAACGAAAGAAATGAAGTTGACCAAGTGCAACATTAAGATTTACCTTGTGGACTGCATCTGTATAGCAGTTATGTCAAAATAGTAACACAATAGTAATACAATAATAGTATATGAATTCAACATATTATTAAGTACAGTATATGGTAATATTGATTTAACTGACTGAGGAGTAAGTAAACTTAAAAATGAATATCTAGATAACCATGTTATGTCATGAATGACCATATTTAACTTAACTTTACATATTTTTTATTTGTAACTTTACATATTTAATACTGAACAAATTGTTATAAAATGTTTTATCACTGGTCTGTTTTGCTGCATTATCTGTCCAATGTATACAAACCAGTAATGTTTTCTATGATATACAGTACTGTGCAAAAGTTTTAGGCAGGTGTGTAAAAAATGCTGCAAAGTAAGAATGCTTTCAAAAATAGAAGTGTCAATTAACTTGTAATTTGTCAATTAACCAAATGGAAAGTAATTGAACAAAAGCAAAATCTATATCAAATAAATATTTGGTGTGAACACCCTTTGCCTTCAAAACACCACCTATTCTTCTAGGTACACAAGCACTAAGTCAGGGATGTTGCAGGATTATAATCAGGTTTATGATTAACCAATTATACCAAACAGGGGTTAATGATCATAATTTTCATAAGTAGGTTGAAACACAATCATTAACTGAACACAAACAGACATGAACGAGGCTTAAAACAGGGTAAGGAACACCCAAACTCTGCTACAAAGGTGATGTTGTGGAAGACAGTTTCATGTCACAGGTCATACACTATAGCAAGACTGAGCACAGCAACAAGACACAAGGTAGTTGTATTGCATCAGCAAGGTCTCTCAAAGAAGTCTATTCAAAGAAGACTGGGGTTTCAACATGTGTTGTTCAAGCTCTTTTGAAGAAGCACAAAGAACCGGACAACGTTGAGGTCCATAGACACAGTGGTAAGCCAAGGAGACTTAGGGCAGCAGATGAAAGACACATCATACTTACTTCCCTTCAAAATTGGAAGTGCCAGCAGTGCCATCAGCTCAGAACTTGCAGAAACCAGTGGCTCCCAGGTACACCCATCTACGGTTCAGACAACTCTGGCCAAAAGTGGTCTTCATGGCAGAACTGTGGCCAAAAAGTCATACCTTTGCTGTGAAAACAAAGCCAAGCAACTCAACTATGCATGAAAGCATAGGAAAAGGGGGGTTCAGAAAAATAGCAGCAAGTGCTTTGGTGCGATGAGTAAAAATATGAAATATTGGCTGTAACAGAAGGTTACAGGAGGTTTCTTATAAGTTTGGGCTGCATTTGGTCAGGATTAATGGTGTCTTCAATGCTAAGAAATACAGGCAGATACTTATCCATCATGCAATACCATCAGGGAGGTGTCTGATTGGCTCCAAATGTATTCTGCAGCAGGACAACGACTGCAAACATATAGCCATAAAGAAGAGCAAGAGGTCCTGAAAGTGATGATATGGCCCCCACAAAGCCTTGATCTCAACATCATCAAGTCTATTTGGGATTACATGAAAAAACAAGAGGATCTGAGCAAGGTTATAACCACAGAAGATCTGTTAGTTCTATAAGATGTTTGGAACAACCTCCCTGATAAGTTCCTTCAAAAACTGTATGCAAGTGTACCTAGAATAATTGATGCTGTTTTGAAGGCAAAGGGAGGTCACACTAAATATTGATTACATTTACATTTACAGCATTTAGCAGACGCCCTTATCCAGAGCGACTTACAATTGATACAGACTTAGGGTGTACTCACACTAGGCACGATTGCCTGAACCGGGCCAGAGTCCGAATGGGGAGGGAGACAAACGCGCTCTGGCCCGCACTCACACTAGCCTCACACAGAAACGCGCTCCGGCGCGCTTTCGTCATGCTTTCGTCATCACCATGCACGCTCGCGCAGCACACTTCATGGTTGTACATATGATCGGGTAATCACATACGTTTATGCCGTTCTTTGCTTTCATTTTGTACGCGCTGTGCAGCTGCCTCCGTAAGCACCAGATGCCGAAAAATAGTTCATCATCAGTACATTCATTATAAGGCCTTATTAGAGCCGTGTGTCAGCGCGAAAGAGAAATAAAAAGTCACATAGTAAGTACAAGCATAAAGTCCGCTGTGCAGCCGAAATACAGCGCATCGCATAATCAATGCACCTTATTATAAAGCTTATTCGGGCTGTGAGTCGGCGCCAACAAATCGAAATAAAAAAGCCATATATAAATATGAGCATAGAATGCGGTGTGCAGCGCGAGAAGCCGGAACACAGCGCACTGCATTATCAATACACTTATTATAAGGCTTATTAGGACTGTGTGTTAGCGCGAACAAAGAGAAACAAAAAGCCACATATTAAATACATATTAAATACCAGCAGGAAGTCCGCTGTGCAGCACGATAAGGCGAAATACAGCGTGCATAATCAATGCACCTTATTATAAGGCTTATTAGGGCTGTGTGTCAGCACAAACACAGAGAAATAAAAAAGCCCTGTATAAGCAGAGTCTGATGTGCAGCATAAGAAGTTGGAACGCATGGCTGCATTAGGAATTATGCATTATTATCAATACACTTATTATAAGACTTATTAGGGCTGTGTGTCAGCGCGAACAAAACGAAAGCAAAGAAATGCACAGAAGTGTGTTATTACCTGATCACATATGTACAACAATGAAGTGCGCTGTCCTGTGTGGGCGCGTCTGTGATGACGAAAGCGCGCCGGAGTGCGATTGCACTCAGGGTGTACTCACACTAGGCAATTCGAACCGCGCCCGGGCGCATTTGGTCCAAACGCGCCGGGGCCCGCTTCACAAATCGCACTGGGGCCCGCTTGAAATAGGTGGGCCGCAGCGCGGTTCGCTGGACTCCAGCACGGTACGTTTGTAGCGCGCTTTCGTCATCACAGACGCGCCCACACAGGACAGCACACTTCATTATTATACATATGTGATCGGGTAACAACACACTTCTGTGCATTTCTTTGCTTTCGTTTTGTTCGCGCTGACACACAGCCCTAATACGTCTTATAATAAGTGTATTGATAATAATGCATAATTTCATAATGCAGCCATTGCGTTCCAACTTCTTATGCTGCACATCAGACTCTGCTTATACAGGGCTTTTTTTATTCTCTATGTTTGTGCTGACACACAGCCCTAATAAGCCTTATAATAAGGTGCATTGATTTATGCACGCTGTATTTCGCCTTATGGTGCGGTACAAGCAGACTTCCTGCTGGTATTTAATTATGTATTTAATATGTGACTTTTTTGTTTCTCTTTTTTCGCGCTGAAATACAGCCCGAATAAGCCTTATAATAAGTGTATTGATAATGCAGTGCGCTGTGTTTTTCCGGCTTCTCGCGCTGCACGTCGCATTCTATGCTCATACTTATACATGCTTTTTATTTCTATTTGTTGGCGCCGACTCACAGCCCGAATAAGCTTTATAATAAGGTGCATTGATTATGCAATGCGCTGTATTTCGGCTGCACAGCGGACTTTATGCTTGTACTTACTATGTGACTTTTTATTTCTCTTTGCGCGCTGACACACGGCTCTAATAAGCCTTATAATAAATGTACTGATGATGAACTATTTTTCGGCATCTGGTGCTTACGGAGGCAGCTGCACAGCGTGCACAAAACGAAAGCAAAGAACGGCATAAACGTATGTGATTACCCGATCATATGTATGACCATGAAGTGTGCTGCGCGAGCGTGCATGGTGATGACGAAAGCATGACGAAAGCGCGCCGGAGCGCGTTTCTGTGTGAGGCTAGTGTGAGTGCGGGCCAGAGCGCGTTTGTCCCCCCTCCCCATTCGGACTCTGGCCCGGTTCAGGCAACCGTGCCTAGTGTGAGTACATCCTCACACTGCAAACGTCCTGCGAACCGCGCTGCGGCCCACCTATTTCAAGCGGGCCCCAGTGCAATTCGTGAAACGGGCCCCGGCGCGTTTGGGAGCACTCACACTAGCCAAACGAAACGCCCGGGCGCAGTTCGAATTGCCTAGTGTGAGTACACCCTTACAATCCAAGCAATTGTGGGTTAAGGGCCTTGCTCAAAGACCCAACAGTGACAGCTTGGCAGAGGTGGGATTTGAACCCTGGACCTTCTGGTCCATAGTCCAGTACCTTCCCCGCTAGGCTACCACAGTCCCATTTAGATATCTCTTTTGTTCATTCACTTTCCATTTTGTTATTTGGCAAAAATAAACCATTGGTATGGGGCTGTGTCAGTGCCCTAATTTATACTTCTCTGATGGCAGAATTTAATGCAGAAATTACATTGAGATTTTATAAATACTGCCTTCAAGGGATGTCAATGCATTTTTAAACAAGACAATGCAAAACCACATGTAGCACACGTTACAAAAGCATGGCTACGGAATAAGAGGGTACGGGTACTGAACTGGCCTTCTATATTTGAAAGCATTTTTACTAGGAAGCATTTTTTCCATACCTGCCTAAAACATTTGCCCAGTACTGTATGTCATGAAGGGCTGCCATGCGGGGGCACCATGTCTGCTTGCGTTACCACAGATGCTGTCCAAGGCACAAGGGGCTTATAAGAACTCGAGTATCGAGGGTGGGGGGCCTGAACATGACATATCATAGTATACTCTGTACTTTAGACAGGATGACACCAATCTTTTGAATTACACACTAAGCAAAACTTGCAGTAATCTTTCAAGCTTTTAGATTAAACTTTGCAATATTATTGACTTTTTACCTTTACTTTGCCCTTAGGCATGGACATCATAATGAGTGGTGTGTTATTCTAAGAAAAACAGAAAGAAATTTAAGCAGACCTGCTCTGATTTGGGCTTGACCACCTTCATGAATGAGCCACGAGCCTTGGCTTCCAGGTGTTCACTTGGAGTCACTTTTCTGCTGTCCAGAAACTTCAGATTTTTAAGTTTATGTAGCACAAAGTATCTGCACAGAAAAAGACATTTAATTTGTTAATGCTTCTAAGCAAGTACTGTATCATATCTAAATGAAATAAACACTTTACATAAACTTTGCAGTGGGACTGTGGTGGTCTAGCGGTTAATGTACTGGACTATAGACCAGTACAAAGGTCAAAGGTTCAAATCCCTCCTCTGCCACTGTTGGGTCCTTGAGCAAGACCCTTAACCCACAATTGCTTGGTGTTGTAAGGTTGTTAAATAGGAGTTAAATAAGTTGTTGTAAGACAGTATGAACTGTAAGTCGCTCTGGTGTCTGTTAAATGATGTAAATATGACATATTTATGCTAATTTTAATGCATACACTTAAAAATAAAAAAATATATATATATATTTACAAAGGCTTTGACACCTATTGAGATGATCCACCAGAGTTTAAATCTCAGGACTTCACTGACTTTTGAATAATCCATTAGAATTCACAGAAAGAAGTAATATTTAAATTGTTTACCTGCAGAGGTTGTGTAAGATATCTAACATTTAGAAAATAAAAAAACATACAAATGAATGTGTGGGCAGCAACAGAACCCCAGCTGAACTCTGATGCCAGTAACAGTTGCATTCTTAGCAGATTAGCATCGATTGTTTTCATTTGTTAGTGACTGTCTAAACCATTACTATTTTAGATTTTTTAAAATCCATAAAACAAGTGATACCAGGAGAAAAACTGAAAATCACCACAAACTGCATGTTTACATATCAAAGTTAATGATTCCTTTTATTGAATTACATAATTTGTATTAATGTAATGAAAAGTGAAAACCTATTTGCTTAATGTTAATTTGATTTTGTTGGTTCTTGAAAATAAAACAACACCTTCACCAAGCCATTGACATATATTAGAACAGCATATAAATAGATTGGGAAATAAGACACACAGACCTGTCAAGCTGTCATTGGTGTAACATTACAGATGTTTTTAAGCTTTCATTCAGAGGCAGAAATTGACACGAGATAATAATACAAATACAGAGATGACAACAGATTCTTTTACAGGCTGACTGGAATGGTGGAAGCAACATGTCAAGATTAAGATTCAGAAAGAGTGAGACAGTGTGAGTGAGAGAGAGAGAGAGAGAGAGAGAGAGAGAGAGAGAGAGAGAGAGAGAGAGAAAGAGAGAAAGAGAGAATATTTATGGGCAGCATTGGATCCCCAACTGAGCACAAAATGCACAAACTAGCGGAAAGAGGATGATGCAAAAGCGCCTACATATTCACTACAGATGGATCAGAGAAAACCGAATTTCAAATCTTATTAAGATAGGTCTGGGCCAAAAATATGTCAAACCTTCAAAAAAAACCTAGAGTAAATATTTATTTGCTGCTGCAGTTACTGAGTTAAACAGTGATAAACAAGTTCAGATGCCAATGTGAAATATAATGGTACATCTGTTTATTTCATTAGAGTAATTAAAAAGTGGTATGCAGTATTCCACTGTATTTATTTACACAGAAATGTGTGTTACCCAAGGTCAGTCTATCCATGACCTGTGTGTTAGCTAGCTCTGCTAGGTTCTGATGTTAGAATGCTGTGTTCTCCTCTCCCCAGACATAATGCCTCTCATTTCAATCAAAGACTTCTCCTTTGGTCTCATCTATCCACGAAACAATTTTCTAATAGCCTTCTGGCTTGTCCATATGACCTACAGATGACCAGCAATGTCCATTTTGGATAGCAGCAACTTTCTCCTTGCATACCATTGTTCTTCTGATGGTGGAGTCTGGCTTTTACATTACCTTTGGTTCTTTTGTGACCTCATGGACTACATACCTTGCTCTAGGAGTGATCTTTGTTGGTGGACCACTGCTGGGAATGGTACCAGTGATTTTGAATTGACCAATGCATATGTAATATTTTCCCACCTCTTATCCCTGCTTGTCCCGGTGTTGAAAGTGTTGAAACATGCCATGTCATTTAGTAAATAATGGATTGAAAGTGAAAAGTACTCACTCAGGGCGCTAGCTGCTAATGCTAACAGCTCAGCCTGAAAGCCAGTTTTCCTTTCAGTTGGCTGTCATTAATAACCATTTTAGGACCCATGGGAACTTATTTGCACTAAGAATACAGTACTGTAGATGTAACAATAAAGAAAAACACGATAAACACAGTGGAGATTCAACTGTTATGAATCTGAATCACTGACTCACTGTGTACTGAATCGTGAATAGAGTTTCGGCTGAAATGACTCATGTAGCTCGACTCATACGAGTTTTACAAAGTAACAAGCAAATGACGAGAACGGAGACACATTTTTGTATTCAAAATGCGCCAAGAACCGAATTTTATGTGTTCCTAGGTGGTCGAGAACCGAGGTACCACTCTACTGTATTATAACTTGTAGTACAGATACTCTGGTAAAGCAGTTACTAAGGCTTATGTCAGGCATTAGAACGTACAGGATTATATATGTTTTATACCATATTTGAATTAATGATATAGACATGAATCAAATGAAGGTTTGCTGTATTTACGTACTTTCTATTTTACGCACATTAGCATTTTGTCAGGGTAAAACTTCAGAACAACTTTGGACTGTTTTACTCTGTACAACCTCCCAGCACGTTCTGAGTCTTTTGCAGCTGGCTTCACTGTATATTTATACCCCTCTGTTTTCCTTGTACTTTTTTCTGATCTTGTCTATGTGCAGGCCATGTTGTTGTCTTAACAAGTCCCTCCTGTTTTGCCCATACGCTTCCTGGTGTGTGCCTGTGTCTCCTTTGTGTGTTTTCTTTGTTTTCTGTTTATTCCTTTCCATTGTGTGTTTTCATTGGATTTTTAGCTTAGTGTTATCCTGTGTGTTTATCTTCTGTATGTAGTCTTGTGTGCCTCCATTACATTTATTTACAGTCTTGTGTGGTTAAGGTAGCATTAGCATGTTAGCCTATTGTCTGTATTTCCTTGTCTTTTTTGTGCCTTGTTCACGTGTGCTTCTGGTGCTTTCTTTTTTTTTCTTATTAATAAATGTACAGACTAACATTTGCATTCACTTCTGTCTTTGTCATGTCAACCAAGCATGACACATTTTAAGATCTCAAATGATCCCATAAGAA
Source organism: Ancistrus triradiatus (assembly GCA_025084515.1). Taxonomy (NCBI): domain Eukaryota; kingdom Metazoa; phylum Chordata; class Actinopteri; order Siluriformes; family Loricariidae; genus Ancistrus; species Ancistrus triradiatus. The sequence continues at coordinate 340,136 of JAJAGP010000422.1, read as the reverse complement.
GTCAAACGATTTCAAATATATTTAAGACATTACTAATGTTGCATGACTATTACTGCATGAAACTATATATCTTATTCACTTATAATCCAAAGTTGCATTTTCATTTGGATTTAAATTGTCCAAAAAAGGAGCTTAATAAACATGCTTTTGTACTTCTGAGATATATAATCTCACATGTAAAAAACTCTGGTGATACTAAATACTGTAATACTTGCAAATCTGCAAACATAATTATATATTATTTGTAAAATAGCATTAGCATATTGGTGTATTGGCCAAATGTTCAGATATCTTAAACATTAAAATGTAAATGATGTTAAATTGTTGTTGTAAAAAAGTTGAAAACAAGTTAATTAAATAAAGTAAAGCATCTCTTAGCAACAGAAAATTATTTTGGAATTTTTCTTTCAGAGTTAGTATACAGGTTAGACAAAGAGATAGCATATTTTTTGTAGGTGAATGTGTGTGACGGTGTGCGCGTGCCATTTCTCTGACCTGTATCTCTGGTAGTCGCCCTCATCTTTATCCAGACTGACCAGCTGATTGGGACAAGCCTCATTTCCCAGTAGGCTCAGGTACTCCAGCGCTGGTGTCACTTCCTGCAAATGCTCTAGCAGCTCCTCAATGTCAGTAAAGTGTCAGCGAGCACAAGTCAAGGAATTCCTGCTTTCATTCCTGTCAAAAATTGCTGGTGTGCCAGGACACCTCCTAAATTCACTCAACATGCATTCAGTTTAGGAAGAAAGAGCTACTACAGCATATACATAAGGAGGATAATTCGTCCCTTGGCACAGTGGGCTGTTCCCATCCCATGTTTTGCTCTCCATTTCCTAGGTGGCTTGGTGCAGAACATTACAACTTTGACAATGTGATGGATGCCCTGTAGTAAAAGGGTTAGTGACTTTTTCTCTTCCACCATGCAGTGAAACAAACAGCCACTTCACAGGGCATTCATCACTATTACATTCATCTCATTGGGAAATGGAGCCCAAATGTGTCAAAATACAACCGCACTAATGCTGCACTTGAATTTCAATGGCAGCAGGCCACTACAGGGTGTAAATAATTGGCCCATTAGCATGTGCAGACCACTTCACAGCACAAATCAGGTTTGAGCAGCTGACACTCAGCTGGAGAAAAGCTGCCTGAAATGGTGAAGCACAAGAAGGGAGTGTGACGCTATGTCATTACAGCCTGATTCCAAACTGTCTGGAGAAAACAACATGAAAAAACAACTGATCTGTTTGGACGGATTTGTCTTGAGCATAGTGCAAGAGTGAAAAAGAACTGCATCATACTGGTACTTTAGATTTTTACAGACCTATAACAGATGTCTCTTCTGTCATAAAACAATAACAATATCATTAAATCAGCTATTGAAACAACTTGATGCTTTACCTTGTGCCTATTTTACTTCGCAGAGAGATCGTAACACAACTTTACTTCCTCATCAGAGCTGCATTAGAGCTTTTATAAGTCTCTCTTCCACTAGAGGTCACCGTGGCACAAAGTCAGTCGTAGTAACACCTCGCCCAAGCCTCAGTCTAAGAGTATCTTAAATTAATACAATAACACCATTAAAGGGGCATTTAAAGGCCTGAAGTGTGTAAAGAGGAGATCCTAAACTGAATGGTGAGTGTGCAATGACAGTGAGTTCACTCTTACCTAACTCTCTGTTCCCTGTATTGTAAATCATGCACTAGGACACAAAAGCTGCATTGGACTGAAAGGATATTTGGTTCTTATTGAGCATTAAGGTATGGAGCATTGGTAACCTGGGCAACCGGAGGTCATTTCCGAGAAGATTGTTGTCCACAATCAGCTCTTCCAGTTGGCTGAACGCTTTCAGGCCTGTCAGTGACCTGCAATGATAAGGCACAAGAGGAAAAATGATATGGTCCTAAATCTGGGTGGCCATTATGTGCAGAAATAAATATTTCAGCCTGGTTCTTTCATGGGCTAGAATGATTCAGGCTTGGGCCTGTCAGGAGAGTGAATGACAAGAATTAGTGGCGCTAAGATCCCCTGGCATGGTGCGGCCTCCTTCGCACGCTGGCAGTATGAGTGATGAGGGTCACTCGTGAGTAGCCAGGATTCAAAACAAAAGGTCTTCAGAAATCCAGTGTGCAGGATGAATTTGTCAATGTCTTGTGCCTTCAGGCACCCAGCTTTGCCTGACCCTAACCCTCCATTCCCAAGATAAATAACTCTGTCACAGTTCACCTTCACTCCCATGACACAAATTTAACTTGTCATCCATCATTTTCTCAGAGCAACCATAAAGCCCCGCGACAAACAGAATGAGAACGTCCACCACCACGGACCTGTTTGGAGTGCAAAACAATAGTTTTAGATGGGAAAGTTTGATACTCGATATTTATTCAGCTCTTAACACCATAAAACACATACACACAGTCCCCAAGGCCTCTCCTCCTGTGTGGTTCCCTCCCCCAGCACTGCTGGGCCATAAACATGATGGAGGGTGGTGCTCGGGCTAATGTCAGGGCCTTCCAAAGTTCACCACATGGTTGGTACACAAAGCTGGGGCGTGTGTTTCTAATCCTTCAAATGGCAGAAGCTGACAACCTACCATGTTAATGTGTCCACCTTCAGTTAACTGACATTTAGCTCTGTCAGCTCACCTTGGGGCGGGGGGATTCCACAGAAATTGAGATTTGAACTACATACTCAAATAAGGCTTCAGTGTCAGTGTGGTTTGCATGCTATCTGGCTCTTGGAAATCCTGAATAGAATAAGGAAATATTTGGAAACATCACATGGGCAAATGGAAAAGGGGTAAAGGTCAGCTGATTAATGCAAATCTTGTTTTTTGGAACAAGACAGTGTCGCCGCTCAACAAATCTACCCCAGCTCTGGATATGATTAGTGGACTTTAGTCCCTCTCCCTCAGTAATGACAGGGATTAAGGATTAGGAAAGGGTCAAAAGGTGAGAAGGAGGAAAACACAAATATACAAATGCTAATAAGAAGATATGAAGGAAAATAAGTCTTCCTTCCCTCACTTATTAAAAACAATATGGGAGAAGAGACCCCTGTTTTTGTTTGGCCACATTAAGTGTCAGTATTTGTGTATATAGGCCAAGTTTATATGTCAATGTAAGGACCAATGTAAGGATCTTTTTTCACATTGTGAGGACATTATGCTGGTCATCAACAGAGATTTGCTTTTGGTTACTGAGGTTAAGGTTAGGGTTATGTGTAGGAGTGTGTGCGACTTTATCTGTAAACTGTGATGTTATTTCCTAGTTTAGTAAATGAAAACTGCGCTGCAGCTCATCTACACCTGTCTGGCTTGGCTAGTCTGCAGCGTGTGTAATGTTATTAGCTGCTTGGTTAAGAGGGGCGCACGTGAAGAGGGGGGCTGCTTATTAATTGTTGTTTTCATGTCACCACCGCTGTGTGCACTCCGTGATTTAATCAGTTAAATTCACAGCCAAGGGAGAGACTGAATCACAACAACATAAGGGGATTGAGAGTAGTAGCCTCAGGCCTCTAAGCACTCAGAGCAAATTTTGCCCCTTCACTTTTAGAGCTGTTTCCACGATCATCATCCATAACATCTGCAACACTGTACACTGAGAAACATTTTAAATTGCACACTAATTGTCTAATAGAGTCACATAATTCCTTTGTTTTGAAGAATGCTAATGGGCAAAAGTGAGCTCTGCATTCTCCAGAGAATGAGAACAAACAAACCCCCACATGAGCAGGTAGTCACATACACAAGCACATGAAAAAGGTAGGAACCTTCCTGATTTGTACTTCCATCCCATGGGGAAACTAAACCTGTTTGCACCTTTCACCATCATATTCAGTCCCACTACAATGGCATAGTGCGGAGGAGGGAGAGAGGAAAGAGCCTAAAAGAGTAAAAGAGTATAAATGTAATGAGGCACACCAGTGAACCCTCATCTTGTTAAGATAATTAAGATCAAGCTCATTGTTATGCCTAATATTTCAACATGTTAATGTGTTAATAAGTGCACACGCACTGATTTTGGTAGGATACCCATTCCTGGGAAGAGTAGCAACTGTGCTAAAAATTTCAGCTTTCATTTAAAGAATAAATAAATAAATAAGAAGCAAAAGCAGAAAAAGGCTCATGCTAGGCTGCATCCCAAACCACTGGCTACATAATAAGAATTATTATGAACAATATAACATTATTAAGGAAAGAGAAAGGAGGAGGATTGTATCCAAAACAGCTTTAATCACTTTGGAATGCTCTCTAGCAAGTACAAAATGGTTTGTGGTGGTATGGTAAATTATTTTTTAATAAGAAATGATTAAATACTTAACTACATGGATTAGCAGAGATTTAACTCATTGCGCCAAAGTTAGAAGTACTAGTGTGGTATATACTATTGTACATACCAATGTATATACTTACCAACCTAACTTGTCTTTTATTTTATAATTTTATAATATTTTATATATTATTCTATCTATTGCTATATATAGTACAGGATCATCACCAGCAAAGCGTGTTTGAATCAAAGGGAACACTGCAAAATTGCCTCTTATTTGTTGAATGTTATACGCCCATGCAAAGCAACCTCTGGGCCTACAGCAGACAGAAAGCTGACTCACCAGATCACATTACTATTTCACTTTGCTCATTTGTCCAGGTTTTGTGTCTTTGTACCTTGGTCTTTAATAAGAAAGATTTCTAAAATACATCCGCCATTAATTCCAGCTTTGTGTTTATGTGTTTATATTGAGAAGAGGTCATGGAGGTGTTCATGAAAATCTGGGTTTTTTTGTGTATATTAATGATTTAAAAATAAAGTTGTTATTACACTTAAACTATGTCCATCCTAGTTCTCAAATATACAAGTGTACAAGTCTACGTGGTCTGCTTTCTCATCACTAGACTCACTGTCACTCAGTGGCATGTTTTTTTGGAGGTTCTGGCACAGGTAATTCCTCACTGTGAGGTACTGGTAAATTAGGATAATTAATAATAAAGTAATAAAGTATGCTTGGAATTAGATATTATACCATTTATATTTGTCAGGCAGAAATTGCAATCCAAAAAGTGAAATTTGTGGGTTCTCTCCAAACCACAGGAATGGAAAATGACATATGGTGTGAAACTTTGGTCCATGCTGTGAGGAACCTAACACACGGCACAAGAAATATGGTGAGAAATATGAACTTTTATCCTGGTCACCCAATTTATAGCCAAAGTAATTCTCATAACATTTTTATTGAGGGATTGTGAAATAATGTTTTGGGTATTTTATTAGATATAGCAGATAGATTTACACAGTTTCTTGGCATTATAATGATGGATGGGGTATCAGTGCAACACTTAAATCCACAAAAGCCTAACTTTTCGACAGAGTGGAAGAGATAATGCACCATGTGTATGTGTTCTAGCCTGCAACTGACAGTGAATTGCTATCCAACAGTGGAAACTGTTTGAATGTCCCAATATACAGTACAGTACAGACCGTCGTAACCCGAGGACTACCTGTATATATACATATATATATATATATATATATATATATATATATATATAAAACATGAAGCCACCTGAACATAAATGGCTTACTTTTGCCACGCAAAAATACTTCCTAACACTTCCTCATCATCAACATGCACTGAGTCATGTTGGTCTGGTCAGAATATTTCAGAAACTGCTGATGTGATGGGATTTTCGCACACAGTCATCTCTGGTGTTTACAGAGATTGGGCGGAAAAAGAGAAAATGGGCAAAAAATGTCTTGTTGATGCAAGAGGCTACCTGACTATTGTTGCTGACCATGTCCATCCTTTTATGACGACAGTTTACCCATCTTCTATGAGCCATGTCACAAAGCTCAAATTATCTCAAACTGTTTTTTTGAGCATGACAATGAGTTCACTGTACATAAAATGGCCTCCACAGTCACCAGATCTTAAAGACATTTTGCCCAGTTGACAGACTTTGAGAGGGGGTGCATCATTGGACTGAGAGAAGTAGGATGGTCGGTTTAACGAATTATCCACCATCTTGGCCTTTCTGATCTAGCTGTTAGTAGGTGTTGGAGCAGTCGTTCCATAACGGCTTGCACACATAGCAGACAGGCTCCAGAAGGCCCAGACAGAAAAATAGTAGAGAGGATAGTTTGATCTGCTGACAAGCACGAGCAGTTTTGTTGTCCAGCGTCCAGACACAGGTGGCACCTTCACTACACACCCCTGTCTCTGCCCGCATAATTTCCAGATGCTTAGCAGAAGGAAATTTGTTGTCACCGTGCCCATTACATGTCCTGCTATTGACATCCAGATGTGTTGTGAACAAGAAACCTGGACTGCTATGAACTGGAACCGTTTCATCTTTAATGGCAAATCCAGGTTTTGTTTGGGATCCGACGATGGTCGGGTTTGAGTACGGAGGCCTTGTGGTGAGCACTCCAAACCTGCCTTTGCCCCAGCTGGTGGTGTGATGATCTGGGGAGCTATTGCATATGACAATAGTGATACAAGGGACACTAACATATCAGTGATATGGACATCCTGTGGCCACATGTTGCCTCTCATGGCAGGGCTTCCAACTGGCATTTTTCAGCAGAATAATGCTCGCCCACACATAGCAAGGTTTCTCAGGAATATCTCTGCCAGATTGCAACACAAATGGGACTGTGGTGGCCTAGCGGATAAGGGACTGGACTCTGGACCAGTAGGTACTGCCAAACTGCCACTGTTGGATCTTTGAGCAAATCCCTTAATTGCTTCGATTGTAAAATTGTATCAGTTATAAGTCGCTCTGGATAAGGGTGGCTGCTAAATGACATGCATGTAAATGTAACACTTCCTTGGTCTGCCCGGTTGCCAGATTTATTGCCAATCAAGCATTTATCGGACCAGTTGGGATGCCAGCTTTGGTAACCTACGATGGTGCAAGAGCTACAGGCCCAGCTGCAACATCTGTGGGGAAATGTGCCACTGGATACCATATAGAACCTGATGCCTACATGCCCAACTTTATCTCATCTTGTGTCCAGGCTAGAGGCGGCCCAACAGGGTACTAAAGCCTAATTTCAGTTATAGAGTTTTTTCCAATAAACTTAGCCTTTTGCTCTAATATTGGATTCACTTACATATCTCATCATTAAATTCACATAAAGTTTTATTTGACCCCACAGTTCCCACTTGGTGTGTTATTTTTTGTCAATGTGTATATATACAGTACATATAGTATTATATACAGTCAATATAGATCTGCAATATGTAAGTATCTTCATAACACAGACACTCTTTACCAGACCTTACCACACCAGGTCTTTAAAATGTTTTACAAGCCAATGCTTTCATGTTTCTTTTAAAAGCTATGGCCTGCAAAACAAATTACTATGCAGTCTATCCTCAAAAGAAGCCAAACAAGAAGACAAGAGAACACAATGACACAGAGATAGCCTGACAGAGATGGATGGATCGATAGACAAATACTAATGCAGACACGTTGATTGATAAACTACTACTGACAAGAGGGTGGAAAAAACACTCCGTAATTATTGGTTGAAATGTCAGTCACTGCAACCATTAGTCTGTGGTTGTCCCAGTTCACATGTCCACCCAGGCTACAGGAGAGAGGGAAAAAGAATGAAAGTGACAGAGAGAGACAGAGAGAGATTGTATTATTGTATGACTACACCTTATATGCTGAGCAATGTAGGCTAGCAAACAATAAGCACTACTCCAAAACACATGTGCCCATAAAGAATGCTAATCAAACCTAAGAGCTCATTCCGACCCTTCAATTCTTGTTTTATTTAGTTCTCATCTTAACAATGATACTCTCCATTGAAAAACGTGCTTTTCCTGACATCACTGCCTTTACCATTTCCCTTTGTTGAGGTCATTATTTCCCTTGTTTGCACTCCACTTTTAAAGGGCCTTTCTCTTTTTCCCAGCAGCCCCTTGACTCCCTAGTGTGTTTGCCCTGACAGTGCTGATCCTTTGACTACCAGTCTTCCTCTCATCCACCAGTTCACTGAGCTGCCCGTGAGACTCTAGCAGAGTGTAGAAGCAGATCTAAAACAAAAAAAAATGCTCATATCTATACAAAATATAGACAGTGCTGAGTGTAAAAAACAAAACAGCTCCACACCAAATATAATTCAGGTCCGTGCAAACCAATGTCCAGATTTTATCTGGAGACAAAGACAGAGAAAGAACAAAAGCTGTTTGGACAAAGATATTTCTCTTTGCCTTGTATGTTCCATAAAAAGTCTAATCCCGAACATATTGAGGTTCACTGAATGTGAGGACTGTGAAAAGCTCCAGGCCTTGTTTTAAAGTTTGACAGGTAATGTTACATTAAAGCCATCTCCAGGGTGGTGAAAGTAATGTTTTTATTCCAAAGACACGGCAGAGGCTTAGCAATGACAGCCACATTGGCACACTGTTTACGGGGCAGAAGATAAATGTTTGATGAATTGGCCAATATACTTAAGAGTGATGGGCTTCATATGTGCATAATGGACTACTTGGCAATTCAGACTGCCTGACAAGATAAGAAACCATAATGAATGGGAGAGGAGAGTGATGCCATAAAAAGGGATCCGGTACCTATAATAAGCTTGGTATAAAAGTGGATAACATGATATGTAGGTGGCATTACAAACTACTACCTGATCATCACCTGAACACACTAGCACTAGCAACAAAGCTTTACCTTATCAACTCCTGATCATAGACTGTACTAACAACAAAACCTTTTCTAATCAGATCCTGCACACCAGCAAAGCTTTACCTGATCAGCTCATGTTCAAATCCTGCATTACCAACAAAGCTTTACTCAATCAGTTCCTGATCACACAGTGCATCACCTGAGACAAATGAAAAACTGCCTTTGATAGAAAGGTGGCCTCATGCATTAAATCTTCAGATTACAGAGAAAACAACCAAGTCAGGAAATTAATTAGCATGCATTTTCTGGAATATGCAGTTCATTCATGTACAGTACCTCATTCAGTTTCGTAACAATAACACATTCACTGGTTCATTCTTCTCAAGAAAAGGTGCTTAGATAAGTCAAATCACATCTGAATGCCGCAACACCGTCACCCTGTATGCAGTCCTGTTTTCTGTTTTCAAAAACCATGATGGCTTTGGATGCTGCAGTGCTATAAATCTTGGGAGCAGCAGTATTAGACCATTATCTGATGTAATCTCTCAGCCCCTCTGCAGTCTGACTCCTGTTGTGTCAGAAACCCTCAGGTGGCAGCAGTTTACAGATCACACAGGTAAGGAAATGAGAATGGGACACGACGTCTGTTCACGTGTTAAAGTCTCATAGAGCAGTGGCTCTGATGTGCATGGATATAAATAGTCATGCTGTCTTTCTTTAAATCTATTTTATATTATTTTGTACAAATGTACATTTGCCACTAATATTTGGGGTATGTACTCTGACTATGCATATAATGTCTAGTTCTTAGAAGGAATATAACAAAAAGCTTAATTGTCTTTGCATTTTCAGTCATGGCAGGGTTAGCTCTGAGATCCCCAGTTCCAGTCTGATCCCGGGGTCCACTTGTATGGAGTTTGCATGTCCTCCTCCTGTCCTCACGGGTTTACTCCAGGGTACTCTGGTGTCCGCCCACAGCCCAAAGACATGAGTGTTAGGTTAGTCTTAGGTCTCCACAGTGTCCTTAGTGTGTGAGTGTGTGAATGTATGTGGCCGAGGATGGATTGGCACCCTGTCCAGGGTTTTTCCTCCCTTGAACCCTGTGTTGCCAGCTAGGCACCGGCTTTCCTGCTTCCCTGACTAGGATTAAGTAGATAAGAAAAGGAATGAATGAATTAATTTCCTGTACCAAGTCAAGATTGTTACACAATCTCCAGTCTATTGTGAAATCACCTTGGCTGAAGAGTCACGTTATTGGTGACCACCTTTAGCAATATTCATCTATGTTTACTAGAAGTTATCTTGGTGCATCTTCAGTGGAGTGGCGTAGTTGAATTAATTTGATAAGTGGTCAGCCAATCAGAACAGACATTTTGGAATATAAAACCAGAAAAGAAGACTTCAGATTGAAGCAACAAGAAAATGCACCAGTCACCTTCAATGCAGCTTGGTTATGAAGTTAACTTGAGTCAGGTTCAAGGTGTGATGGGTTAGCTTGGGTGGGGGCCTGAGACTAAGGCTGAAATGGCAGGTGAATAATAGACTGCCTTTCAAGATTCACAGCTCTCAGTGCAAGGAGGTTAATATTCTCACATGTCATTAGGTCCACTGGCTCGGCTGATGGCTCATTGAATCAGGCAGCAAATGATTTCCTCATGCAGCAGAGGACAGCACACTTCAAAGAGAGTGGGGGCTGAGGTCAGAGGCATGCTCTGCTGTGATTAATGGCTGGGGATCAGCCGAGGTTGGCCATAAGGTGGGAAACTGACGGAGACTTTTGACAAGCTTGACTTTTTCAGCTGTGTTTGACCTCTGGCCCTAGCAAACTTTGTTTCCAGCCCAGGGGCTTACTTACCTGATGGACCCTGTCAGGGAGGCACAGAACCCGGCAAACACAACTCTGTGTCTAATCTGGCTTTACTGTTATGTGAATTGCCAATATTTGGAGTACAATAGAAGATAAAGTATTCTATAAATACTTTTTTCATGACTCATCCTTACTTTTCCTGGTCAAGGTCTCAGGGGCTGCAGTACTGTGTAAGCATGTCGTGTACAGGATGCCAGTCCATCACAGGTTGACTTAAATTTTCTTCTGTTAATTTTCAAACATCTTACAAAGTTGCTCTTCCAACAAACAGTTGCTCATCCAGAAACATTTCACACATTTCTCTTCATGCCTCATGGCCTCTGTGGCCCTGCCGTAAACCCAGATCCTTTAAAATGACACCACTGACTGATTATACCCATCCACACAAAAACAAATGCACTCACTCTAAGAGCACAACACTGAGAATCAATCCTATTCTTTACAGATGCTATTGTAAGAATAATGTCATTGTTTTCTCGGAGTAAAATACATCTTGATGCACATTTACAAACGGATTAAAGAACTACATGAAGATAAATGAAAAATCTCAATAGCTATAAAATCTGGCTCAATGTCGATTCTTATGTAAATTGAAATATATCTCCGAACTTCACATACAGTTCATCATAGTCTCTCAGCAGTATCAGGAGGCGAGAGGGTTGAACTATCACAGTGCTTCTGTATTCTGAGCATCTATCTAATAGCAAATAATCACTACCCACCTGTCACTTCATGGCAAATGATCGATGACATTTGATGGATGACCCTGTCTGAGCCATGCACATACTATCCATCACTCTCATCTTTTCTCACAGCCACACAAGACAGCTAAGATGCTCAGTCTTATGACCAACAGTTACCTCAGAAAAACCTTCAGCTGTGATTCTAAAAGCTGGAAATGAGGGTGTTGGAAAAAGAAAAGATATCTTCGCCTCTCCCAAAGTCACCAAGAAATCATTATTTTTCAATATTAGAGGTAAATTAAATCATCTGAAGATCTAATTGGGAGTTGATGTAAGGCTTGAGCACAGCAGAAAGGATTATTGTCTACCACCTGCGCTGTCATTCTCTAGGGCCCTGTTACAAGGTCCTTATTAGTTTTTACTCGGCAGATTAAAATGCGAGCGCCGCAATCTTTGATCTCTCACTTGCTGACACAAATCCTTTCAAGCCTCAACATTTTCTGCTGGGTAATTAGTGCTAATTAAAAGGTTTCAAGCAGTCAGTGAGTGTGGCTCTTCCCTCATCCAAATTGCCATCAAGCGCTCTCTGTCCAAACGATCTGCATGTAATCTACACTGGCCCAGTTTTAGTGATTATCCCAACAAATGCACAAACAGCTCTCACTACTCACCCACACTGTATCATAATTATAAACATTAATAAATACATAAAAGTAGTACCATGATAATGAATGACTTGAGTTTCTAAATTTGTATACAATACGGAGCCTATAATTAAATCAGGTTCTAATTAAATATGAATTGATTTGATTCAATTGCAGTTCTCTCCAGGTTGCCCCTTAAATATATGAGGCATATCCACCCAGATCTTTCATCAACCTGTTATTACATTATAATTAGCTGTCACTCCAGTGTACTATTATGCAGGAAAAAACTGTCAGGTATGTAGACATCCTCCTCTGACATGCAAGAAAAATATCATTACACAGTGTTTCAAAACGATAATTACGTAATTATTTTTGTACTGGACCAACTTCATATGACAGTCACACAACCAAACCAATTAAACACACCTAACATCCCATGAACTTTGATATACAGGACACATAAAAGACCATATTATCTAAAACTGACCATATTGTACTAGAGTATTTTACTTAGAAAAAAGAATAGATCCTATTTTAATTTAGGAATACACTTTATAATTGAGTCTTTACTTACAGAAATGCGTAATATCTTAAGATTTTTACTGAAGCTAGTAAAGAACTGGCAAATACTCCTATACATTTTGTTTCAAAATATTTAGCTTAGTTACAGTCTTGTTTTAAAATGGTTTCAAATGGTACTTAGCATTGTTTTCCAAGACTATAAAGAGGACTAACCAGCTAGAAATATACAAGACATCCACTTGATTGCTAGAATGTTGGTTGATCAAAACTTATTATATAATGGGGGGGGGGGGGGGTTTAGTATATGAATATGTGCTTGGATTGGAACACCCAACACCATGAGCTCCAGTTGAACATTTCTTTGTGCTCACCTCACACTGCTTTCCGAAGGCATTTAAACAAATAGCGAGTGTTTTTAACGAATGACTAATAACTTCTTTATGTACAAGTAACTTTAGCACTAATGCTTTAGGCCTCTCTGGTGGCACTAATTCTGTTAACCTATATGTTTTCATTTGCACTTTACACATTTCCTTACTGCGGTTCATTTGCCACTATAATCAATTCAGAAGGACCAAGCATAAATCCCCATATTCTCCCTTACATATTGAAAGTAGCTGGAGTTTGATAACAGATGTGAATTTTCCCAAAGGAAGAATTAATTTATAGATCTGCATTTTGACTATAGTTGCTGAATCCTATTCCAAAAATTGGGTTTTGATTACTATGTGAAAAGCGACTTGACTTTTTACATGAATATGTGGTGGCTCGGTGGGACACTGCTGCCTCATCCAAGAAGGTCCTGGTTTCATCCCAGGATGGTTGCGGCCGGTTTTCCTCCCACGTCCAAAGACGTGTCTTAGTTTATTGGGTTACATAAACTGGCATTGACTTGAGTGGTATATACAGTATTGCTTGAAATTTCGTGAGCCCTTTAGAATTTTCCATCTTTCTTGCATACAGAATGACCTAAAACATCATCAGATTTTCACACACAAGTCTAAAATAGATAAAGAAGAACCCAGTAAACAAATAGACAAAAAATATTTACTGGTCTTTATTTCTGAGGAAAATGATCTCAAAATTACATATTAGTGAGTGGCAAAAGTATGTGAACCTCTAGGATTAGCAGTAAAGTTGAAGGTGAAATGAGAGTCAGGTGTTCTTCAAGTCAATTGGATGACAATCAGGTGTGAGTGGCCCCCTGTTTTATTTTAAAGAAACCGGAATCTATCAAAGTCTGCTCTTCAAACAAGTTTTGTGCAAACAAACAACACAAACCAAAAAAAAAAACAAAAAAAAAAAAAGAAACAACGGAGATTTTCTATTCTGAGGACCTCATAAAAACCCAGTTGTTGATGGCTCACCAGGCTGGAAAAGGTTACAAACCAATCTCTAAAGATGTTTGGACTCCACCACTCCACAGTCAGACGATTGTGTACAAATCGAGGAAATTTAAGACCATTGTTACCTCCCCAGATGATCGAACCAGCAAAGATCATTCCAAGAGTCAAAGTGTGGTAACAGTTGGTGATTCACAAAGGACCCCAGGGTAGCTTCTAAGCAACTACAGGGCCCCTCTCTCACATTGGCTATGTTCAATGAATCCCCATCAGAAGAACACAGAACAACAATGGGGTGTGCATGGCAGGGTTGCAAGAGAAAGCAACTGCTGCTCCAAAAAGAACATTGTCTGCTCCTACTGCAATTGCTAAAGATCACGTGGCAAGCCAGAAGGCACTGGAAGAATGTTTTGTGGACGGATGAAACCAAAATAGAAGATTGGGTTTAAAAGAAAAAGTGTTATGTTTGGGAAAGAACAACCCTGCATTCAGCAATAAGAACCTTATCCTCTTTGCAACATGGTGGTGGTAGTATCATGGTTTGGGCCTGTTTTGCTGCATCTGGGCAGGACGGCTTGCCATCATTGATGGAACAATGAATTCTGAATTATATCAGACAATTCTAAAGGAAAATGTCAGGACATCTGTCCATGAACTGAATCTCAAAAGAAGGTGGGTCATGCAGCAAGACAACGACCCTAAGCACACAAGTCGTTCTACCAAAGAAGAATAAAGTTAATGTTTTGGAATGGCCAAGTCAAAGCCCTGACCTTAATCCAATCGAAATGTTGGACCTGAAGCGAGCAGCTAATGTGAGAAAACCCACCAACATCCCAGAGTTGAAGCTGGACTAAAATTCCTCCAAGCCGGTGTGCAGGACTGATCAACACTTACAGGAAATGTTTAGTTGCACTTATTGCTGCACAGGGGGGTCACACCAGATACTGAAAGCAAAGGTTCACATACTTTTGCCACTCACTAATAAGTAATATTGGAACATTTCCCTCAATAAATAAATGACCAATTTATATAATGTATATAATAAATATAATATTATATAAATAATATATAATATTTCGGTCTCATTTGTTTAACTGGGTTCTCTTTATCTACATCTGATGATGTTTTAGGTCGTATTTATGCAGAAATATAGAAAATTCTAAAGGGATCACAAACTTTCAAGCACCACTGTATATGACTAGTCTTGATGTAACTTGTGGTGTGTGTCGCTGAAATGCCACTGATGCTGATAGCGACGTTGAATAAACCCAATAAACAAACAAGCATGTATATGTTCTAAGATTTTGAAACTTTGTTGGATAAAATGGCCAGAAAGTAGAGCTAGAACTAGCATAATATTTGATTGCACATCCTATACACATCTATAATTTAAGGCCAGACATTAATTTACAACAAGAGCTGTATTGTAAATGTTTATGTCCAGTCATCCGTAGAATTAAAGCATTTTCATGTGATGCAAGAATAAAAGAAAATGCAAAGGTATTTCTTTCCTTGTTTGCAGATGTCCTATACGACACATTTACATGCTGCTTTAAAAGAGGCACATGATAGCTATGCAGCATTAATTGCCTTAGCTTGATGGAATAGGTGTTTTCAGTCTCTCTCTCTCTCTCTCTCTCTCTCTCTCTCTCTCTCACCCCCTCTCTCTCTTCCCTCGGCGCCTCCTCTCCACCCCCTTCTCCTCTCGTCTCTCTCTCACCTCCATTCCTTTGGAAAAGCAGTCTCATTAGAGGAGGCGAATCAAGCGTCAAATCTCAGTGGTAATTCTATAGAGGTGAATTGCTGTCAACATCATTAACCATCATGTCCTTTTCCTGACCACTTCGTGACTTATGAAGTGTTCTTTATTGGGGTAATTATCCAAATCTTTACAAATCACCCTGTTCAAGGGGCCTCTGTGATACACCATCCGTGCATCCCACCAACATGTCAAGGCAAAATCAATGGGATCAGTAATTAACAGTTTTCCTTTCCTAACCCTCCTTGACTTCTACCCTCAATCTCCCATTTGACACTGTACAGCTAAATCACTCAAGCTTATGGAGAAATTCGTAGGGGTTAAGGGGTGTTATTGTACATGCTTCAAAAACTGTCTTATACAATCATTGACTTTTCACCCAGGGGTCTAACCGCCACATAAAGTACAGTAACATTCAGTGCTTGTTATGGATTTAAAGAAACAATCCTTACAGATCATAATAGTGTGATACCATATAAGAGAGATTCCATACATTTGAGTATAATTAAAACATTTCAACAGAACTTTCCCCGGGATTAATAAAGTGATCACTATCTATCTATCTATCTTTCTATCTATCTATCGATCTATCTATCTCTCTCTCTCCTCTCATCTTTGTCTGTCTGTCTGTCCTGTCTGTCTCTCTTCTTCTGTCTGTGTCCTCTCCTCTCTCTCTCCTCTCTCCTCTCTCTGTCCCTGTCCATCTGTCTGTTCTGTCTCTCTCTCTCTGTCGTCTGTCTGTCTCTCTCTCTCTCTCTGTCCGGTCTGTCTGTCCTGTCGTCCCTGTCTGTCTCTCTCTCATCTATTACTTCCCTACAATCACATACTAACTAACAAAAGTAATATCCTCTATGAAATTTACTTTTCTTACCATCCACTATAGGCTATATTGAATCCTTTAAATGTGTGTTTTCAGGTTGCTTTTATAAAATAACATTTGGGTCAATATATTATATATTATTTAACTTTATTTTATATAATCTAGTATTATAATAGTAACTAACATAGCAGTCCTTGCTCCCAGTTTTGAGTGGTCTGGACTGCCGCCCAGTCACCAGGTTTTACCCTTGTTTGAGTCCTGACAATTGCCTTCCAGCATGTTGGGAATCACATATGCAACCACACTGTCTGTGTCTGAAAGAGGGAGAACTTGTTGGGTGCTCATCACCCAGTGCTATGTCTGAAGAAGGGTAGGCCTTACCAAACAGAACCCCTGGCAGCCGTGATGGACTGGCATCCTGGCCAGAAACATGCTTGCACCTAAGCCATTTGTACATTAACACAGGGACATGGTGTCAGAACTCCAATTCAACTTTCATTCACTCTGGCCACTCTCGTCGTTTGCTTGGTACTTGGCGCACTTGCTTATACTTGTATGATTCCGAGCCGCCTGACTCGTTTCAGTCGAAACACGATTCATGATTCATGATTCAGTACACAGTGATTCAGTTTCACAATAGCCCTTGCTCAGTGGAGATCCCGGCTGTGTTTATCATATTTTTCTTTATTTTTACATCTATAGTACTGTATTCTTAGTGCCAATAAATCTCTTTGGGTCCTAAAAAGGTTACCGTATTTTTCGGACCATAAGGCGCACTTAAAATCCTTTAACTTTCTCAAACAATGCGCCTTAAAATGTGGTGCGTCTAATGTATGAATTAATTTTGGTTGTGCTTTCTGACCTAGAACCGATTGTAGACGGTACACGGCGCTCATAAATCTGTCACAATGTTTTAGCACGGCCTTGGTAGGTTACGAAGCTTACGGCCACCGTAGTGCGCAGCATCACGGAGTAATACGGTATGTGCTTCAGCATTAGGGTACGTGCATTCATTCATTTTCGAAGCGGATTTCAAACACAACGCTATCGGTCACGCAGTACAACATGGACATAGAGCAGCTGTGAGAGAATTCAACATTAACGAATCAATGGTACGGAAGTGGAGGAAGCAAGAAGATGTCCTGCGCCAGGTAAAGAAGACCAAACTGTTTCTGAGGGAACTTAAGAGTTTTGTTTCATTTAATGTGCCTTATAACCCGGTGCGCTTTATAGCCCGAAAATATGATACTTATAACAGCCAGCCAAAAGGAAACAGGAATTGAACCTCCATAACACTTTCAGGCTGCAGTTATCTTAGCAGCTATGCTAGCGCCCTGACTTCACCAATACAGTAAGTGTTTTGCTTTTGCTTTTCACTTTCAATCCCTCACTCACTAAATTACATGAGATTTTCAACACTTTATTATAAAATAAGCTTTGTGTTAAAGATTTTAGCCAACTGTAGGTAAATAGTTTTCAACAATAAGGTCTGCTCCACTATGACATAGTATAGACTATATTAAACTCCTTGATTCATAACACAACCTATGATGGATTTGTCGGAACATAACCCCTTCAGAAATCAGGAAGCACTTGTGCAAGCCTTATTCAGTGTGGATTTTCTGGCGGTCTGGAAAGGGTTAATTCAATTTGCATTAGTCCCTATGGGAAAAATTTGCTCAGTACTCGTCGTGTTTGGTTCTCGACAAGCCTTCTGAAACGAATTAAAGAGGAGATCCGATGTACCATTGTAATCCTAAACCTATAACATGGTCAGTATGTATCTGTTTTTTATTATATTACCAGAGTAAAATGACAAATCTAACATAAATGGCCCTTGATAAACCGTTCTTTGAAAAGAGGTAAGGCACTCTATAAGAAAATATGAACTTTACACCATGAGGCTACTGTTCAGATTCATAACAGTTATCTTCTGAATTCATTTCTCATGTGTACACATGAGAGAAGATGTCTTGACATATTTTGACATATTGTGTGTAGTAGCCATAAGGGGATACTGAGATAGCGAGAGCAAAGACAGGGTAAAACAGATGAATAAGCAACATCAATTACAGGGCAGCTTGACCTCAAAGCTTCCACACCATGGCCAGTACCTCACACCTAAGGATGGCAGATTGAAGCTGACATGCCTGGAGTGAAAACAGTGGGGCCTCACAAGGCCTCCCACCTTTGAGTACAGAGAGAGAGAGCGAGAGAATAGTAGGAGCTATGAATGAAAAAACATGCATAATAGGTCCTGCTTTAGTTTAAAATGCAACAAAATGGCTCAATTTGCGTACTTAACCTGCCGAAAAATTGGCCATGCTGAGATAGGAGAGGAACATGTGAGGGGACAAGCGAATCAGCTCTCTGATAAGAACACTACAAAGGAAACAAAGACTGATGTCCAACAAGCTTACCAGTGAACTTTAGCAGGATTGGTTCCCCCTTCAAAAGCCCCGTCACTCTCCTCTTGGCCTGTGAAAAAAGCCCTGTTTGACCTTCCACTCTCCCTCTCTGCCCTTCTTTACTTTGTGTATGAACAATGGTAAAATAAACACAGCATTCATATTTGTCTAGCACACACCACTTTTTTTTATCAACCCATTGGAATCATGGCACTGGGAACATAACAGGATAAACACCTAGAGATGTAGGGCACTCAGTAAGTGTACCCATCTATACTAGTATTGTGTGTTCTGAAGGACCACAAGTTTGACTACATACAGCTAAGTAATAATACCAGATTAATGAAAACCTGAATGGAAATGTCTATAATAAAGCCAAATAATCCAAAGAAATAAGCCAAAGGCAATGCTGATCACCCGAAAGAACACATGCATGGTTCACTAAGCAAACTTGCCTTATTTGATCTGTGCCTTATTGATCAAGCCCACACAGTCTCTATAGCAACAGTAAAGACACAAGAGTGCAAAGGGACATTTAACAGCATTACCCAAGTGACTGTTTAAAACAATGCAGCAGTGAGAGCTCTACAACAGCTCTGTAAAGATGAAATAACACAAAGCTTCATAACAACCAGGGCTACCATAATATCACATGGGAAATGCTAATAACAATAACAGTACTTCACAGCTATGTGACCTACAGTATGTACTTACTTAATAGTTGAGTGCAGTATAACTTTCATATACACAAAATTAGAAACTGGGATAAATGTCACATTTAATTGAAGAAAGTTAATTATAAGACTAAAAAAAATCTAACATTATTTAGAAATACCTTAAACCACAGCTGTACGAAATATACACTGGAAGTCTTCCAGTCAGGAATAGTTTAGGAATCAGTTACTGGATAAGGACTAAATGAGTAAATGACCATTAATGGCATCATTCTAATACACCAAATGATGAGATTTCAGAATACAGAGCAAGGTGTGTGATTTCTTTTGATCAAGTATCCTTTCCTGGACTCTCCTCCTTAGCTTATCCAACAGGCTTTCAATGGACAACCATGGTAAAAGCTTGATTATCTGGACATTCAACTATTTTAGTGTGCATTTGGACCTATTTTGGTTCGTTGTCCTGCTGGATGCTCCAACCCTGATAAAGTTGTGGCTTATGGGAAGAGGCAACCAGGAAAAGCAGATTCTTCACTATATTTACTGTGGGAATTAGGTTATTTTCTGTTTAAACACCCTACGTTTTATGCCAAATCAACCTTGAGCACTTGTATCTTTATTTATACCCTCTGAACACAGAACTAACCATAGGTTCCAGTGAAAGTTCCAGGAGCATTTAGCAAAACTCCAGGAGCTGAACTTAGGATTTGTGGTTAGATGAATGTGAAGTCTTTATTTATAGAAACCTCCCAAATAGTTTGGTGGAATGAAGTTTCATATTCATTTTCGTGGTCATGGAATGAGCATTGGCACTGATGTGTTTAAAAGTATGTGTTTACATGTTTTGGGCTATGTAGTGCAAGGGCCTAAGCTAATGCAGATATATTGTAACATTTTGTACATACCCAAAAATGTATATTATATTATATTTCCCCATGAGCATAGTTTTGAGCATACACTTAAACTAGAGCTAACATGGCAATACCTCTGCAGTGTTCATTGGTAGTAGTTATAGCACAGTGTTTCTAATCATATTTGTTTATGTGCCCTTTTCTGGTGAGGCAAATTTCTGTGCATTTTAAGAAGGTGGCAGAAACACTAAACCAAACATATACTTAAGCAAGGCTGTTTACCAGCTCAAGGTCAACACATGCAAATTAAGTAGTCAAATAAGTTTCACATTCACTCATTTGAAGCAACGTTGAAGATTGTCATTTGTTTAACTGCAAGTTAAATTGATTCATAAACATAATGGTGATGAAATTTCAGTCTGTTATTTAGTGAACAATACTTCTTACAGCATTTTGTCTATGAACTAGGAAGTATGTGGATTTCCATTGACCAATGGTCTTACCAAGCACTATGAAAGGCAAAAATGTGAAAAATGTTTCACACTGGTCCTAAAGGATGTAGCGTATAGAATAGAAAGTCTCGCTGATATCAGATAAGATGGCAGAAGAACTACCATACAGTGTTTAATTTCACTAAGCGCTCTGTACACCTCTCTAATGGGACTGACTAGCGAGAGACAGAACAGATTTTCCAAACAATAGAGTTCTTCACAGCTCCAGGGCTAGCAGCACAACTCAAACCAAACTGTAATGGCGCCCTGTCTCCTTTGCAAATGGGAATCATTTTCATCTTGCTGACACACATTATAGCCAAGCAGCTCAAAGAGCAGATAGAATCATTCAGGTTAATTGCACTGTTCCTGCAATGGGCTATTATGAGATCTACATATACTGCAACTTTGAAAGTCCATTTTAAAGTAAAGTTTATTTTTTAAATACAATTAAAATGAGAAATTCATAATGTCCGTCACAAAGTCATGCTTAAAACAAACTGTTATGATCAGAGAACAGTACTAATGCAAGTTCACACATATTGAAAGTACAAAGTAATTCAAGTCACATGCTAGAAAATGAGTCAGTAGCCTTGTTTTGGATCAATTTCTAACATGTATTTATCAGTGCCTCTATAATGGATTCTGCAGACAAAGCATGTGAGGGGTCAAATCTAAAGTGACACAAGACAAAGAAATCCATTTCTCTCTTCATCCCCACCTAGCACATATCTTCCAAAATGCAAATGCACCCATGCCCAGTTCTTGCTGTGAAACACTGCCCTTGAAGTATTGAGTGACAGAGGAAATTATGGGTTATTGTACTGTCAAAATGCACAGCAGCTGTATGATGAGATACTGTGTTATTTAGACAATCAAAAACTTAAGATACAAACAGAAATACAGGCTGTGCACCAGACATGACTAGTGAGTGATCATCTTCTCATGAAAAAAATCCCCATTGAAAAAGAAGCAATTAATTACTTCATTAATTCTTTCTCAGACCCACTTAATCCAAGTCAGGGGTGTGCGTATCCAGTACCTAACTGGCAGCACAGGTAGCCAACAAGGATGCAAATTTTTCTTACTGCACACACACACACACACACACACACCTCAACACTTTAGAGAGATAGAATGACCTAACACATGTCTTCGGAATGTTTGAGAAAACCAGAGTACAAAAAGGGAAAAACCCCACATGAACACAGAAAGAAACAGGCAGGGAATCAAACCAGAGATCTCTAGAGCTTTGAGGTGACAACGCTAACCACTTGCAAGGGCAAATGCCTAAGCTAATGCAGATATCTTGTAACATTTTGCACATATCCAAGAATGTACATTATCTGTATTATTTCCCCACGAGCACAGACTTTATATACACTTAAACTAGAGATAAAATGGTTCTATCTCTTCATTGTTCAGTGTTAGTAATTCCAGCACTGTGTGTCTAATCATAGTTTCTGTGCATTTTGAGAAGGTGGCAAAAACACTAAACAAAACACATTTAAGCAAGGTCATCCATAGGTGTACCACCCAATAGAAGGAATTGTGAAAGAAAATAAATAACGCCTTCTTCTATAAGCTCATATGAATTACATTTAACTCAAATTAAGTTTACAGGTATGCATTGTTTAACATATATCCGATCCATGTCCATTCGCTTTAATGACCAAAGTCTTACAAAGTATAATACATTAGTACAGTAAATAAAATTTTGTCTTTTATTTCTGGATGTAGCAGTCATAAACAAACTCCAAACGACAAAGGCACTGTACAGTGCTGCCTGATGTTTGGTGGTACATTACACAGTTCTGTACTGAATTCTAATTGCTTTATTTTACATAAGAATTATTACAAATTCCTATGTTAGATGCTTATTTATGTACTGGCAGTGTATTATTAGTGTTTTGTTGCACTCTAGTGCAGTGCATTTTGTTTCTTCTGCCCAGCTGGTCACACAAGCCAAACAATGGACTAATGGAGACTGTTCTAACTTGAGTGATGTGTTTACAGACTTTTTTACATACCTGTATATAGCAAAACTGTATAGCTGCTACAACAGCCTTCATTATTCAAAAAAAGTTATAATTACATGACTAAGTTTGGGGGACTAATGTTGGGTAAAAGGTTCTGGGTCACTTCGTATAGTGTATAGTGCATACAGAATTAAGGCAACAGAATTGATGGTAGCAGATACTGGTTGTGAAGAAATCATGGCATAAATGCAAACACAAAAGTAAACACTTCATTGGCCACCACTGGTGCAACAATGTTAACCTGGTACAAATGTGATGCAACAGTCTCTCAACAAGTGAGTACATGTTATCAGCTCATGCTAATTTGCTAATGATATACACCAACCGGCCATAACATTAAAACCACTGACAGGTGAATAACATGTTCTGTTGGGAAAACTTGGCTTTTATGTGGTTTTGCCACATACCACCTAAACATCATTGCTGTCACAAGGAGGCATCCTGAACAGGGCACTCTATTGGACATGGTCTCCCTCCTTGTCTCTCTTGCTCTGCTGAATTTTGGGGTCTTGCTCTATTTAAGCTGTGACCTGTTCACTCATTGCTGGTTATTGTCATACATTTCATTATTCACTATGCAGCTTATGTTTCACATACTTACTTTCTGTTCCTGCTCTGTGATCCCCGCATCATTCAGGACAGTCCTCTTTCCTGTTCTGTTTCTTTCCATCAGTTCCCTTCTCACTCTGGTCTATGTATATTCCACTGTTGCATACACTGTTAGCATTAGCCTTTAGCCACCTGCCTGGAGTTTGCTACTTAAGTGGTTTACTTAATAACCTTAAACAAGATACAATTTCTTGTCTTTTCATGTGTAGATATTTATATTGGAAACTTCACCTTCATGATTAGCTGTTAACAGTTATAGGCAAATTAGGTTGTGGTGTTGTGACATAATGTGTATACTTTTGGAAAGGGGGTATACAAATTTTAAGCGTTAAAGCAAGCACAACCTTTTGGCCCAAACTGTGTTTGAAATAAAAGTTCATGTTGAATCATGATATCCATACAATCAGTGTTGTATCTACATCTTAGCAAGTTACATTTCTGATCTTGCAAAATTAGCTACAAAGTATAAAGCTAGCTAGCACACTCTAAAACTCCCAAGCACAGTAGCATTAGGATGTCTAATCACACTGCAGATGTGTTTGTTTTTGGAATTACATCCATTTGAAAGGGGGCCAGCAAAAAAAACCCTAATGAGAGAAGGCTAGTGAATACTTATGTCAATACAAATCCAAAGTTTCCAAATTAACAGTGAAGGCAAGTGGTATTGTCTACTTTGTCACATTTTAAGGAAATCTTTTATTTTCTTATAATGTTCACGGTCACAGTAAGCATCTAAAAAGCAGCAAATGTACAGTAGTCATCCATACAGCTCAAGTACACTCATTGACAAAAACATTATGCACCAAGAAGGTATTGTTGGGATCAAATGAAACTTTATATGTAAGAATGTAATAATGATATATGTCAGTGATTTCAATATTCAAACCAAAGGATATGTTTATTGGGGAAAATTGTACAATTGAGTGGAGGCTCTAGTAACCTGTCGGGTGACATGACAACAAATTTCTCAGGAAATTTGCCAGGAAATGGTCCAGGCAGAGACAGGGACGTGTACTGAAGGTGCTGTCGGTGTCTGGATGGTGAACAACGAAACTGTGGGAGCTGCTCGTGCTTGTCAGCAGATCAAACAATCCTCTCTACTGGTGGTCTGTCAGGGTCGTCCGGAGCCTGTTTGCTGTGTGTGTGTGTGTGTGTGTGTGTGTGTCCTCATAGAACCACTGCTCCCAACATCTCCTAAACTCCTACATCAGAACGGCCAAGATGGTGGGCAACTTGTAAACACAACCATCCTCCTTCTCTCAGTCCAATGATATAACCCCTCTCAAAGTCTGTCAACTGGGCAAAATGTCATCAACTGCATAGAGGCATGTGTAACAGACAACAATCTCTCACCAAGTGGTACACTACCCAAAAGTAGACTAAGAGAGCCCTTTTATAGGACACCTTTATGCCCTCATGTAGCAAGACCCAGTGTCTACTCAGACCACACCTGTAATCATATTCATATCTGCCTAAAATTGCATGGGGAATTTCTTTCTGGGTGCATGTTTTGTCAATGAGCGTAATTTGTTATTTATTTATTTATTTATATTCTTAGATTTTGTAGACAATTTGCTTTGTGCTATGGCTATATATACTAGCCTCAACAGCTTGATCTCTCCACTGTACACCAGGTGCATTGCTCTATGGCTGACTGCCATACTCTACTCAGTATTGTCTCAAGAGTCATCACCCAAAGACATCTCATTTAAAGGGAATGAGGGGACATGTCCTCAGAGGATGTTTAATTTCTACATTGTGCTGAGTGATGGTGAGAGCTGAGAGGCTGCCAGTTTTTCCACAGTCCAGAGGAAGTTTCTGATTGCTTTGCTGAGAGACTGATCACAGCTCTGCCCCGACTGTAAACACCAATCTATGTGAACATGCCAGCACACCAGTACTCACATATACATCCAAGTCATGCTCAGCCATGAGACTGTAACTGTTGTACCTAATGGCATAAAACAAGACTGATCATTTATATTGCAACCCCAAATCAGACAAAGTTGGAATGGTATGGAAAATGGAAATAAAAAAATGCAGTGTTCCTTATATTTCCTTTGACATTGCTTTCATTGCAGACAGTATGAACCCAAGATATTCATGTTTTGTCTGGTCAACTTCATTTCATTTGATAATAAACATCCATTTCTGCATTTCAGGGCTGCAAAACATTCCAAAAAAGTTTTGACTGGGGTGATATAGTGCTAGTAATGAGGTAAAAACTAAATAATGTTGTGATTTCAACCAGGTGATATGAGTGTAATCATGATTTGGTACAAAAGCAGTATCCACGAAAGTTACATTCGCAAATGGCACTTAAAACTTTACTGTGGAAAAAAGAATCCTTATGTTAACAATGTCCAGAAGTGGCATCGACTTGGGCTCAGGGGCATCTTGGATGGAAATGCATATTGTGGTCAGACCAATCAGTATTAGAGATCTTTTTTGGAAGAAATGCAGGCGGTGTGCTCTGGACCAAAGACAAAAAGCACCATCCAAACTGTTATCAGCAAGTAGTCCAAAAGCCAGGCTCTGTCATGGCATGGGGCTGTGTTAGTGCCCTTGGTCATTTTCAGTTCTGTGACAGAAACATTAATGCAGAAAAGTCCATTGAGATTTTAGAACAACATTAATTCCTTCAAGATGACATCTTTCCCAGGGACATTCATGCATTCATCAACAAGACAATGCAAATCAAGCCAAATCAGAAAACGTTAGGACTGAAATACTAAATGTAAATCCCATCCAGTCTTTCTTTGACGAACATTGTTTTTAAACATTTCAATAATTTTCTTACACATTTGTTGATAAAGTGGAGATCCTCTTCCCATCTTTGCTCTTTAAAAACTCCATTTGTGGATACTGGTTTGTACCAAATCATGATTACAATCACCTGTTGACATTACCTGTTTACAAATCACATCATTATTTAGTTTTTTTCTTTTTACCTCATTACTAAATTGTAACCCTAACTTGCCCCCATCCCTACATTTTTGGGAATGTAATGCAGTCCTGAAATGCAGGAATGAATGTTAATTAACAAATGAAATGAAGTTGACATGTAAAACACGAAATATCTCAGGTTCATACTGTCTGCAATTAAACAGTAGTCAAAGTAAATGTAAAGAACACTGCTTATTTTTTTTACTTGCATTTTCCATACTGTCCCAACTTTTTCTGATTTGGGTTTGTAGAAAGTAATTGGCAACTCTAACATAGCAACTGGCGCCAGCCTTGTCCCCTACTTTAAATGATCTAGAACCTCGTGTGAAACGTGATACAACAGTGATGCACACATGTGCATTAACCTGGTCAGACTGCTCGATTTTTAGCTTGAATATCTGTTAATATACCTGTTGCTGGTGTACAATCAGTTTTAAACATGATGGTTGAGCTCAACACAGGTGCTTGCCTCTGGACCAATCACTACACACATACTAAGGTCACTCAGGGTTTCTATGAACTGAGAAAAGGCCCCAACTTGAAGTAGGAGCTAAAAAAGTCTGTCTCTATACATGGTATTCTTAGAACTACAATCCTTCCCAGTTCCTGCTATGGAAAAGTTTCACTGGTGTGAAACCGCCTGTGCATTTCATTGACTTGGTTGCCCTGCAATGTAATGGTGACTTCAAAACCTAAAGTAAAAAAAGACAAAAAAACAAAAGCCGCCACAACCTAAAAAAAGCTGAAACAGTCCTGCTGGTTGCGTGTCTATGTATGTTCACAAAGCTTACTTTGTACTGGAAGCCATGTCATGTGAGGGCTAAATGCCCTCACATGCTGTTGACCTTCCTTTTGCAGAAAACACTGCCTTGTATTAGAGTGGAGCAAAAGTTAAACACTCTCTATTGTTTTAACCGAGGACCGTATTTATACTCAGAGAAGGCAAAGATTAAAGGCATAGTCACACGCACGCACAAAACAGAAAGAAAACGAACCCTTCCTGGAACCCACAGGGAAAAACAAAGGTAAAATGTGAAGGTAGATAAAGCCGTGAACATGGCATGGCCTCTCTCTCTCTCCCTCGCTTTCCCCTCTTTTTTTCTCCCTCAGTTCTGCAGTGCTGTGTCCTGACCTTGCTGCTTCCAATGCCCCATCCATCTTGGGCTGCTTAGCCATTTCGCTGGCTTCATACTGCGCAGATTAACACAATTCATCACCACAATCATCCTCGATTCATCACCCTTTCCAATGAATGTTTTGACATCCAGTTAATTTTCTGCTGATGATTTATCAAATTATAATTACCATGCTCTGAAGGGCTCATTTATTATGTTGATACATGATAATGATGCCAAAGTGGATTGAATTTTAAGTAAGTTCTTTGCGATTATAACATGTGCGTTATTGTGAGTAATGCTGCATGGTTTGGTTTTTTTTACTATGCCTGGAAACTCACTGGACACTCCATGTTATAATAAATCAATGCCAAAAAGTCTGGTGGTGAATTCATTTTTTTTCTGACAAATTGTTTGCCTGAGTAGCAGGGAAGCATGAAAAATTTCAATTAAAATTCAAAGCTTCTCCATCTAAGATGCTCAGTAATTTAAAGATTCCACTAATGCAAATCAGGTTTTCTTCTGACTCAATCCCAGTGAGTTAGACTCCTTTTAATAGGTTATACGTGATTTCTCACATACTGCCCACATAGCACTTCATTAGCCTTGTGCCTTACAATTCACGTCCACTCTTGCCCCTTATTATCCTGGCGTTATTAAAATCCAATGGCCAGCTATCTGTTTCTATTACTGAAAAATGGCTGCTTTTAATGCATCGGCTTATGTTTAAGAAGGGCATTCCAGCAGCTGTATTTATATTAGTAACCACATAAAAGTCCCTACAGTAGTCCAAGTCCTGACTCATTGAACATGGTGAAGGATAACAAAACAAAACACCCCCTTTGGGTATTAGCGCATAAGTCACCTAACTTACAGGAATGTAACTAAAACACAATTAACTATTAATGTGGCTCCCTGTTTATCATCATGCTCTGGGCTAAGCAGATTCAGTCCTGAGCTTGTTTTCCTAGCTTACCCAGCTAATATACAAAACATTCACATTCACAACAATACTGCATCTTTCCATCTGCACAAGGCAGTAGTGGGTCCTTGGTGGCACCCAGCAGGCACCACGAGTATTGTATGCCAAGTTTAGTTTTGCTTTTTTAATGCATGTTTTAGTGCTTTTATGGTGTTTACAGTTGAAGAGGCTTTTATTGAGTTCTAGTAATGTGTTTCGTTTATGTTTGGTAAATTTATGTTTATGGCTACAATATACCATCCAGGTGAAAGCGCTTTCATTTGAGGAGCTCCCTCTTAGCCAGCGCACTAATGCAGCTTCGCACTATTATCACATTTTATAAGCCATTTTTAGTATATTTAGGACAGTTTTCAACAGAGCTTCATGAGCAATATTTGTTGTGTGCAGAATTCATCTTTGATGGTACAATATCAGGTTATTATGTCACAGAGATATTGCCTGAAGCGTGTGGGACATTCTGGGGTAAAAGGGGTAAAGACATTACATATCTAGTTTTGGCAAGAAATATAATGTCTGTTATATTTTCATATCGCTGCTTGTTTATCAGTCAGAAATATTTATTAGAAATAGCTTAGTGTCAATATATTTCACATACAGCGGTGCTGGAATTTTCTATAGTTCTGCATAAATATGACTTAAAACATCATCAGATTTTCACACCAGTACTAAAAATTAGATAAAGAGAACCCAGTTAAACAAATGAGATGAAAATATTATACTTGGTCATTTATTTATTGAGGAAAATGATCCAATATTACATATTAGTGAGTGGCAAAAGTATGTGAACATTTAGGATTAGCAGTTAATTTGAAGGTGAAATTAGAGTCAAGTGTTTTCAGTCAGTGGGATGACAATCAGATGTGAGTGGGCACCCTGTTTTATTTAAAGAACAGGGATCTATCAAAGTCTGCTCTCACAACACATGCTTGTGGAAGTGTATCATGGCACAAACAAAGGAGATTTCTGAGGACCTCAGAAAGAGTTGCTGATGCTCTCAGCTGGAAAGGTTCAAAAACCTCTCTAAAGAGTTTGGACTCCACCAATCACATTCAGACAGACGGCGTACAAATTGAGGAAAGTCCCAAGACCATTGTTACCCTCCCCAGGCGTGGTCGACCAACAAAAATCACTCCAAGAGCAAGGCGTGTAATAGTTTACAAGGTACCAAGACTCCAGGGTACTTCGAAGCAACTGAAGGCCTCTCTCACATTGGATAATGTTAATGTTCATGAGTCCACCATCAGAAGAACACAGAACAACAATGGTGTGCATGGCAAGGATGCAAGGAGAAAGCAACTGCTCTCCAAAAAGAACATTGCTGCTCATCTGCAGTTTGCTAAAGATCACGTGGACAAGCCAGAAGGCTACTGGAAGAATGTTTTGTGGACAGATGAGACCAAAATAGAACTTTTTGGTTCTATTTTCTAAAATGTTCTGGTTCTAAAAGAAAAGCGTTATGTTTGGAGAAAGGAAAACACTGCATTCCAGCATAAGAACCTTATCCCATCTGTGCAACATGGTGGTGGTAGTATCATGGTTTGGGCCTGTTTTGCTGCATCTGGGCCAGGTCAGGCCACTGAGATCATTTTCCTCAATAAATAAATGACTAAACCAAGTATAATATTTTTGGCTCATTTGTTTAACTGGGTTCTCTTTATCTACTTTTAGGACTTATGTGGAAATCTGATGATGTTTAAGGTCATATTTATGCAGATATATAGAAAATTCTAAAGGGTTCACAAACTTTCAAGCACCACTGTATCAAATTGAGTTCCTAATAGCATTGGTCATCATAAATTACCAAAGCACATTGCATTATTTAATCAAATGTATTTGCAAATTCAAAACTATATATCTCACAGTATAATATGGTTTATGTTGTGTCATTCATTTCAACCTTCTTTCATTCATTTCGGCGTGGAAAAGCCGGTGCCTAGCTGGCAGGAACACTTTAGAAACACCAGTCAACCTATCACACGTCTTTGGAATGTGGGAGGAAACTGGAATACCCAGAGTAAACTTAAGCAGACGTGGGGAGGACATGCAAACTCCACACAGGCGGAGTCTGACGTCAGGATGGAACCGGGGACACTGGAGCTGTGAGGCAACTTAGGACCTTTCAACACAGTTTGTTAGCTGATACTTCAAGGCTAAGAATAAACCTGTGTGTCAGATGATTTGTATCTGTTAATACTGATTACTGCTTGTCCTGAAGTGTAAAACTTGTAGTGGGCACACTGGGAACTGAAAGGGTTTGAAAGGTTACTGAATGCAGAAGGATTCGCTTGGCAGCGCCAACCATTGTATACAGCCATCTATTTTTCAGACTCTTTGCCCTTGGGCTGGGACCCATAAACAGCACTATCCATGCGCATTGGCAGGATCTCGCCTCGTAATTGTGAGTCCCTCTTGGACGTCCCACAAGTGAAAGATGTGTCTGGTAAGTGAGAGAGGTCAAACATGAGCATGGAAATTTATTACATGCACTGCAACCAGATGGAGGCAGCCCATCCATCAAGCCGAGCGGTCACAAACATTTCCCATAAAGAGGCTTCCTCTTTCTCCTCATCTCTCTCTCTCTCTCTCTCTCTCTCTCTCTCTCTCTCTCTCTCTCTCTCTCTCAGGAAGTAGGAAGTCCAGTAGCTGTGTGTTTACAGAAATTAAGCTTTCACAAGCACAACAGCAACCTTGTTTAATCATCTCTGCAGCTCCGGATCCTCTCACTTCACTGACTGGGGCTATTTTTAATTTTTACTTTTATCAATATTTTTGCGGTAGCTCAGGGAGATATTAAAGGCATAGCAGGGAGCAGGGGAAGGGCGTTTCTGACACTTGCTCCCTTGTTCGTCAGAGCCTCATAGGCCCGTCAGTGACAATGAAAAGATTTCCCAATACTGCTAGGCAGAAACTCATTCTGCCCCTCATCCATCATGCTCAACCCACTAGACGTTTCACTGACCTAATCTGTAATGCCTGGCTGCTCACTGGAGACTTCTTAAAGGCATCCTTCATTAATGGTGCTAACCCAGGCACAGATCCTGAAGAAAGCACTGGGACAGCTCGCTGTATCCCACTGCTTCTAACCTAAAGGCCTCTGAAAGGGTCAAGGACTGCACACTAGTATCGTGTGTAAGAATATAACCATACAGGCAGCAAATACACCCTTTCAAAATATTTATATCTGATCATACCTACCAAATGATATCCAAACGCTTATATCATGTGTGTACACACATTGTGTGAGCAAGAAGGATTTTCCTTTGGGACAAAACTCATTAAAGTTTTAACAACGAAAAAAAAAAAAACCCTCACAAAAATTCGTAAAGAACTTATATCAACACTGTACTAACTCACATGCACTGACCCAGTTTAAAAGTAATTTAGCCTGAAGTAAGTGTGTTGTTTACCACAGGTTGGGGAATCAAGGGTTAAAGGGTAAAGGCTCCCATTGTGAAGGATCTTTCTGGGTTAGAGCTGGTGAGTGTTATTTAACACACAGGAAGACAGAGCAGTAAGCCCTACATGACCCAGGAGCAGCTGTTATAGAGATATATTCCCTAAACCCCAATCCAGTCCAGACTGCCAGATTCTCCCAATCTAACTGCCTTGTCTCTGTATCTGGTTCAACTGCCTAATGCAGCTAGTCTCTGTAGCTAGTTTCTATACATTGGCATAGAGAGGGAAAAAAATAAAGGTCAAAACTTTACTACTATCAGTTTGGTTAAGTTAAACAGGCTTACATCACAAGAAAAACATTTAATAACAACAAAAATAAATTATCGTATTTTCAGGGGCTAAAAGGCACCGATTTAAGACGCATATCAACGACGGCTGCTAACGGATATATTTTCATACATAAAGCGCACCGGGTTATAAAGCGCATGAAATGAAACAAAACTCTTAAGTTCCGTCGGAAGCTCAGTTTGGTCTTTACCTGGCGCAGGGCATCTTCTTGCTTCCTCCACTTTCGTACCATTGATTCGTTAATGTTGAATTCTCTCGCAGCTGCTCTATGTCCATGTTGTACTGCGTGACTGATAGCGTTGAGTTTGAAATCCGCTTCGAAAATGAATGAATGAATGCACGTACCCTAATGCTGAAGCACATACCGTATTACTCCTCAATGCTGCGCACTACGGTGGCCGTAAGCTTCGTAACTTAAAGACCGTGCTAAAACCTTTCGACAGATTTATGAGCGCCGTGTACCATCTACAATCGGTTCTAGGGCAGAAAGCACAACCAGAATTAATTCATACATTACGCACAGCATTTAAAGGCGCACGCGCTTTTGAGAAAGTAAAGGATTTAAGTGCCGCCTTATGGTCCGAAAAAATACGGTAGTAGGTGTATCTTAAATACTGTAAGCACTGCACCACCCACCCCACACAAGACGCATGTTGTGTCAACAGATTTCCAAGTTGCTTCTTTAAATGTGACATTTACAGGCCATATTGTTTATCCCACACAGATATGTATAATACCTGTACATCCATTGCAAACTGATTACTCTTCCATTTCTTATAACTGATTGCTGCAGTGCTTGATAATTAGAAGGATACATTCCCATAGCAAGTCTAACAAATCCTTTTAGTCTGCTGTCTGTAGTTTTGTTTGTGGTTTAGAATTTGGCAAATATAGTCTTGGACTTGTTTGCAGGAAGACAAAACAAAAATCATTCATACTACAGAAAATACATACAGCTTTTTTTTCATTTTACAAAAATGTGAAACCTGCATTACCCCACTTTCCCCATGTAAAACTACTGCCCAAATTTTATACCGCTCATTATACTGTTAGTCTGCATGATGGAGAAATGTGTTGTAAAGCTCTGAATTTAGTTATTTACACTGCATTGTTTTCCTTCTTTTTTAATGATGCCAAAACCCTTTAAAAATGTTTCATAATGATACGGACAGTGATGCCAGGAAATGACTGTGACCTTCTTGTCAAACAAGCCAACTACTGCAAATACAAATCTATGCAAACTGTTCTAGGAATTCAGTAATTTCAGTCATCTGAATAAACATCCTTATTGCCAAGAGGTCAAGCTTTGTGTACAACAAATGCAGCACACTGCCCACTAGCCGATTTTGAGTGGGACTTACCAGTGAGTATCGACCATTGCATCATACACTGAGTCCAAACAACACCATGCTGAGGTTACAGAGGTTCACCACACAGCCAGTGGACAAAATGAGCAACAGACATAGCTCTCTGTAAAACAGTGATTGTGGAGCTTGGCCTGTATGGCCTTCTGCTCCCAAAGAGCCACAGTGGGCTTCACAAGGCTGTATAAGCAGCCACGGGCTCCGCTTGGCTACAGATGACCATATGCAGTATGACTAGTTGCCAGGATGCCTGAGGCTCTGTACCACCCACACGGTACCATGGCCTTCCAACCACTGGGGCCAAACACTGACCATATACATATATACAGTATCCACA
This sequence comes from Ancistrus triradiatus, assembly GCA_025084515.1. Classification (NCBI taxonomy): domain Eukaryota; kingdom Metazoa; phylum Chordata; class Actinopteri; order Siluriformes; family Loricariidae; genus Ancistrus; species Ancistrus triradiatus. Next base: position 306,291 of record JAJAGP010000422.1, on the reverse strand, counting down.
CATGCATACTCTACTCTCATCACATGCACGCCACCCCATGGGCTGCAGGGCTCCACCAGAGGCCATACAGACCATGAAGCATTTCACTGATATTTCTATGAGTTGACAAGTAAGTACACACAATCGCTTTGGGTGGTAACATTTTTACACAAACATATCCAATGCTTGGTGTAAAAATTATCCTTTTATAACAGCCTTTAAGGTGGAAGGATAATTGTCAGTCTCGGCAACCTGACCAACCCATTCTTGATTTGGCACAAATGGATGCATGTTCAGGCGTCTCACCAATTTAAATGTGGAATGCTTTTATAAAGAGCTGTATTAGGCATGAAGAGAGTCTCTCAATGATTTCTGACAAGTTAACAGCTCTTCATGACATATGAAATGGCTGCAGTGACAACTTAACTGCCTTGCCAATCAATATTTCCTATTACTCTCATTGTCAGTCAGAAAATAAGACTATGATGCAGGGTCAAATGCGGGAGGGAAGGAGAATTATGTCATACAGAGGAGATGAGTCATTGCTATATTTGCAAAGGTCTGATGTCTGTTTAATTAATATCTGCAGCAAATCTGCTCTTTGCTTGTACTCTAAATAGAAGTGTTTTCATACTAAAAGCCTGGATGACAAATAATAGAGTAGCTATTACAGGCAGTTCAAATGGGTGAAGAGGGGCAGATAATTAAGCAGAAGATTTCCTGTCAATTACTGCCCTTCAGCCTAGTCGCAGATCTGTTCTGCCTGCTGTTTAACTCCCCGTGTGATAAGGTGCTGACAGCTCGAACTGTTGACTGACAGCAGTCTTGATCCAAGCACTCAAAGGCATCTTAAGCTCAGACGAGGTGACCAGGGCAGACATGAGGGCCTGGGGTATGTACACAGGGAATGGAGGGGTGAACGAGGCTTAATAATTTGGAAGGAGTTTTCAGCCTTATTATAACAGCAGGAAAGAACAGGGTGGTGCTAAATGTCTAAACTCTTATCTTTCAGCAAAGTCATTTGAAATTTAATCTCCACCACAACTACTGGTTTGTTAAGTGTCTCATTCATCCCGACAGAAGGCAAAGTAGGTCGGGCAGTATTGCACATAAAATGGCTCTTAGATGAGGGCAGAAAGAAGGGTCTGAGGCATGGTTGTATTTTCTATTACTCACTCAGTCCCTGAACACTTTGGATTCTGCACAGTTCTGTTAACCATCAGCAATTATCTCCCTGTCAAAGCTAAAAGTAACAAATTTCACCATATCCAGCCAAGCAGCAGATTCAGCCGGACACAAGCATCTTCTGACACAAGCTAAATCACTGTGCCAGCCAGCACTTCTGACAGACAAATACACTACCTTGAAAAACCTGGGCCTATCACTCTCAGTGGCAGTGAGAAGAAATGGATGAGCTTCCCCCTGGTTGACCTTATTTTTCTTTTTCCTGTCTACACTTCCTCTCCCCTGAAATAAGATTAAATGCACCTGGTTCTCTAAGCACTTAGGTATTCAAAAATATGAGTGTTATTAATGGGCCTTAGAGCAGGCTGTTTTATCTTCTGCCAAGAAACAACCATCATCTTTCCTCACCTTCCTTCTCCCCTTCCAGACGGACACAGGAAACAGGAAGCACACTGCCGCCATTGCCCTGATAGCAGACAATATGCATTGTGTAACGTTCTGTTTGAGAAGTACTATGAAGTACTTACACCGCTCCAAAGAGAGTAAGATATTATTTTTAAAAACGTTGCCATGTGTGGTCAAGCTTGTTGTACATGTCTAAAAGCTCTGATGGTGATTCCACTGGAAAGACAGGTGGGGAGGAGAGGACCAGGAATACTGAACTGAAAGAGTAACCTTCTCCATTTATCAAACATAATCAGGTTACATTTGCACTTCAAGTCAGTGTGCATCGTATATCGTTATAAATTACCCCTCAATCCAGTCCTTTCACAAAATCTGCCCACATGCTGCAGTAAAGAGGAAATCATGCCACAGTTTCATCTAATGAAAAGCAACATCAATGTACGTTCACATATTCGTCATGAAACAGGACGTAAGCTGTCACTAATGCCCAACACCAGTGGTGAAGCTGGAGGCAGGAAGCACTTCCTGCCACCAGCTTGTCAGACCAGTTAGGAAAGTAGCTACGATAAGTCTGTATGACTTCATCACACACATGCAGACACAGCCATACTGTTTTGACTGAGACGTGGTTTCAAAGCAAAGGTTAAAGCTAATGTGCGGGATGAAACACGTTTCAGGCAAAACAGTAAAACCACAAACAGAGGGTGAATAACAAATGACCTTGACTATCTTGTTACAACAGTACATGCTAGTCTCTAGGATATATTAGACTGTAAGTGAACATTCGGTTCTTGTAGTTGAAGTGTTGGATGTGGATGAAATGGTCATTGTAAAGACCTGAGTTTTAACAAGGAACAAATTGTTATGGCTAGTTGACTGGGCCAGCACTACTGAGTACCTATCAACAGCGTTCTGAGGAGGGACACACTATGAACTGGGTCTGCACCTGCATTTTCATTTTTTTACTCATTAAAACACGTGATGTGTGAAGTACAATACTTATGTAATATGTGACAAACAAAACATACTTATGTAAAAGCAAAATTTGATTAAAAAACTACTTTAAAAAGTACAAGCAGACTAAAAAACTACTTAATTACAGCAACATGAGTAAATGTTATTAGTTAATTTTAAACCTCTGCCTACAGCTGTTCCGTGACTGTGTACCTTTTTGCAGAATGCAGGTGTTACGAAAGCATTTGAGCATTCACCGCGAAACTAATGGAAATTGACAGTGCAATAAGGTATGACAGCCATCAGTCACATTTGTTGATCCCCGAATGCATCTCTTGCAGATCAACAGCACTACATTGTCATTTCTGGCCTGTCAAAATGCAGCCATCCACCGACATTCAGCATGTTTTTGATCGGAGGGATGGCATGAGTGATAAGTGAGTGAGGCTCAGCTGTTCACAAGCAGGCACAACCAGCAGGAGAACTTGCTGGATGTGCTGATGGCAAGTACCCCACGCGGTGCGCTAGTTTGACTAAAGTAATTGGTGCTACACAAGCAGCAACAGCTTTCTCTGCCTCCTACAGCCCCCAGGCAGGATCAATATTTGTTGGGATTGCACCTTGTTCCAACGACACCAGATTTACAGCGGCTGTTTGGATATACACTTTGTCTTCCAGTGCAACTCATCAGTGCAACCCAATTACTAACCCTAGACAGACAGCATTAACATGGACCCTATTGCAGCTTTATTGCCCTTCATCTCCCCCACCTTCCTGCCTCGTTCAAGCCTGTTCAGACACTGCCACCATAACAGATACTACACTTAAAACGTGCTCGCAGGAATAAATTCTCAGTCTTTCATTACTCCCAACTTGATTTACCTCATATCATCCCACTGCTATAGACAAAGATAACAAGTTGTAAATTACCGCCATCCAGCCTGCTTGTTTCAGCGCAAGGTGGGGGGGAAGCTAGGGGGGAAGCTGAAGGCAGACTTCCCTGGTGTTTCTAGCTCCTTCTTACTATCTCTCTTTAATTCTTTCTCCACCTTCCTTTCTTTCTTATTCTCAGTACTCACAGTTGACAAAGCAGCACTGTTGATATGAGAGATGGTTAGATAACATTGTCATGATGTTGGCTTTACTGCAGGAACACTGAGTTATTAAACAAACCTGCATAGATGTCAAAGACAAAACTTTATTACGCCGTCTTGTATTACTGACGAGGGCTTAAAATGGCTGTAATGTGTTCATGCGGTTTGCTGTATGCAAAGACTTAAACTTGTTTTCATCAGTAAGCGCTATTTGTGACCCAGGGAGCTTGTCACTGTGTGCTACGACTACAGAGTCCCGTTCTGTCAACATAGTGTGACTTTAGAAGCGAGATGCTATTGGCACAACACAAACACTCACGCACACACATCCACACTTGCAGCCAAGTATCATTTTTCATACTCACCACCCCTGAAGCTTGTCTATCACTCCACATGATGAAACACTAAAGCATCAACCTTGAGGACGCACCATCAACTGCCACATGACCTTAGCCTATCGAATCATTTGTCAAAGGCATTGGGGTTTGTCACCGAAAACACAGCGTATATTTCTTAGCTTCACTTACAGGCCAGGAACTGTGTACAGAAAAGTCCAAAATTAAGATCTGACACGTGCAAGATGGAATTTTCATGGAATTGCATGTCCTCCCCATATCCATGGGTTTTCTCTAGATACTCCGGTTTCCTCCCAGATGTGCGATAGGTTAACTGGTGTCTCTAAAGTGTCCCTGTGTGAGTGTGTGTATGTGTGTTCCATGGCTGCATGTCTAGTGTTGGTTCCTGCCTTTTGCCCTGTGCTGATGGACAGGCCCTGTCTCCAAGCGACACAGAATTGGGTTAATTGGATCATGAAAATGAATGAATCCTAGCCTATTGCAAGTTATGAACTCCCAGTATGCTCAGGCAGTAATAAACTTCATTACGTATCTTGTTATTTAGAGGCTATTATCCAACGCTGTGCCTTTCTGCATTTACCTGCGTAAGCAGTCGCTGAAAGCAGCTGTCCTGTGGGCTGTCTGATCCCCCTTCTTCCACACGCTCTGTAATTCCTCCGCCTTCCTTTCTATTTCAGTGGCTGATAACTAAGAACATTAGTTTTATGCCACTTGCCATCCTCAAATGAAAAGGGAGCTAAGTTTAATGGCAGTGTAATTAATCGCCCCAATAGACAGACAGCTAAAAGACAAGATATTGACTTCATTAGGGATAATGTATTATGTCATTAAGTCAGCAGGGTCACCTTGTGTATCACAGACGCCGGGCTAATATATTGGCATTTTCCTCAAATAAGATAAATTCTGATATGAGTGATAAAGCTGATTTAAAAATGCCTCACCCAGTGAGGCGAAGCTTCCACAAAGTCTGCTGTTGCCTCCACCGCTGCAGTCCTCCAGCAAGAACACACAGCCCATTACCAATCACAGCTTATCACACAGTCGCATTGATTTGTACGGGCAATGTAATCATTATTGTTTCACTCCAATCTACAAAGAGAAATGTTTCTCCTTCAATGACTGTGCTGAATGCAAAATAAATGTGTGCCCAATGGGCATGTTGTATCTAACCTGATTATATTTTTGGGTCAATTTATAAAAAGCATTCATATTTGATGCATGCCGTGTAGCTTTATTCCACAGACAACAGCTAAATGATTCTTAATCGGGGTGTCTCAACCTTCCTTTCACATTGTGAGATACGTCATAGTGGTGAGCTAGCAATATCCACACGACAGGCCAAATCTATGCAAAAAAGTTATGCATATGCATGCGTAGATTTGGCCTGTCGTGTGGATATTGCTAGCTCACCACTATGACGTATCTCACATGTCCTCTTTTAAAGTGATTTATCTCCTAAATTATCATGCAAGACACAACATCCCACATTCACAGCACTGTTATGCCAGTGGTTTAATGGGACATCACATCAAATCTAACATCAATCCACTGGTTCAAACCTGCATCTATATTTTGAAATTAGTCATAGCGCTGATAACTAAATTAGATTATTTTACATAACAAAATAAAATAAAGATAAATTAATTTTAAAAAATCTCCACCTATATGAGGACTACTAAACTGAACAAACTTTTGAAAAAAAAAATTGATTGGATGACGTCTAAATTACTTGCTCTCCAGCATTCTGTCTATCCCTGTCTCTAAGATGTCCACCAAAGAGGGTCATACAGTGCCCTATTCCTGTGACCTTGGGTTTCCTTTTTAGGTTGGAGGTATTGACATTTCCCCCCTCCATCCTGTGTCCCTTCCTCTCATTTGTCATGATTATTGCTGAATTCTCAGCTGTCATTTGTGGCTGTAGATCAATAGCTGTCCACTCCCTCTGTGTCATATTGGCAGGGCAAACAGCCTTCCTCCTTTAAATGAACACTCTCTCTTCCCCCTCCCTCACTCCCTCTGGTTCCTAGCTCCTGCAAGCACTCCATCCTTTGTTAGGTCAGTCCATTCATCACAGCACCAATCAGAACTGGACTCACTTTCTCTGCCAGAACTCTCAGTCCGGTGTGTCAGACATCACACATTTCTATAAATATTTCATAAATGTGAGGGAACATTGATTCACATGCACTTCCTCATTACAATGCAATATACTAACAGACGACACAGTGCACATTTGCATGTGTGTGTTTAGATGTAAGATTGACGAAGACGTAGATGTTGTCAGTGCACTTGAACGTCTAAGCTTATAGACATCCGAAAATATTCTCATTAGGAGAAGAATTTCAGTGGCAATGACAACAAAAAGTTAATGCGTGTGCATATTACATTATCATCTCTAATAATAATTTCTCTGAATAACTAATTTCATAAATGTGAATGCTTAGTGGCCCTTTAAATCTCATGGTTTATATTTGTGGAAAATGAGACCATAATTTAACTTTCAAAGAAACTACAGAGGACTTTAATTATCTTTTTAATAGAGTATAAATTATGGCAGGCCTAATTGCTTATGAATGTGAGGACACAGATCATGGATTTTAATCTATCACACATAAGCGCGGGTCGAGAAAATGAGAAGATCTGTTTTCATTGAGGTTCTGAGCTGAGAAATGCTCTAATATCCACTCAGTCATACGACTGGCATTTTCTGTAAACGTTGATATAAGACAATGCAGCAGTCTCATCTATTTTAGGGAAGGGTTATATTTTCACCTTCACTATTACTCGAAGGTGTACTATAGCTGTGTAGGGCCATGATATGCTGAGCAATATCTATTGCATACTGAGATTACTACCACAGCTATACCACATAAAAACCAGTAGCATGTGGCAGCAATATAAGCCAGAATTTACTGACTGGTTCAAATACCTCTTTTAGCAGGCTTTTTGGTTTGATGGCTGTAGCTTTGTTCAGCTGCGAAACACGGCTCACAACAGCTGAATACAATTCTCTAATGAACAACCCACAAAAACAAAATGATTCCCACATTTGCATAAGCAAAATAAGTGTTTATGGAAGTTGACTTTTGAAAGAATGATTTGTATTCTTTTCAAATCGCCATTAGAGATCATTCATCTGGAACACTAATAGATGACACTTCTATAAAGTATGTACAACTGCGAGAGAGTGATTATTTAATTTCAAAGGAGAAATTTCAAATTTCAAAGGACATCATGGTGGCACAGCATGTAGTGGTGTCACACTCCAAGGTCCTGAGCTCAATTCTGAGCTTGCCATGTTGTTCCCATGCCTGCTTGATTTTCCTTACACCTCTCAAAATATGCAATTATTCAGACTAGCTCCTCTTAGAGGCTGCTCTATGAAACAATAAAGCCCAGTAATGTCACACTCCAAATCAGGAAGACACTCCTTGTACTCTAGTGACGCAACTGTGGCTGTTTCCCATAGTAGTACACAAAGCAGAGGGGGTTCTCTGGTGGTAGTGGACTGGTGATACTTCCCCACACAATGCTGTGTTAACAGTAACAATAATAATAATAATAATAATAATAAATGGAATAGCCTTCCCTTACTTTCTATGTTTTGTACTGTAGATGATGACAATGTTATCACACTGCAGACCCATCATTAGACTGGTTTTCTATTATTTTATTATGACACTATATAAGTACAGTAATATGCAAATTGGGACACATCCCGTATCGGAAGTTTAAACACGAAATGGTCTGAAGCTACACTCATATATTACATTTACATTACATTTACTGAATTTATCAGACTCCCTGATCCCAAACAACTTAAAGCTGAGCTAAACAATTGAGGGTTAAGGACCTTGCTCAGGGCTAAACTGTGGCAGCTTGGTGGAGCCGGGATTGAAACTCACAACCTTCCACTTAATAGTGCAGAATCTTAACAATTGCCCTACTGCCATCACCCTCATTGTGTGGTACTCCTCGTACAAGCCGTGTATATACAGAAACAAAAGTTCTGTAAAACACTGGCTGTAGGTAAACAAGTCAAGTCTTTTCACATGGCGTTATTACATGGATGCTCATGGATCAGGGTGATAAACTGTTAATATTAGGTCTGTTTTATGTGCAAACTCCTACAATAATACAATAATATGCAGATCTGCTCAAATGGAGTCTACTATGATCACCATGCCATGTATTGTGTGTAATTCATGTACACACAATAGGAAGATGGGATTTATAACTCTTCACCTGACCTAATTACTTAGTTAGCCGTTGAGAGGGATCCTAAAGAAACTAAATCACACTTGTGCATGTCATACGTTACCACAAAAAACTGGGCCCTTAAAGAGAACAGCAGGCACATGTACAACGGGGGTTAAATTCCTGCCCTTTGCATTCAGACGATATAGGTGCCCCTTTGACTGGCCTTTATAATAATAGAGTTTAATATAGCTTCGGGTGGCTTGTGACGCAAAAAGTGCATGCCTTGAATGCAATTGTGACATCTGTATGCCTCCTATTAATATTTCACCTCAACTCTACCGACAGATACATACTGTATGTCATCACAATGTTCATCAGGTTCACTAGAGCAGGCTCTTACACATCAGTGAGGAGTTTTAAAGAATGATTAGTTTTAAGTTAATGACCGCTAATGTATCTGTCATCTATTCATCTACACATCAGCATTAGTATATGTAGAAACAAGCTACAGTGGGGCAAAAAAAGTATTTAGTCAGCCACTGATTGTGCAGTTTCTCCTACTTGGAAAGATGAGAGACGTCTGCAATTGTTATCATAGGTACACTATAGGTACTATAGATATATGTTCCTTTTGCAGAAAAACAGCCCCAAAGCATGATGTTTCACCCCCATGCTTCACAGTAGGTGTGGTGTTCTTGGGATGCAACTCAGCACTCTTCTTCCTCCAAACACGACGATTTTAGTTTTTATCAAAAAGTTCATCTGACCACATGATATTCTCCCAATCCTCTTCTGGATCATCTATATGCTCTCTGGCAAACTTCAGACAGGCCTGGACTTGTACTGGGACTGTGGTAGCCTAGCGGTTAAGGTCCAGGGTTCAAATCCCACCTCTGCCAAGCTGCCACTGTTGGGTACTTGAGCAAGACCCTTAACCCACAGTTGCTTGGGTTGTAAGATTGTACCAATTGTAAGTCGCTCTGGATAAGGGCGTCTGCTAAATGCTGTAAATGTAAATGTAAATGTACTGGCTTAAGCAGGGGGGCACACCTGGCACTGCAGGATCTGAGTCCCTCTCGGCGTAGTGTGTTGGTAGTCTTTGTTACTTTGGTCCCAGCTCTCTGCAGGTCATTCATCAGGTCCCTCCGTGTAGTTCTGGGATTTTTGCTTTTGTCTCATGATCATTTTGACCCCACAGGATGTGATCTTGCGTGGAGCCCCAGATTGAGGGAGATTATCAATGGTCTTGTATGTCTTCCATTTTCTTACAATTGCTCCCACAGTTGATTTATTCACACCAACCTGCTTGCCTATTGTAGATTCACTCTTCCCAGCCTGGTGCAGGTCTACAATTTTCTTCCTGGTGTCCTTCGACAGCTCTTTGATCTTGGCCATGGTTGAGTTTGAGGCTGTGGACAGGTGTCTTTTATACAGATACTGAGGTCAAACAGGGCCCATTAATACAGGTAATGAGTGGAGGACAGAAGAGCTTCTTAAAGAAGAAGTTACAAGTTTGTGAGAGCCAGAAATCTTGCTTGTTTGTGGTTGACCAAATACTTATTTTACACCATGATTCAGAATTAAATGCTTTAAAAATCCTACAATGTGATTTCCTGGATTTTGTTTCTCATTTTGTCTCTCATAGTTGAAGTGTATCTACCATGAAAATTACAGACCTCTCTCATTTTTCTAAGTGGGAGAACTTGCACAATCAGTGGCTGACTACTGATTGTGAATACTTTTTTGGCCCACTTTATTTAGCATGCTATTATTATCAGTGAGCTAGTTAATGTTATCTTGTTTGTCACATATGAATATTGGCCTGTATGCATATTGGTCTCCAAAGTATGTTGTTAAATTTTGCCACAACATAAATGTATGTTATAATCATCCCATTTATGTTAAGTATTGTTACAGTACATGCAATTTCCCATGTTAGTTGTGTATAGCCAAGAATATTAGGACAAGGGATTTTAAAGTGCTCAGATTCGGTATTTTGAAGAGATGATTAAGTTGTATTTGCAAGAAACTTCTCTTTAATGAAAATTTTAGATATCTGGACCGAGTGCCCTCATGCATCATGAGCCCCTGCCCCAAAAATGTCTGTGCACGGGCCTGGAAAAAAGTCACAGGAAAACCAGAATGAGGCATCAAATTTAAACTATACAGAGAGTGCACAGTGAGATGATTCTGAACGATGAAAGGCAAAAGCCTTATCTCTACTGAATCCTACATTCTCTCTAACGCTTTGGAGAGCCCAGTTACATTCTCAACTTTATGTTTAAAACAAGCTGACACCCCCACTATTTTGCTTCTTGACACAGGTACACAATCCATGCCATGTGCCCCGATCCCCCAGCAATCTTTACCTTTTCCTGCCATATTACCTATACATGTTGCAGCATGGCTGACCAGTGCTGACATGCGGATTCCTTTGCTTTTCGCTATATTAAAGCCACTTTCCCGCCCTGACAGCCTGTTCTATTCTGCCACCTTATAGCTCGGGTTTCACACTTCTCTGGGCAGCCACTGCTTCTTGACAGACCACTGTCACTTCCCATCATCCTCTCTGTATATCCCGTACTCCCCCCGCATCTCTGCACGCAGCCCCACTTTCAAGCCAGTGCAATTATTTTTTTTTTGACAAGCCATCCATCAGCCTTAACTTTAAAAGCACTTTCTGCTGATATCCATTGTTAAAGCCCCTAGCCTTTTTCTGTCTCCCTGGAGCGCCTGCATGAGAGAATATGATATCAGACATCCAACCTACCAAACCATGTAAATTCACTTTGTTCTCAGCTATGTTTCCAATTTCATGTCCAATTTTTCGGTACATTATGCGTAGTTGTTGTGCCTAATATGATGCTGTCAAATCCCATTAAAGTTCAGTGCCTTGCATGGCTTTAAAAACAGGTTACAAGTTGTATTCCATAAAGCAAGAGAGGAGTGCAGTGGAAAGTCAAGCTACGTCTTATTAAAATTATCTGTTCAATAGTGACGTCCATGGGTGGAGTAATTTAGAAGCATTAGTGGAGACACACATGAATATGTCACTGCACCAAGTAATGGTAGACAGAGGTAGACACCACATCTCTGGGAGTCAATAAAACTCACTGGCTGGTGACACAAATGTGATTTTAATCTAAGGAAATTAATATGGGACTTTCAAGTTTGAGAAGAAACTCATCCATGCAATTGCCTCATTTGGTGACCTTCCACTTGGCTTAAATCTGAACCCTGCGGAAGGAAAGCTGCCCACATCAGCCCAGTGTCCTCCAATCAGTTGTGTCTGGTGTGCCCTTCATGATTTGCATGAACATAATAAAGTGTTTACATTAGGCCAGCCAAATGACACATTGTCTCATTTGAAGAACAAGCTACTTGAACATCTGAGCAATATTCAACCACGCTGCTAGGAGCTGTCACTTACTACTGTGCTCACTATTTATGCTCTCACACTAGATGCACCCAATATATGTGCTCTAATTCATTTCAGGCTCTTCTGATGCCCTGAATTTAGGAACCGGGTGACTGTATTTACGTTTTGTATATTGCTTTAGTAAAGATTTATCATAGCAGCTAACCGAATACCAGAGTGCCCACTCACTTGGTTAGCCAAGTAATATAGTACAGACACTACAGCATGATACAGTTCCATTCATTCATTTAAGTAAGTCTATTACCTTTATTATTAAACCTTAATCATAGATCTTAAAGTGAAATTCATTCACGTAATCGGCTTTGTTCAATAAGCGTTATACTCACAAACACATTGTTTTAACACAGGGCACACACAAAAACAGAATGACACAGTCTGGACTATTTTGCTTTCAAATCACTGCATACAAAATCTGTTAAACAAATTGTATTCAAGTTGTTAGTTAACCGCCCCTGCACTGCCCTAAGTAAAATAGCAAGGTTTAAAAAAGAAAGTAGGTGCTTATCTTCTTTTTTGTCTCTGTATTCTCTGTATTTCTTTTTACTTTATGCACTCAAGTTTCATCCTGTGGACAGTAACAAAAGTGTATCATGTACATATTTTAATCTTTTATTAAAACAAATTAAGCATAATAAAGAATGCAGAATCCACAAACCATTTCAGATGACACAGTGTGTTTGCAAAAGCTTGAATGAATTCCACTATAGCAGTATACTCATTTTAAATGTGCACTATAAGTCTGTGTACACAAGCGAGAGTTTATAGTCAAAGAAAGTTTTGATAAAGTTTTGAGGAGGTTGAGAAAGAGCACTGAGTTGTAGTGCAAAGCTATACATCAGTATTAGCAAAATTATTCAGCTTGGTGCCATGTGCACTCCCTTCTTGAAAGAGGAAACATAATTAACAATCTGATATCACCATGAATCTGGCGGAGTTAATGAATATCAGATTACACAGAAAGCTTTATAAATCACCATTAGCAAGAATTTTAATTGATCCAACAATTAAACATGACAAATGCTATAAACACTGATTCTTTACTTTATTCATTCAAAGGGGGGACTATTTATCTTGGTATTGTGCTTTCATAGCTAATTTCACATAGTGTGTGTAGCTAATTAACAAGGACAGACAGGCATTAAAGGCAGGGAATAATTTCTGTTGTTTACAGCAGGGAGCATTCTGTTTAACATTACTTCACAGGCACTGTGGCTCCTTCCAAATAAATACCTCCTTCACCTTTCTACACACAGTTTTAACTGCATCAACTATAGCTGTTGTTATTCATTTCACAACAGTTGCTTAGTTAACAGCTGTTATCAGGGAATACACAACGGCAAAAATATGTTACAAATAAAATGTGCTTTTAAAGGTCATTGTCTCTTTCTTTATTTATAGTTCAACAAAAGTTTGCAAGCTAGTATAACAGATTATTGGTTATATGCCGTGTTCCAAAGACCAGCATATGTTGTGTGTTATGATGGTCAAAAGCATGAGATGGTGGGATTGTGAGTACGCTGGTGATCATTAGCATCCCATGCTGATGACTAGTATACGCAATATGCTAACATCTGATGCTTGTGACAAGCATAGTCACTATGCTAGTGTCCCATGCTGGTTACCATTATAATCACCAAACTAGCATATATTGGTGACTAGCATACAAAACACAACATATGCTGGTCTGTTTAACAGGGTCTGACCACTGTAAGATATCTTATTAACAGCTAGCTAGCCAGCCTGCTAGCTATGTGCTATTTATACCTACATAAAAGTTATGGGTATAATTTGACAGATTTGGTACAGTTAAGTATATTTTTGAGACCATGATGTACATTCTACATATGACCAACACAAACAGCTAGCCAGAATGATAACTTGTTTGTGATAAACAGAAATGACTCATCCTAAACCACTGCTACCACTAACTACTGCAGCTATTTAATAATAGCTAATAAAAAAACACAGAGTATACAGTGGAACCTCAGAATTTGAACTTAACTGGTTCCAGAACTCAAATTTGTTCAAAGTCGGAATCAAATTTCCCCATAAGAATCATCGGTAAATCGGATTAATCCGTTCCTGACCCCTAGTGGTTGTTTTTACGCCTATATTCGTATGTCATTAATAATTAAAAGCATTACTAAAGCAAAGGATTGTAATACCATAATAATAATCAATAAATACATGAACAAAGTGAAATAAAAAGACATGAAATAAGTGAAAATAAAGTGAAACATTATAGCCACTGAGGCAAGTGCAGTTTCACTGGGACAGCCACGCCGAGACTGAGGGTTTGTCTGAAATTGCACCTGATGACTGAAATAATACACATATTTATAGTATAATAATAAAACAACATAATATGCCTATCATCGCCTCAGTTCTTCTTCTTATTTTGGGTTTTATGGAGATTGGCATACCTTATTGGTTCATTATCGCCATTGACTGGACTGGATTACGTGCATCATCTGGGTTATAGGGTGCCCCTATTCAAGGTGGAAATTTTGGGGGGGGGGGCAAAAAATTTCAAACAGACCGTTCAGTGTCCAAGTTGTTTCAGCAAAGATGCGTTAGAATTACGAGGTACTGTGTACTGTGTTTTAGATGCCAGAATTCTGGTCAATTAACAAGATTGGTCCAAGGTGGTTTATGCTGCTAGTCCTTTGTGCCTTTTGCTTTGTGATAGTTTAGCTTTTGAACATGAATGGTCCTGGTGGTCTTGCTGGTTGACCAGCATACCAGTGTCCAAAAAATTTCCAGCTAAACTGCTAACAGGGTTTGACAATTTGGATGTTTCCAATTTACATACCTGTATTTTTCGGGCTATAAAGGGCACCGGGTTATAAGGCGCATGAAATGAAACAAAACTCTTAAGTTCCCTCAGAAGCTCAGTTTGGTCTTTACCTGGTGCAGGGCGTCTTCTTGCTTCCTCCACTTCCGTATCTTGATTTGTTAATGTTGAATTCTCTCGCAGCTGCTCTATGTCCATGTTGTACTGCGTGACTGATAGTGTTGTGTTTGAAATCCGCTTCGAAAATGAATGAATGAATGCACGTACCCTAATGCTGAAGCACGTACCGTATTACTTCACGATGTTTCCTGACTACGGTGGCCGTAAGCTTCGTAACTTACCAAGGCCGTGCTAAAACATTTTGATAGATTTATGAGCGCCGTGTACCATCTACAATTGGTTCTAGGTCAGAAAGTCCCACCAGAATTAATTCATACATTAGACGCACCGCATTGTAAGGCGCACTGTCGATTTTTGAGAAAGTTAAAGGATTTTAAATGCGCCTTATGGTCCGAAAAATACGGTACTCATGAATATTCATAGTACCTGGAATTTTTTAATCTTGCTACCCTGTTAGAAAAAGCAGCATATGTCGTGTTTTGGATGCTGGTATACTGATCAATCAGCAAGAATATAGGAGTTTCATGTTCCATGTTGGTCCAAGTTGATTTCTGCCAGTTAGTGCTGATGTTGTGCTGGTCTAGCTGGTGAACTTACTTTATTTTGGCAGGAAAGCTCAATGACCAGCACACCAGAGTCCAAAACACAACATATGCTGCCCTTTGCTGTTTTTTTAAATAGATTCTCCACCTTAAGACCAACAAAGACTGGTTACGTTGGTGGTGAGTAGCAGACCATTGTCCATTGTATGCTGGTCTTATTTAGCAAGAGGAGAATATGAAAAGCTGTTAATATGCCATTTTGAAAAAAAATCATTTAATGTCTGTCAATTTAGTACTACTTAACAGCACACAGTTCTAGACAATGTACTTGTTTTGGGGATTTTATTAGACTGCAATAAAATAAATCTAAATAGTTGAATTAAAATGTATTATTTTTTTATATTATGCAGCTATAGTGTTGCTATAGACTATTACAAACACTGGCAGTAGAAACACCACTGAGGAGCGTTTACTGATTTCTGCTAGCACGACTGTGCCGTGGAGACCCCTGCCTGTCTGTGGGTCTCGGAGAGCTCAAGCAGTACAAAATATCAGCATATGGTTATCAATGATCCAGATGGCTTCTTCATGTCTGGAGATTGATAACTTTGCTCCTTTACTATCAAACACTAGTAATTAGCTCCCATCAAGAAGGTGTTAATTAAGCATGATGAAACAATTTCTATGTGGCCTGAGCCTAGTATTTGCCACTTATGGATAATAATAGGCCCTGAGCACTGTGAGGAATCGGTGTGCTTAGCAAAGGCCTGGAGAACATGGTGTGGGTATTAGTTCAGCTAATAATGGCTGTGTTTTGTCTGTGAGTTTGGCAGATTTAAGCCTGAAAAGTCCTGATTTGCCAGGCTGTCACAGCTGCTGGGGAGAAACAAAGAGGAGCCAGGCTCCTGATGACAACATTTCAGGGGGGTTTGTCATCCCTTGTGAAAGCACAGCCATTAATCAGAGTGACCCCTGCTTACCACCACGCCACAGCAGCACCTGCAGGCTGGCCATGTTTCAGAGAAAATTAAAGCTGTAAATTCACCAACTTCATGTGCATATAGTATAGAGACCCACCCCGCTCCAAGCCAGGACCGCTTTAACACAGAAAACATTTCAACACATTTGCGTAAAGCTCTTGCTCCTAAACGGCTACGCACATCACAAGGCGAGGAAAAGTTTTAATTGATTTAGTTTTGAGTGAGTTCTGTGACAGACGCAGAACAAAAGATTTTTTCAGACAAGATTCCCCTAAATGTGACATGACAGACAAGAAATAAATAATTATGTTGTCATTCTCATAAATTAATGTGATTACACATTTCCATCAGCTCGTAAGATAACTTTCCGCACTTACCTATTTATGGAGATTCATCAACAGCAGCAGCGGGGAGCATAAACATGAAAAAAAGAGAGTGCTATGTCAATCATGTGTGAGTATCATTAAAAACAGTGCAGTGATTAATGTGTCCTCTCACCTGTCACATATTTCTTATATTATATAAAGGTTATAATAGATTGCTTCACTGAATGGTGATGCTGGCTGACATGGAAATCATGCACTCGGTGACGCACACATGAACAATATAATGACATGGTCATTGATGATTTATTTTAACTCAGTGGCTATCTATTAAAGTATGTCCACAGCCTTAATTAGATGTCCCTGATGCTTTCCAGAGCCACTGTACAGACAGCATGCAGCACATTTATATTTACATCTACAACATTTAGCAGACGCTCTTAACCAAATGACTTACATATTACAGATTTACAATATACAATCCAAAGGATTGTGGGTTAAGGGCATTGCAGTTAAGGACCTGGCAGCTTGGCAGTGCAGGGATTTGAACCTTGAACCAGTTGAGATTGGCAGTTACACTGAAAAGGATACAAGAGAGATTGGCAATATGCATAATGTCTTGATGACAAAGGAAAACCTAATTCAGGCCCTCATACAATGGGACATTATAATTCAATATAAACTAAAAGCATCTACTCAGACAGGATATGACACTTCTGTTATTATTTTTCTGAAAAAGGAACATTGTCACTTTAGCTCATCAAACATTAAAATAATTGCATTTCTTCCAAGGCTGGGGTGAGAGGGATCTGTGGTCGTTCACTGTGTGTCAGCCTCCTGAGTTTAAACCACTCGGATAGAGAGACGGTATCTCCAAGAGACGGATGAATTAGAGAAATCAATGCTTCAACTTGTATTTGACAAGTAGAAATATACAGCAGCATACTGCTCTCATGCTAAGACAGAGAACAAAAACTGGCATTCAAACTGAGGAACTAATTAAATAATGTGGCTTAACATAAGTGGAAATTTGTGTGAATTAAAAAATAAGTATAAAATAAAATAAGTGGAACATTTTATACACAGTCAACTTGTAACAGCACTCATACCCATCAAAATCTGTGCACATGAGATTAAGTCAAGTTTAGGTTTGGTCAGAAGTTCTTCAGAAATTCACCGCATGCTGCCAGAAATTAAGTTTTGGAAGACTTACAGGGTTTATTAGTATGTTATTTTTGGTTTATCATAGAAGATGGTGGTTAATAAACAGGTGATAGTCACGACAATAAGAAACATCTTCTGGGTGGCTTCTTACCTCTACCTACACCATTTTCTTTCATTTGTTAGTGGGTAATTGTGAGGGAATGGTTGTTTATTTAATATTTAGCATTTAACCTTAGAAGAAACAACTGTGAGATAGTAGAGAACTCATGGTACACATAACGGAAGCGTAAATGGAAAAAGGAAATGGAAATTAGTCCTGCCCAGTCTGCAGATAATAGAAAGACAAGAGAGTTACATTTACATTATTTAGCAGACGCCCTTATCCAGAGCGACTTACAACTGATACAATCTTACAATCCAAGCAATTGTGGGTTAAGAGCCTTGCTCAAGGACCCAACAGTGGCAGCTTGGCAGAGGTGGGATTTGAACCCTGGACCTTCTGGTCCATAGTACAGTACCTTACCCGCTAGGCCACCACAGTCCAGTTGAGCAGAAAGTCTCATGTGTCACTGTTTTATACTGACATCATTGAAGTTAGGTGTGGTTTTGAATATACATAAACCAGCTAGTGAATTTCTTATAGTAAATAATGGAATTCAAATAACAGGGTTTGACTGTATTGTAACAAAATAGTCACAACAGAATTGGTCGATGTATTAATTTCATGTACCATTCAGAAACATATTTTGCATTTATGACAACTTTTATTAAATGGCCTTAGCATATACAGTGGTGCTTGAAAGTTTGTGAACCCTTTAGAATTTTCTATATTTCTGCATAAATATGACCTAAAACATCATCAGATTTTCACACAAGTCCTAAAAATAGATAAAGAGAACCCAGTTAAACAAATGAGACAAAAATATTGTACTTGGTCATTTATTTATTGAGGAAAATGAAAAATGATCCAATATTACATATTAGTGACTGGCAAAAGTATGTGAACCTTTGCTTTTAGTATCTGGTGTGACCCCCCTGTGCAGCAATAACTGCATCACCAACCTTCTCTTGAGATTCAGTTCATGGACAGATGTCCTGACATTTCCCTTTAGAATTTTCTGATATAATTCAGAATTCATTGTTCCATCAACGATGGCAAGCCATCTTGGCCCAGATGCAGCAAAACAGGCTCAAACCATGATACTACCACCACCATGTTTCACAGATGGGATAAGGTTCTTATGCTGGAATGCAGTGTTTTCCTTTCTGCAAACATAACACTTTTCTTTTAAACCAAAAAGTTCTGTTTTGGTCTCATCTGTCCACAAAACATTCTTCCAATAGCCTTCTGGCTTGTTCATGTGATCTTTGCAAACTGCAGACGAGCAGCAATGTTCTTTTTTTTGGAGAGCAATGGCTTTCCTCCTTGCAACAACCCTGCCATGCACACCATTGTTGTTCAGTTGAGGAACAATGTGAAGAGGAGGCCTTCAGTTGCTTAGGAAGTTACCCTAGGTCCCTCTGTGACTTCGCCAATTATTACAACCAAACACGATTGCTTTCTCTTGGAGTGATCTTTGTTGGTCGACCACTCCTGGGGAGGGTAACAATGGCCTTGAATTTCCTACATTTGTACACAATCTGTCTGACTGTGGATTGGTGGAGTCCAAACTCTTTAGAGATGGCTTTGTAACCTTTTCCAGCCTTATGAGCATCAACAACTCTTTTTCTGAGGTCTTCAGAAATCTCCTTTGTTCACGCCATGATACACTTCCACAAACATGTGTTGTGAAGAGCAGACTTTGATAGATCCCTGTTCTTTAAATAAAACAGGGTGCCCACTCACACCTGATGGTCATCCCATTGATTGAAAACACCTGACTCTCACATACTTTCACATACTTTTGCCACTCACTTAAATATAATATTGGATAATTTTCCTCAATAAATAAATGACCAAGTATAATATTTTTGTCTCATTTGTTTAACTGGGTTAACTTTTTCTACTTTTAGGACTTGTGTGAAAATCTGATGATGTTTTAGGTCATATTTATGCAGAAATATAGAAAATTCTAAAGGGTTCACAAACTTTCAAGCACCACTGTACCCTTATCCAGAGTTAGCAGACACATCCTCTAGTTAGTATAAATGTCTTATAGTCTAAGAACACCCATATTAAAACCTTATTTTTAATTAAATTATTCTTTCCTCACCCTGTCTTACCTGTTTCCATAGAAGCACACACAAGGCTTTAGTTCTTCAAATAGGGAGTACTGTATGCGTCACACCCTGTGTTGATACTTTGACACTCTAAATGTGAAACTTACAGCAGGTCATCACTGGTTGCCCAGTGCAGTGTGATATCAGCTCTCAGACTATGTGAGCAGTTTTGCCCACTGCTCTTTATTGTAAAGAGAGGGGGAGGAGTTAAATGCACTGCAGGTGTTACTGCATGAGACGTGCACTGATGGAGTGAATGCAAATGAGTGGCAGTAGTACATGGACCAGGGATCGTGGGCCTTGTTTGATAGAGAAAGAACACTCTGGGCAACAAAGTCTGTGTTATCCACTGCTTTGACTGTGACTGTAAATCACAGATTCACTGAAATGGCCCAGTTAAAAGGGGTCATCGTGGTAAAATTGGGCACTTCATGTACAGTCAGTAGTTTCTTTGGGAAAATGCATCAGGCTCCCAAAAGAGTACATATTTCTGAGAAAGAGAGGTGATAATTACAAGACAGCATTGGCAGCCTCCAGTGGGGTTACATTATTCCAGCTTAATCATCACCAAATCATTCACTATGCTCGGGGCTCGGAAACTGCGTGAACTGAGTCCCGCCGCCTTTCCAACAACTGAGAAGTTTTCCAGAATTTTGAGCAAAGACTTCCTCTAAACTACTAGGCCATTCTTAATTAAGACATTAATGTTATAAATGACCATTACTGCTTAAAATGTCTGACTTATTATTAATATTTGACGGCATATCCTCATTGCACCATCCATGTCTACAGTGTCCTAATGAAAAACTCTCTTAGCTTATCAATTAATCTACTTTAAATGCTACAAGAATTGTTTGTAGTGGTGTTAATGTGCTATTTTGTTCAGTAAAATATGTATCATCTTTCCTATAGTTGCAAGAAATACCTCAGACCAGTAAATATAGATTTCATACAAGGGTGTCCACTACAGTCTTTAAAAACATGTCAAAACGGATAACCAGGGTAGAAAGAAGGTCAGATGCACAACTGTACAAGAAGATAAATGTATCAGAGTCTATAGTTTTAGAAACAGATGCCTTGTATGTTATGACATGGCTTGCTTAAATAGTACACACTAAACACCAGTGTCATGTGCAACAGTGAAGATAATGTAGGTATGCTGCATCCTTACAGGCAGAGTTCATAAGTCACATATGAATATATTCAATAAAAATAAGCTTTCGTATACAGCTTCTCTCAAAAATAGACATTATTTTGTAATTCCAAACTTTTGAATGCTAGCATAGCAAAGGTTGGACAAAACTGTTTCTGTTAAGAAGCTGGAGATCAGAGGAGTTCATTGTAGTGAAATAGTAGATGATAATGAAGACAGGTCACAGTGAGGAGAACACAGGCTGTGTATTGATAGGGTTGAGAGGGAGAGCAAAAGGCCTAGAACTGGTCACCTTGTACAATGTCAGTTTAGTCCCAGCCATCAGTCCCTGCCACTGTTCAGGATATTATTTAAGGTCAAACAAATATCAACTCCTGAATGTCATCGGAAGGACGTGCAGGCTGCCTCTCATCTAAACTAATCAGTGTCCAGGTTTAAAAATTGGCCCTTGCCTGCCCTCCCCTTCAAATCCATCTTCACCCATCCGCCTCCAGTGACAACAGGATCAGCGCTCAGCTCCTCCATATAGCACCTATAGCAGATTTACTGTCACCACTCGCTGCTGCCATACATTTATTGATGTTAGTCGTTGGCTCCAAGAAAATGCATGTAATCTTAATTTTAACTGCACAGTAATGTTAAATATCCTAGAAATGCTAAACTTCACTTAGAAGTCCACAAGCATATATCACAGTGTTGGAAGGGAAATTAGGTCTTTTTTATCACAGGTTACAATTTAATAACCAGCAGCTTATAACGACTTTATCTCGCCCATTAATTACTGATATTTTATGCACGAAAATGATCTCTGGCCATTATGTAATGCATCAAAAGTTTAAGTAATTTAATTTGATTGTTTTATTACTTAATTACACTGAAGAAATTTAATCTTGCAAAAGACATTGATATACCTCCATATGGGCTGTTAATTGGTTAAATAAAAAAGCAACATTCTGTTCAACTCAAATTTTATAATAAAAAATATGACCAGTCTCAATACTTTAAACGTTGCAGTCACAGTAGGAAATGACAGGCCTGTGCATACTATATGCCTTTGTATACTATACAAATGTCCATTGTTTGAATGACTGTCTATATTCTGCTGATTTTAAAAAGAGTCCACACTGGGAGAAATATATCTTGATCTTGACAATAAACATTTAAATTTCCATCAATTTTTGCCTAGCTCGTTTTATTTAGCCACTGCTCTTTTTAGGTCTTGGCACACTTACGCGAATGTATTTAAAATAAATTAGAAGTGCACAATGAGGGAATAATGACCAATTGCTCTCTAAATATGTAAACGACAACAACCACAACTAAAAATGTCATTCAGTCAAATATATTATTTATTTAATTTTTTTTATGAAACAGATGTGCCTTATGCACACACTGCTTTTTTCAGTCTGTGCTACATGAGGATCTTGTTGTAAGAGCATGGTCAAAAATCCAGCTACCAATCCCAGGATGTACAAATGGCAGGTTTGATATGCTTTTCCCATGATTCATCTTAGAGTTGCTGACATCTGAGGTCAAGTCTGCCACCTTTTTTTCTCTAAATGGGTTCTATGTGGGTCTGGAGAAAGATAAAGAAAAGGATGTTTCCTTGATTAAACTTTTTCCACTGTCGATGTCTACTGGAATCCACAAATAAACAGTTGCTTGTTTACTTTGCTACTCTCGAATACTATTTGCTGTATGAGAAATTAAGGTCAATTTTTAAAATACATTGATATCTGAAATGAGCAACATTCAGTATATTCAGCTAAAGAGTTAAATTGCCACAGGTTAAATTGCATTGCATTTCAGTTATTGTTATTGCTGTTGTTGCAATTGATTTTAAAGTCATTTTTTAAAAATGGCTGAGCCTCATATTACATTTTATAAAGAACCTGAATATTTCAGCTCCCTTTTCTAAAACCCAGCGGCTTTAACACACCAGGCTACTCCTATTCATGTCACAGTTCATTTGCAGGCCTGCTAGCTAATCTCAAAGCGTGCACTTGACCTTATGAGAACCTCTCATATTTTAGAAAACAGGTGAATAATATAAAGCATGAGAATGCAATTATTCTAAGGAGCCTACTAAAATGGCCCCTGTCAGCTAGGGGACACCTAATTCCATTGCCTGATTGATGAGATCATGACTCCCGCAGTCTTTCCTTTGAAGAAGTATCCAATCTAAGACCAACACCTGTTTATAGCCCTTTGTCAGGTTCCAACCCTCTCGTCTGATTGCAAGGAATTGTCCATAAGCAAAAAGTAGCAGAGGAAAATAGATGTCAGGACCTCAAATACTTAAAATCAGTACAAACAAATTTACCATGAAGAGAAATGCATCAAAAATGCACAAATTAATTCTACAAACTGCAGATAAATGCTGAGGTACAACAATGATTAGTAAACTATGGACAGCAAAGTTGAACGGAGGTAACTTTTGCAGATAATTTTGTAATTGCATTGTATCAAAGAGCTAATTCTACACAATGTAACACTGACTTTTCCCCTACTCAAAAGTTATTTTTAAATGAAATACAAATATGGTACAATATTAAAATACAAAACATTTTACACATCTTTATCTACATTCACAACACCAGCAACTATAAATGTACATGACTATACAAGTTGGAGTCACCTTCTGGTATGCATAACTGTGGTGTGGCAGTGTTTAAGGTAGCATGCTGGGCTATAAACCAAATTCAAGGTTCAAGCTTCAGCACTGCCAATTGCCACCACTGTTGGGCCATTGAGCAAGGAACTTAACCCACAATTGCTTGGATTGTACATTAAAGACCGCATCAGTTGTAAGTCGCTCTGGAAAAGAGTGTCTGCTAAATGACTAAATGCGAATATAAATAACAAGCTGGCTAGCTAACAGCTAGCTTGCTACACTGCAATAGCCTGGATTTGTTATAAATGGGCTTTCAGTATCTGAGCCTCAGTTTGCATAACAGTAATCACAGCAGTTTATTACTAGAAACCAAACATGTCTAAACATGTCTAAATATATTTATGATATCTGGCAAATGCTTTTATTTACAACGACTTACAAAAGTGTTTGAAAAACACCAGGACAGCCATGACTTTGGACAATCTCAAATAGCACACAATTGTAATAAACAGCATGTTAAATTTGTGCAATACCAATGGGGCCATTACTAATCTAACAACAAAGTACACTGTACCAGACAGTGGGGCAAAAAAGTATTTAGTCAACCACTGATTGTGCAAGTTCTCCTACTTAGAAGATGAGAGAGGTCTGTAATTTTCATCATAGGTACACTTCAACTATGTGAGACAAAATGAAAAACAAAATCCAGGAAATCACATTGTAGGATTTTTAAAGAGTTTAATTGTAAATCATGGTGGAAAATAAGTATTTGGTCACCCACAGACGAGCAAGATTTCTTGCTCTCACAGACCTGTAACTTCTTCTTTAAGAAGCTCTTCTGTCCTCCACTCGTTACCTGTATTAATGGAACCTGTTTGACCTCTGTTGTTATCTGACCTCTGACCTGTTTGTTATCTGTACAAAAGACACCTGTCCACAGCCTCAAACAGTCAGACTCCAAACTCAACCATGGCCAAGACCAAAGAGCTGTCGAAGAACACCAGGAAGAAACTTGTAGACCTGCACCAGGCTAGGAAGTTCATGACAACGGTGAGCAAATATCCCAGAACTACACGGAGGGACCTGATGAACGACTTTCAGAGAGCTGGGACCAAAGTAACAAAGGCTACCATCAGTAACACACAACACCAAGAAGGACTCCGATCCTGCAGTGCCAGGAGTGTCCCCCTGCTTAAGCCAGTACATGTCCATACAGTACAGTACAACAGTCTGAAGTTAAGATGCCAGAGAGCATATGGATGACCCAGAAGAGGATTGGGAGAAGATCATGTGGTATAATATAAGAACTTTTTGGTAAAAACTCAACTCTTCATGTTTGGAGGAAGAAGAATGCGGAGCTGCATCCCAAGAACACCATACCTACTGTGAAACATGGGGGTGGAAACATCATGCTTTGGGGCTGTTTTCTGCAAAGGGGACAGGACAACTGAACCGTGTTGAGGGAAGAATGAACGGGGCCATGTATCGTGAGATTTTAAGCCAAAACCTTCTTGCATCCGTGAGAGCATTGAAGATGGAACGTGGCTGGGTCTTCCAGCATGACAATGATCCCAAACACACCGCTCGAGCAACAAATGAGTGGCTCCGTAAAAAGCATTTCAAGGTCCTGGAGTGGCCTAGTCAGTCTCCAGACCTCAACCCCATAGGAAATTTGTGGAGGGAGTTGAAAGTCCATGTTGCCCAATGACAGCCCCAAAACATCACTGCTCTAGAGGAGATCTGCATGGAGGAATGGGCCAAAATACCAGCTACAGTGTGTGCAAACCTGGTGAAGACTTACAGGAAACGTTTGACCTCTGTCATTGCCAACAAAGGTTATGTTACAAAGTACTGAGTTGTACTTCTGTTATTGACCAAATACTTATTTTCCAACATAATTTACAATTAAATTGTTTAAAAATCCTACAATGGGATTTCCTGGATTTTTTTTTCTCATTTTGTCTCTCATAGTTGAAGTGTACCTATGATGAAAATTACAGACCTCTCTCATATTCCTAAGAAGGAGAACTTGCACAATCAGTGGCTGACTAAATACTTTTTTGCCCCACTGTATGTGGTATGGACTGTTTTTTCTTGCTTACTATTAGGGGTGGGCAATGTGACAATATTTTACCGTTTCATGATAAATTTTGTTATCGTGACAGACAATATGGTTTTCAGAGCATATCAAAGATTAATTAGTCCTGTTTAATTGGATAAAGTGCAACACATTTTGAATAAAAAGCACTTTACCAAGTATGGGATAATATCTGAACAGTAGTTTTAAGAATCTCTTGCTACTGATGCATATTGCCTGAGATCACATGTATCGTGATAAATATTGTGTATTGTGAAAATGTCTTTAATTATCATTATGTAAAATTTTTACCATATTGCCCACCCCTACTTACTATGAAACTACATTAGCTACCAGCTAGCTATTAAAAATACCACGACATGTTGTGTTTTGTTTGATAACCAGCATATGCTGGGTGGGTGAGTATGATGGTCACTAACATTGGACACTCAGATACTGTATATGCTGGTCTCAATAATTAAATTTTAATACAATGAGTATATCATCCATGCAAGGGATGCTGATTTATAGAGACTATCATATTCACCAATTTAGCATATCATGCTGGTGACCAGCCTGCAAAACACAACATAGGCTGGCCTTTTTAACAGTGCTAACAGGCTGGCTAGCAAAGTGTTTATGAACCAGCCTACATTTGTCATCCTTTGCGTTACACAAACATCTTAGAATATCCTCTTAGCAGCATTTTCTCAGTTGTATATTACAAAAATAAATAAATAAGACATGCATATAGGCTATGGCGAGTATGCTATAACCCTCTACAAAGCTCAGCTATCAGATGTGCCTCCAGAGGTAGGTTGTTTAAGAAACAATTAGGAGGGTATACAAAGCCATTTGCAGGCAGTCTCGCTTCCTCAGCTCCCTAACTAGAGTACCTTTCAGGCCTGATTTATCACTCTGTCGCCTTCAGAAGGCAACATAATTAATAGGAGCATAGACTTCTAATTTCAATGACTTCCACAGCAAGTGGATTTCATTTGATTTATGATGGCTGGCGAGTTTGCATTTTATCAGTTCATTCAGTCATTATTTATGCTGATGACCAATTTCAATGGGTCGCTATCATCTAACTCTCTACTAATCAAAGAGAATTAGGGTTCACTGCATTATTTAGGAGCTACTAATTTATCTTCGGAACAAGGCTAAAGAATTGTTGCAGCTTTGCCTGAAATCCATCAATGACTACAGAGTTTACAGGCATGATTACCATTAACAGGGTCAAAGCACTCTGAATGACACTATATATTTGTCCCTATATGGGAGAACTGAACTCCATGCAAAT
Source organism: Ancistrus triradiatus (assembly GCA_025084515.1). Taxonomy (NCBI): domain Eukaryota; kingdom Metazoa; phylum Chordata; class Actinopteri; order Siluriformes; family Loricariidae; genus Ancistrus; species Ancistrus triradiatus. The sequence continues at coordinate 279,389 of JAJAGP010000422.1, read as the reverse complement.
TAAGCACACAAAATTACAATGAACTTCACTTGACATAAAGTCCTTAACTAGATTTAATTGACTTTTAGTTGGGCAATGAAACACTCCCACTCCTACTCAAACGATGTAAGAATTCAGAGGTGGTGCAAAGTCAAAGGTGAATCAAACACAAACAACATACAGGCAATTCAGGTTTGCTAATGACTGTAGGCCAAAAATTTATGTCTATAAATGTATCTGCCAAAGAATTCTGGCCAATCCAAACTAATACACGTCCTTTCATAACACATACGGTGGTGCTTGAAAGTTTGTCAACCCTTTAGAATTTTCTGTATTTCTGTATATATATGACCTAAAACATCATTAGATTTTCACACAAGTCCTAAAAGTAGATAAAGAGAACCCAGTTAAAGAAATGAGACAAAAATATTATACTTGGTCATTTATTTATTGAGGAAAATGATCCAATATTACATGGTAGTGAGTGGCAAAAGTATGTGAACCTTTGCTTTCAGTATCTGGTGTGACCTCCCTCAACTTTCAAGCACCACTATACTTCCTTTATTTGGTTGGATGTGTCAATCCACGCCATTTGTTTTCTTTCCTGTTACAGAGCCTGGGGTAGCCACAATGATTTACCTATCAGAATACATTGTACTGACAGCTACTGGAATGTACATTTGTAATATATTACAAAATTATTGAACACAGCTGTAATGAGTTTCATCACATAATATGAGGTCTACTGTGAACATGCTCACTTGAGAAAACAAAACACAGACATAAGAAATATTTTATTCAAAACAGTACTGTTAATGTGTGCTTAAACACTTACACATGCAGCGTCAGACTGCAACACTAGAATAAAGACAGAACGACTAAATCTGGCACATGTAAGTTGAAACATAGGATAACAACATACAAAATTAACCTATTCACATAGCACTGGTTAGTAAAGATTTTGTACGTGTCCACCCTTTGGTAGCAGATCCCTGTCAGTTGTAGGCTAGAACCCAATGTATAACATCTTGGGTGCAGTGTCTCTTATACTCTGTTGAAAAGTTGTGCTTTTGTGAATGTAAGTGTTTTGCTTTTACCCTACACACTATTATGATGCCAAGAAACTGCCTAAATAGCAGAAGTTATTCTTGCTACATCTGCAGTGAGTTGATAATTAAAAAACCCCAAAATGCTCTTTCACAACCCATCATTAAAAATGGTATGATAATTATTTTGGCTGTAAGTGAGTTCCCAGAATGTATTTGGGCACACTTTTTTGGCACATGTATAAGGCTTCTCATAGCATGGACAAAAGGTTCTCAGCCTTAAATGCCTTTTGCCATTCTTATGGTTTGCAAAGAACCAAAAAAGATCTTGCTTTGTACTGCTCCATTTTATGACAAACATAAATGGTATGACAATCAAATCCAAACATACTGTTAAATATCCTAATTGACCATATGATATGAGGTCAGTACCTGACAAATAGAAATTATCTGTGCTGGAGCCTCCAAAAAATCATGACAAAGAGTGACAGAGTCTGGTTTTTGTTTCTCTGTTTATCCGGTTTTATTTAATGTCACTATCAGCACCAATGGTTATTTCAGCCACACACATAAGGTTACATCTATGACAAGAATTTCTTGTAGAGTTGGATTTTTGCCACTGATGGTAGACCCGTATGACTGTACACTTCAATGCACCTGCAAATTCAGCTACTTCCTTCACACTATGGCCTTTGGTACACCCAAATGCAGTCACTCCTTTGTGCCAATCATTAACATCTGCTTTGCGACCCACTTTCCATACATCGAACGAGGCATTCACTGCACTGTAGCACCTCCTCTCAAGCTATGATCATCCTCATGTAATGCTATCTGCATATTACTGTTACTACCACCTTACACATGCAAGACGACTAATTTTTGTCCGGTTAACATAGTTAACAGCCTTATCTATAAGCAGTTTTGGGGTAGTGCCTCAAAAAGTATCCATTATAAAATAACTAATTACTTCTTTCAAAATGTAATGAGGAGCATTTCATTCTTTAATTTAAAAAAGTAAACGCATTTCTTTACTTGTAAGTTACTTTTTAAAACCCCATATTAATCCGTACCAACTAGAAAGTACAAAGGTAATGGTCAATAGGCCTTAAAATATTTATTTAAGAAAAAAAGAACAATCATGCTCACGTTCATAAACATCATGGAGCTTTTCGGCTTTCCCGAGGCGGTTCCACCAATCTGGCCAGAAGATATAGGACAAGTTTCAAGCATTTCAAAGCACTGAATAATTTTTCAAAGAGATCGATTCAAATGATTCAAAGCTTCAGAAGGTGTTGTTTCTTCCATCAGTAGCCTTGGGCGTGTGTACAAATTACGCAGACAGACACTAGACATCTAAGATAGTGGTCATTTCTATTTTTTTCTTTTTCTTTTTTCTTTTTTTTCTGAAACATGAGTAACACAAGTAACATTTTTATTAACCAGTAACTGTAATGTGATTATGTGATTACAAGAATTTAAACTGTAATGCGCTACATTACTACATTACAGGAAAAAGTAATTAATTATTGTAATGCATTGTATCATGTTACCCCAATCCCTGCCAATAAGGTATATACACTTATTGTAAAATTTAATTGTTCTGTCACTTAAAAACCATGCCTGACAGACAAATTCTAAAAACAGATTTGAATTCAGTGATTTTAAGTTTGCGTAACAACAGAAAAGTTACAATTGTGTTCCCCAGTGTGGCCTATGACTGGTGAAAATATTGTCCATAAACATGAATGTTTCTTTGTTTTGCTACAGACATTTATTATATGGCTTCTTTCTAAGGAACCAAAGTAAACTGGAAATTGCTAATAGAATGACACTTTCAGCACAAAAATGTCAGAATATGGAATCAGAACATCAGTGTCTGGCAGCTGTAACTTTTCAATCAGAAGTCACTATTATATTGAAATTTCACAATCTGTATAGTATTTTATGACTTTTTGATGTGATATATGTTCAAATATTCACAATTCCACCACAATCAATGGAAAAAATACACTTGTCATATTTGACCCGGCAAATTTCATAAATATAACAGAAATTAAGTCTTTTTTCATACATACACATGGATGGATAGAAACAGAGGATGAGTACATGCTCAGTACATAAAGAAGTGCTTGAAAATGTGTGAATCCTTTAGAATTTTTATATTTATGCATAACTAAAAACATCCTCTGATTTTCACACGCACCCGTGGATAAAGAGAAAACAATTAAACAAAGGGACAAAAATCTTATACTTGGTTAACTGATCAAATGGTCTGGAAACCTCTGAAAAACAGTTCTAGATGATCATCAGGTTGGAAAAGTTACAAAGAGCTCAAGCAATCCACAGTAAGACAGAATGTATAAAAATGATTGAAATTCACGACCCTTGTTATGCTCCCTAGGAGTGGTCAGCCAGCAAAAATCATTCAGAGTAACTCATATAATAGTCCGCAAGGTCACAAAGCAATCTCACTATGGCTAATGTTAATGTTAATGAGTCCACCACCAGGAGAACACTGAACAACAATAGTGTGCATGGCAGGGTTACAGGAAGAAATCCACCGCTCACCAAAAAGGACATTTCTGCAGTTTGCTAAAACCCATGAACATGGCAGAAGGTTATTGGAAAACATTGTGGACAGATGAGACCAAAATACAAATTTTGGTTTAAATAAGAAGCATTTCGTCTGGAGAATGGAAAACAATCCAGCATAATAAACTTATGCTACCGTATTTTTCGGACCATAAGGCACACTTAAAATCTTTTAATTTTCTCAAAAATCGACAATGCGCTTTAAAATGCGGTGCGCCTAATGTATGAATTAATTCTGGTTGTGCTTTCTGACCTAGAACCGATTTTAAGCTTACGGCCACCGTAGGCAGGAGCCTCACGGCGTAATATGATCTGTGCTTCAACATTAAAGTGTGTGCATTCATTCATTCATTTCCTTCCCCCTGCCACCTCAAAAATGTCACCTGGTAAGAGATGTTCTTATGAAGCGGATTTCAAACTATCGCTAAAAAACTCTATCAGTCACGCAGTACAATATGGAAATAGAACAGCTGAACAGCTAAGTAACAGCAACGAGACTGACGCGGATAATGACGAGAGGGATCCGGGCATGCTTCATGCCGAAATCGCCCAACTAAACTCAGACACTGAAGATGACGAATTTGATGGATTTGTGGTAGAGGAATAAACTGAAAAATTGAGTGTATTGTTTTGTATTTTAGGTGTTACAACTGAACAATATTCAGAGTTATTGTGAAAGACTTGAGTAAAGTTTGACTTAAGAGTTTTGTTTCATTTAATGCGTCTTATAATCCGGTGCGCTTTATGGTCCGAAAAATACGGTACGTTTTTGAAACATGTTATTGGTAGTATCATGGTTTGGGCCTGTTTTTCTGCATCTGGGCCAAAACAGCTTCCCATCTTTCATGGAACAATGAATTCTGAATTACACCAGCAAATTCTAAAGGAAAACACACATAACATCTGTCTACGAACTGAATCTCAAGAGAAAATTGTTCATGTAGCAAGACCATGAACCTAAGCACATAAACTGTAAAACCAAAGAATGATTACCAAAGAACACAGTTAATGCTTTGGAATGGACAAGTCAAAGTCCTGAACTTAATCCAATAGAATTGTTGTGGAAGGACACAAACTGAACAGTTCATTGTGCGAGGAAACGCACCAACATCCCAGAGTTGAAGATGTTCTGTTCGGAGGAATGAGTTAAAATTCCTCCAAACCGATGTGCATTACAGATCAACAGTTACTGGAAACGATTTGTTACAGTTATTGCTTTCACACTAGACACTGAAAGCAAAGATTCAAACACCTCTTCCACTCTCAGATAAGTTTCTTCAATAAATACATGGCCATAAATGCAATATTTTGTCTCATTTGTTTACTTGGGATATCTTCATCTACTTTAAGGAATGATGTTTTAGGTAATATTTATGCAGAGATATAAGAAAACTCTAAAATTTCACAGACGTTTAAGCAGAACTGTACAGCATACAAAATGGGATTTGAGAAATTCCCAAAGCACACGCAATAGGATCTAATTCAAGAACTACTAGAGATGAAAGACGCATTCCTCAAAAATTTGACAAGTTAAGCTCTGATGATCAATAGTACATTGTTTACTTCCTCTTTTTTGCTTATTTTCTACATGTCGAATTGGATTTGGTGAAGTTAGGTAGGCTAAACAGTCCCGACATGTGTTTTTATGGATTTGCATAGAACATACGCATGTAATCCTGTTTGAAGGTAAATCTGTAAAAACTGTACCCAGAGAAAAAAATTGGTGAACCCAATGGAATTCAGGAACTTGCACTGAGATTATTTGTAGTGGGATTCTTCAGGACTTGAGCATTATTCTTGGTATAATCTCTGTCAGGAATTGTTTATAAAATATGACAGCATCAGTTGAGACAGAGCTCCGACACCAGAGCCTGGCTCATATGACATGAACCCAGTTCACCCAGATTCTCAGAGCACCTCAGTCATTTGTAAGCCCTCCACAGATCCATGATAAATGACTATGTCAGATAAGAGCACATGCACAATCACTCCAGCTTCTGACCAGCTCTCACATGTCTACAAAGCCGCCCTGATTTCCCTCCGTCATACTCACGACTCAGTCATCGTCACACTGAAGAATGAAAGATATAATTTGCACGTATTCTAATTTGCTTAGATAAAAGGGAGGAACAAATGAGTCCGGACTATCACTTCACTCTCAAATGCGATTCATTTTGCAAAAGCTAGTCAAATTGCTCCAAGCTGATGCAGATGAGTGTTTAAACTCCTTTCCATAAAGCTCGCCCGTCTGGTACGAAAGTAAAGCCTAGGCGAGGAATACACCACACAAACGATAAATAATCTCTGATGCCAACTCTTGTTTACAAAAGAGCTACCTGTGGTGACTTTAAAAGCCTGCAAGGTTGTTTATTCAGCAATTTCCACAGTCCCTCATACTTTACTTTCTCTTATTAAAGGGAAACAAGAGAATCACCTTTAGGTTTATTAATGATGGTCCTCTGGTTGAAAGATGGCTGAAAAATTTTCAACATCTGTTTGCTACACTCACTTCACAGCGGGGCTGCACCTATTTCTCATGCTTAATGATGCTCATCCACTCCGCAAGTTTTACGGACAAATGTGGCTTTGGCCACATTCATCATCCTGAATGAGTGTTTGTGATGAGGCGTCTGCTGGCCTGCTTTGCTCTTTCTGCACTTTAACAAATGACAATCTCCTCCACATGTTTTCCATTTGTAAGATATATGTGCAGATATGTACTGAGTATGGTACATATAGGGGGTATGTACTGGGTTATAAAAAGTATAACCAAAGAGCTCCAGGGGAATGTATCAATGATGCCAACATCAAAAGTCACCAAAATATCACAGCACCACTAAAACATCAGTTATGTAGTGTCTTTAGCAGAGCTCTTCCAAATCATGTCACTTCCAGGGCATATATCCAAACCCCTGATGACAGGCATTATCTTTAAACTGACTTTTCCCACTGAATTGAGCCTCACTACAGCACGTCCCTGAGGATGAAGATGAAATGTTTGTGGGAGTGTATAAACCAAGAATATGTTTTTTCTGAACAAGAAACACATTATTCATACATCTTATCCCTGCATTTGAGCCTAATAAATGGGTCTGTGTTTGACCTGCAGCTGGTTATGAATTCACAGCGTGAATGGTTCAAACAGACGCCAGTTAAAATACCAGGATACACCATCTGTTTTCTGAAGCATGGGAATAATCAAAGCTTTCTGCACGTTGTTCTGGCAAATCTGAAAACAGTAAATAGGGTCATTACTGTAACAGGCTGCATCAACGGCTTTCCCACATGTATGAAGTGTTATGGTAACAATAGCATTAACAATTAAGGGATACTAACACCCCACATCATAATGCTAGGGTATCATCAAACAGTCATGACCAGAATGAACAATATATACTGTTTATCCATGTCAGTATCGTTAAACTTAGACATGGTTTTATAATGACTAACTCCTCCTAAGTATCTGACTGTGATCATACAGTATGTGACTCTTTTTATGTACACCAAGAAAAGAAGTCTCACTAAATAAGCTTTACAATTATCTTGTAATCAAATAACTTTCCCTCAAAACAGAGTACTGCGCAAATGTCTTAGGCCACCATTTGACTTGCTCTTGTAGCAATGGTATAATGACTCTATATAACATATTGTCAATGATTGGATCCAAAAACTTGAAACTTGGATTTGTCACTCCATAATACTCTTTTCCACTGATTTTCATTCATCTTTGTGAGTTTTAACATTTCTTAGCTATTTCAAACTGTTCGCTTTCAAAAAGACCAATCCTGATCAAGCTTCTTTAGTCTGTAGAAGGGTCAAGTGAGAGGTCAAACTAAATACTTTCCCCTGTAGCCTATATAAGCCTATATCCTATTTTATTTATTTTTTTCTAATAGAGATAAAAAAATAATTACATATGGTCATTATACCATAAAACAATGGTATGTCTAATCAAATGGTGGCCTAAGACTTTTGCACAGTACTGTATTTGGCAAATACTAAGCATGTAATTTAAGTTAGGCAGACAGCTAATGTTAGTGTATGAAGTTAGAGTTGTACTATTGTGATGAATTACTGAGAACATAATGTCTGTTATTTTTCCATTTTTAGGAACTTCTGTTTTCAGAAGCTTCGCACTAAACACTGAATTGGGGGAAGAAAGAAAAAATTTGAGTGGCACAGTGGCACACTGGTTAGTGCTGTTGCCTCACAGCTCCAGAGATCTCCATTTCAATCTTAGCCCAGACTCCACCTGTGTGCGGTTTGCATTTATATCCCTTTATCTGCGTGGGTTTCCAGATACTCCAGTTTCTTCCTACATTCCAAAGACATGCATTACCTGATAACATGGTTAACTGGAATCTCTAAATTGTCCCAGACTGAGTGCGTGTGTGTGTGTGTGTGTGTGTGTGTGTGTACAGTGGTGCTTGAAAGTTTGTTAACCATTTAGAATTTTCTATATTTCTGCATAAATATGACCTAAAACACACACAAGTCCTAAACATAGATAAAGAGAACCCAGTTAATAAATGCAACAAAAATATTATACTTGGTCATTTATTGAGGAAAATGATCCAATATTACATATTAGTGAGTGGCAAAAGTATGTGAGCCTTTGCTTTCAGTATCTGGTGTGACCCCCCCTGTACAACAATAACGACAACTAAATGTTTCCTGTAACTGTTGATCAGTCCTGCACACCGGCTTGGAGGAATTTTATCCCATTCCTCCGTACAGAACAGCTTCAACTCTGGGATGTTGGTGGGTTTCCTCACATTAACTGCTCGCTTCAGGTCCTTCCACAACATTTTAATTGGATTAAGGTCAGGACTTTGACTTGGCCATTCCAAAACATTAACTTTATTCTTCTTTAACCATTTTTGGTAGAACGACTTGTGTGCTTAGGGTCGTTGTCTTGCTGCATGACCCACCTTCTCTTGAGATTCAGTTCATGGACAGATGTCCTGACATTTTCCTTTAGAATTCTCTGATATAATTCAGAATTCATTGTTCCATCAATGATGGCAAGCCGTCCTGCCCAGATGCAGCAAAACAGGCCCAAACCATGATACTACCACCACCATGTTTCACACAGATGGGATAAGGTTCTTATGGCTGGAATGCAGTGTTTTCCTTTCTTTGGTCTCATCGTCCACACAACATTCTTCCAATAGCCTTCTGGCTTGTCCACCTGATCTTTAGCAAACTGAAGACGAGCAGCAATATTCTTTTTGGAGAGCAGTGGCTTTCTCCATTCACACCATTGTTGTTCAGTGTTATTCAGGGTTTGATGGTGGACTCATGAACATTAACATTAGCTAATGTGAGAGAGGCCTTCAGTTGCTTCAATTGCTTTGGTCGACCACTCCTGGGTAGGGTAACAATGGTCTTGAGTTTCCTCCATTTGTGCACAATCTGTGATTGTCTTGTGAAAGACTGTGGATTAGTGAAGTCCAAACTCTTTTAGAGATGGTTTTGTAATCTTTTCCAGCCTGATGAGCATCAACAACTCTTTTTCTGAGATCCTCAGAATTTCCTTTGTTCGTGCCATGATTACACTTCACACAAACACGTGCTGTGAAGAGCAGACTTTGATCCCTGTTCTTTAAATAAAACAGGGTGCCCACTCACACCTGATTGTCATGCCACTGGTTAAAAACACCTGACTCTAATTTCAACTTCAAATTAACTGATAATCATAGAGGTTCACATACTTTTGTCACTCACTAATATGTAATATTGGATCATTTTCCTCAATGAATAAATGACCAAGTATAATATTTTTGTCTCATTTGTTTAACTGGGTTCTCTTTGTCTACTTTTAGGACTTGTGTGAAAATCTAATGATTTAGGTCATATTTATGCAGAAATATAGAAAACTCTAAAGGGTTCACAAACTTTCAAGCACCACTGTATGTGTGAATGTTCCCTGCAATGGTTTGGCACACTGTCTAAGATTGGTTACCACCTTGTACCCCTTGTTGCCGGTTAGGCCCCAGCTCCCCCATGACTCAATAGGAACAAGTGGGTATGAAAATTTATAAATGAAAGAAAAATATATTTTTTTATCTCAGCACCAGCAACCTTTGGTCATCCTACAAGTTAGGAAGGGACATTTATTCATGTCTCTGAAATTCCCCTCCCTCTATTGGTCCTCTGGTACAACATGGTAGTATTAGAGTATGGTATACTCTCTATCACAGGTCATACTCTCAGTGCTTTCTGGGTTTCAGAAAGGTAAAGAAAGCAGGACAGGTGTTTATTATTTCTCACTGACACACTGTGTTCAAATATAAATATATACATGGATTGAAAATCAGGATTCCTGAATGTTTCTACAAATTATTACAGCTAGCCGTCTTCCAGCCATGGTGGTGTGTACACAGCAATGAAACATTTTTCATCATATTACATTAGACATGTGTCTACAAGTAAGATCCCGGGTCTCACCCACGATATGGCACAATGGACAACCTGAGGAAAATGTTATACAATGCAGGAATCAAACCTACTTGTTGTTTATCTATAGAGCAGCACAAGAGCATGGCTTCAAATAAACTCTCTCATGAAATGCAAACAACACTGCCCTATAAGGGCACAGACCATCAATGTAAAGTCATATTTCCATGCTAAATACTTAGCTATACCTCAGTGTCTAGTGTTTATTATTTACTGTTAATTTGCAGTATGTTCCTGTTAGCAGAATTTGTCATGTTGCATGTTGCACAAAAGTTGTTAAAGCCTTTGTGGGAAGAGAAAGTCAAATAACCAGTTTCAAGTATGACCGCAAGATTACAGGTACTGTTAAAATCATGAAATAAATACATTTACTTACCTTTACACGCAAAGAAGTGCATAAAACTGAAGCTTACTCATTTTCATTTACCACTATGTGATGTAAATGATAAAAGATCAAGAAAAAAATATTACTCCAATTTTGCTCCACAAATGTAACAACAAAGTTCAGACACACAGACAACAAATCAGTTTTAAGGCAACCGAGAGGCTACAAGTGCAATACTGCTATGTGAAGCATTTATAATTCATGTGAATCTGGTGTAGGGATTATGTATACACTTTGTAAGAATTTTAATGGGGCTGAATCAATATAAAAACTGAGGTGTTTGTTTTCCCTTTTTGCAGAAATTCTTTCTAAAGCTGAAGGAAACTTTATGAGTTTTTATGTTCTATTAAAGAGCTTCTGGAAAAAAGGAGGGCAGTCAATTCATTTTTTTTTTATTTCAATGCCTTATTGATCTTGGTTCTCGGATCTTATAGAAGCTATTATCTGGCCTTACTAGTGGCTGCTCTGTTATGTCCAATACATTCAGTAAGGAAAAGCATTTTCATTGATCAACGTCTTTAAGCATATAGATAAAGATTGATAACATATGTCCACAAATCCCAATAACAATTACGGTATAATGAAAAACTGTTACAGTATAAGAACACTAGCACAGATGTTTCTAATATTCCTCTAAAAATGCATTGTCATTTTAAACCATTTATTAAGTCAAATATGAAGATGGAACACATAATCCACAATCTGACGTTCTGAGTGCATTACAAGTAGAACATATTCATCTTGTATAGAGGAAAATATACTTATACAGGCCATAATAGACATTGACAAGCAGTAACATTCCATCACTATTTTTCGTTAAGGAAAGAAATGAAAATAAATGGATGCTAAACACTTGTGTGAGAGCCAGTCTATGTTCAGCATTTACCAATACTCTTGTACAAAAACGGAAGTAATTGCACAAAGTGGGATGTGGATGCTGATTTGTTTCCTATTAGAAAATCCCTCTCCTTTCATTTGGTGTGTGTGGTGTACTAGCAATGCTCACACTTTAGGTGTATCAACTGTCTGTCAGGTCTAATCGTGGAGTGGTAACAAGAAAATGAACTAAAAAGCACAGACAGTCAGAGGCTAAGATGGAGAGAGGAGCACATGTGATAGGTTATAAGACAAGCCTGTCCATTCTGTCTTTGTCTACATCCTTCAAACAAGCACAATGCATGCAGGATATCCTACAAATCCCATATCAGAATAAAACACATGTATGTCAGTTTCTTGCCAAAAACAGCATTACTGAATTTATTGGGCCTTTGTTTGCATACTACTGATCATAGGTGTACCGTATTTTCCGGGTTATAAAGCGCACCGGGTTATAAGGCGCAATATCAATGATCGACTTCTAACGGGTCTATATTCATACATAAAGCGCACCGGGTTATAAGGCGCATTAAATAAAACAAAAGTCTTAAGTTCCGTCGGAAGCTCAGTTTGGTCTTTACCTGGTGCAGGGCGTCTTCTTGCTTCCTCCACTTCCATATCATTGATTCGTTAATGTTGAATTCTCTCCAGCTGCTCTATGTCCATGTTGTACTGCGTGACTGATAGCGTTGAGTTTGAAATCCGCTTCGAAAATAAATGAATGAATGCACACACCCTAATGCTGAAGCACATACCGTATACTATTACTGCCGCACTATTTGCCGTAAGCTTCGTAACTTACCAAGACCGTGCTAAAACATTTTGACAGATTTATGAGCGCCGTGTACCATCTACAATCGGTTCTAGGTCAGAAAGCACAACCAGAATTAATTCATACATTAGACGCACCGCATTTAAAGGCGCACTGTCAATTTTTGAGAAAATTAAAGGATTTTAAGTGCGCCTTATGGTCCGAAAAATACGGTAGTTTATTTATTTTTTGTCCCCCTCAGAGTTTGGAGGGAGGTAAAATGGCCCAATAATTCCTGCTCACAGCATCCTTGGATTCATTTTTAACAGTGGCAACAAGGTAAAAATCAACCTAACAATTCAGGAACACACATTTATAGATTATCCTGGACAACAAATACTTTGATCATGGAAAGAACCTTAAAATGTTCTTATCACATACAGTTTTGTAAAATATAATCTATTTTTGTGATTTCCTATCATATTTTAAGTCTACTAGTATATTGCCCACAAAGCAAGCTGGTTTGGCAAGTTCATTCAATGTGGGTGCTATACAAATGTCGTCTTAGGCATGCCTGGGCATGGTTGGTCAGGTTAGATTTTGCCAAACATGCTATAAAAACTGCTCACATTTACAGATGTTTGGATGCATGTTGACACACATGTTCTTTAGTCATAGTAAGTATACTCAACAATAAGAAAATGACGAGTACCGAGTACATTGCTCCCATAACGAATAATCTAAATTGAATTAATCCGTTCCAGACCCCCATACAATCCACACTATATAAGCATTATGTGCATTAATGGAGTTGTATTGTACAGGTGCTTCCTGGGGATATGTTCCAACAAATCCATCTCAAGTTAAATGTATCATGAACCGATGAGTGTAACGAGTGTTTGGTAGAGCAGTCTATACTTTGATAAGTAATGATTGAAAGTCAATGTTTAAAACACTTGCATTAACCTACAGTTGGCCAAAATCAATAAAAAAAAAGCTTATTATATAATAAAATGTTGAAAAATATCATGTAATTCAGTGAGTAATGGATTGAAAGTGAAAAGTAAAAGCAAAACACTTACTCTATTGATGAACTCAGGTTACTAGGAAAACTGCTAATGCCAGCTGCAGCCTGTGTTCTGGAGCATTGACAGGCTTATTTTCCTTTCAGTTGGCTCTTAGGACTAACCTTTTTGGGACCCATGGAGACTTATTTCCACTAAGAATACAGTACTGTAGATGTGAAAATAAAGAAAAACATGATAAACAGCAGGGAGGTTCACTGAGCAACAGCTATTGTAAACCTGAATCCCTGTATACTGAATTGTAAATCATGATTCAAGTTTCGGCTGAAATGGGTCATGCGACTCATACAAGTTTAAGTTCCAAGTACCAAGCAAACAACGAGAACCGAGACAAGTTTTTCTTGTCAAAATGCATCAAGAACCAAGCTACCACTGTATTCACAATGCTGCCTAAACCTTAGCACACAACAGTAGAGAAGACTGGAGAGGTTGGAGGGGAATAGTAGAAGGAGTCATAATGGCACTATAAGGGGCCAGTTGTAAATAAAATGAAAGAAAGATATCTATAAGTGCCATCTGCTATTTGTTTGAAATTCACAACTAGTGTAATATAGCCGTGTGTGTGTGTGTGTAAACTAGACAAACAGGAAGAAAGAAAGAGTTTCAGTCTGTGAATCTCTGCATTTTCATTATATATTATTGATGGTGAAAATGATGGTAATATTGGAAACTCAATAATCTAAATTCATGACACTGCATTGGATTGATTCACCAAAAGTAAGCTTTCACGATTAAACAGACAGACACAGACAGACAGACAAACACTCACACATCCACACACTCGCTATTCTGGTGGGGGCTGTATCTAATTAATGCTACACCTACCCTTATATCTAACCTTAACCTCAGTAACCTAACGCATATATTCTTGCTGTTCTGTTTTTTCAAAAGAAAGTTGTTTCTGTAAAAAAGTAGTTGTGACCAGCAAGTCCCCACCACGCCAAGAATGTCAATGATGTACTATAAACATGCATCAGCAGCAAGCGCTTCATGACCACCCTTTCCATTTTCTCCTTTTTTTTTTTTACATTTAAACTGTTTTTATCAAATTGATTTGCATGCATCAAGCAGAGAAAACATCTAGATTGCTGAAACTACTAAAATCGGGTTAAGAGCTGTCCAACGCATTATTAAAAAGTGGGGAAACCATCATCGAGGAAGGAATGTGGTACGAAATAAATCTTGAATGATCGTGATCGGCGATACAAATGTTTGGTGAAATCAAACCAACAGTAGAACTCAGGGATATGTTTAATAATAAACGTAAGAGCATTTCCACACGCACAATGCAAATGGAACTCAAGGGATTGGGACTTAACAGCCGTGTAGCCTTAGGAAAACCACATGCCAGTGAGACTAACTGGTAAAAATGGCTTTAATTTGCTAGGGAGCATAAAGATTGGACTCAGGAGCAATGGAAGAAGGTCAAGTGTTCTGATGAGTCCAGATTTACCATGTTCCAGAGTGATGTGCACATCAGGGTTTGAAGAGTGGAGGCTGAAGTGATGCTCCCATCATGTCTAGTGCCTACCGTACAAGCCTATGGGGGCAGAGCTATGATCTGGGGTTTCTGCAGTTGGTCAGGTCTAGGTTCAGCAACGTTATGTGCCCAAAGAATGAGATCAGCTGACTATCTGAATACAGTATACTGAACGACCAGGTTATTCCATCAATGGATTTTTTCTTCCCTGATGGCACGGGCCAAGATGACAATGCCAGGATTCATTGGGCTCAAATTGTAAAAGAGTGGTTCAGGGAGCATGAGACATCATTTTCACACATGGATCGGCCACCACAGAGTCCAGACCTGAGCCCCACAGAGAACCTTTGGGACGTGCTAGAGAAGACTTTGCGCAGTAGTCCAAATCTCCCATCATCAATACAAGATCTTAGGGAAAAATTTATGCAACTCTGGACAGATATAAATGCTGTGACATTGCAGAAGCTTGTGGAAACGATGCATGTGACCTTTTTTGTCCAGGTAGTGTAGTAAGAGGTTGGACTCCACTTTTGCCTTCAGAACTGCCTTAAGTTTTCAGGATATAGACTCAACAAGGTTCTGGAAACATTCTTCATAGATTTTGGTAAATATTGACATGATAGCATCATGCAGTTGCTGCAGATTTGTCAGCTGCGACGTCTATGATGCAAATCTCCCGTTTCACCACATCCCAAAGGTGCTCTGTTGGATTGAGATCTGGTGACTATGGAGGCCATTTGAGTACAGTGAACTCACTGTCATGTTCAAGAAAACAGTTTGAGATGATTTGGGCTTTGCAAGATGGTGGTTACTGTTGCCTTTCAATCAGCTCGATCCAGTCTCTGTCATCAATAATGCAATTTTGCCCAAAGAACGGATGCTCACTGGATATTTTGTCTTTTCCTGACCATCTTCTGTAAACCCTAGAGATGGCTGTGTCTGAAAATCCCACTAGGTCAGCAGTTTCTGAAAGACTCTATTACCAGACTGTCTAACACCAACAACCATGCCATGTTCAAAGTTGCTTAAATCACTTTTGTTCCCCAGTCTGATGCTCGGTTTCATCTTCAGCAGATTGTCTTGACCATCTGCATGCCTAAATGCACCAAGTTGCTGCCATGTGATTGGCTTATACATTTTTACACTAACAAGCAGGTGAACAGGTGTACCTAATAAATGTCTGGTAAGTGTATATAACCCTCATTTCCTTGTCTGGTCTTTTGCTTATCTCATACCCACTGGTTTGTTCATGTGCTTGACAACTGTTGTGGGTCCTTCGCCTTTCTTTTGAACTCATTTTGCACAGTTTGCACCTGTATTTGTTCATGTTTAGCATTTGCGATTGTCATCTGTCATTAGTGTTTAGACTTTGTTACATGTCAGCAGACTGCGCACATTTCTCCTCTTCGTGGTTTCCCTCTAGCTTTAAGTTTGTCTCATGTTTCATCTGTGTTTTGTATAGGCTTGTTAGCCCGTTAGCCTGTTAGCCTATCGTTTGTATGTTAGCTTCATGTGTCTTACTGTGTGTTTTTACCTGTGTTTCACCTTCATTAACATAATTATACCACTGTCTTTTAACATCGCCCACTTCTTCTTAGACACTTTTTCCCTAACCTCTCAGCAATTCTTCACCCATCACACCTATTTTCTACCCTGTCTCACCAACAGAAGATTTGATAGCTTACACCCTCAGGTGTCAGTCAGCTCTGATGGACAGGCTGACCCTGCCTCTCAGGGGAAGGCCTGACAGACTAACAGCACTCTGACAGTCATCTCAAAGGCAATGGCTTTGTATTATCCTTCACATTATATCTGCCATGCTCTCATAACTATAAAGTGTGAGCTCCAGAGGAACACAAAACCATAGCTCAGAAATACTGCAGGTTCTGATTATGCCATACGGGATGAAAGTTATATTTCATACCGACTGTGCTTCCATTTTTCATTGACACAATATACTTTCCATTCATTACAGTACACCATGGACTTGTCTGGATTGGATAATACTGTTTAGACGTGGTTAAGCTTGTCCCTAGTGTCAGATTCTGGGTATTTATATGACGACGTACACTCATTGAAAAAAAAGCACCCAGTCAGAAATTTCAGATGTGTCAGGTGCTCCAAAGGCAAAGGCAGGATTGAAGCACGTACCATGAGGCCACCCTACTTGAAACCTACCATTGTTGGATTCCAAACAGAAGCTGGATTCATTGCTAGTCCAGGTAGCAGTCCAGGTTTCTCATTCATGACACCACTGCAAACAAAGGTGATGGAGGCTGGCTGTCAATGGCAGAACACGTAATGGGCACCGCAACAAATTTATTTCTGCTAAGCACCTGACAATGGTCTGGGCAGAGACAGGGGCTTGTAGTGAAGGTGCCACCTGTGTCTGGATGGTGGACAATGAAACTGTGGGAGCTGCTCCTGGTTGTCACTGGATCAAACAATCCTCTCTACTGTTGGTCTGTCTAGGTCATGCAGAGCCTGTTTGCTGTGTGTGTATGCCATCGCAGAACCTCCTAACAGCTAAGTCAGAATGGCCTGGATGGCGGGCAATTCGTCAAAACATCCTGCTTCTCTCAGTCCAAGGATGTGTCCCCTCTCAAAGTCTGTCAGCGGGGTAAAAACGTCTTTGAGTGCATGGTAGAGGCATGTCTAGCAGTCAGCAATCTCTAACCAAGAGGTACGATACCAAAGAGACTGTTTATAGACAACGAGGGAATCACTTTTATGCCCTCGTCTGGCAAGTAAAAGTCAGTGTCTAATCAGACCACAACTGTAGTTTTAGATATTTACATATCTACCTCTATGCTAGGTTTGTATCAATATGCCATTTCTCTGAGTGCTTTATTTCTTTTGTAAATGCGTGTATGTATCCATTTGAATGTACAAAAAGATTCCTTCCACAACAGATAAGACTCTAGGGATTTGGCTATTTACATAACTTATCCAAGTGTGTTTGTTATAGCTGGGCATGATCACAAGAATGTTCTGGCCAAGATGACACCATGGCAAAAGAATATGTGTTACAGGCAGAGTCGGGTAGTAAACGTGCCAAGTTTACACAGTTAGATTTAGTGACTTTTGAAAGAAATTTATTTCTTAAGAGTAATTTTAATCTTTTTTACTCAAGTAAATTCCAAAAGAAAAAAAACTACTTTTTACTATCTCATTTTTATTGTGTTGTTGGCTTTCTGGGGCTGAATTAAAAAATGTCTGAATATGATCTTAACTCATGTCTAAATATCATCATTATTTAAACCCAATGTGGCACGCGTGCACAGTGCGCAGGATCAGATCTGTGTGTGTACTGAGCACAGCCTGTGAAAGATTTACAGTTTATGGTGGGAAACTAAATCAAAGAACATAAAACACAGTTTTTAGCAGTTTATAATGAGATAATGATATTTTTCATGTGGTTTTCTTTGATTGTTAATTCTGATTTTGCCAGTCTAACATTACAGTTCATACTAAAATACTACACCATTACAGATTTAAGGTTTTTTTTTTTTTTTTCGAGTTTTAAAAGGCTTTTAAGATGTGCAACTGATGGACTGTCTGTCAACATTAACTCATTGGATTACCTAACAAACTTAAGTATGAAACTGAGTAAGCATTGTTTGATTGATATCTTTATTTTTAATGAAGAAAGAATCACTGATGTGAGATGGTGAAAAATATGAAACATTACTGCTTTTGTGACATTTAATGCTAATTTGTATCACGGTGTGGTAATAAATTCTAAGCAGAATTATATGAAATCATCAGGGATTTTAACTTTCCTGCAGAATTAGGACATCGAAGTGAACGTTACAAACATCGCAAAACGAAATGTCAGAATTATTATCCAACCATAAATTACAAAAGGAACACAGGAGGACGGAAACATAATAAGAAGCTTTTAGAATTTGCACATATGACAGCAAAATGATTTACAAAAATAAAAAGGAAAGTAATTCCTCCCCAAAGAGATCCACTCCTCAGACGGCACTCACCCAGTCAAAACCACATTTCCTCATCTTCATGTTGATTAATGGATCTGGACTGCTGATGATTTTCACACTATGTAGCCAAGATGAGCCTATTATTTTGGACCCACTGAACTCTGCAACTTGCCAGAGTGGGTGTATAAAGCTGCTTTTTCACAGCACAGACAGAAGCCTGTGAATGCAGCTCTCAGTTTGTGTGGAAACAGAGTTGAAGGGTCATGTAAACTCGCAGGCAAGGCGAAGACTTGGAAGAGAATGGCAAAACAATCGTGTCCTCAACTCAGGGCTGTGCTTGTAGCGAGATCTGGCTAGCATAGCAAACACCTCGGTGTCCCCTGACAGAGCCAAAAACAAGAGGGGAGAAGTAGGCTTTTACAACATGACACTCTATTTAGTTGTTGCCAAATCAGGGTCACATAGCGAAGCACCTTGCTGCACAGTGGAGGGATGATAATAGCACTACAAGGCTTCTGCTGCAAACTCAAGCCATGTGCTTCCTGGCTTGTCATGAACACCTCTCAGATGTGCATCATATCCATGACCATGGCTTATGCTGTATTCAGATATGATGCTGTGAGTTCAGGTATTCTGGATTGTTTCAACGAGCACTAGTGGGGTTTTCAATTTTCTAGTCTCCTGCCTGGTACCAGGATGTCTGCACTGAGCTTATAAGGATACACATGGAACCCAGAAGCTGTGCTTGGTTAACTACTACTTTAGTGGCTTGGTTAGGAAAATGGTATTTTAGTCCAATAGAAGCCCCACTTCCACAGGTTAAGAATGGAGATTAATATTAGTTTGTTTTAACCTCAGTAACAATTAGCAGAAAAGAGGCTAAATATAACACAGTCTCACTGACTAATAGTTTTGTGATGTCCTGTGGCTTGGTGGTAAAAGATACACTGCTGGAAACAGCAGTTCCTGAGGACCTTGGTTTGAATCCCAGGTCCGGACTTGCAGCGTTGATGGTGTGATCACAAAAAGCAGTGATCCTCAAACTGGGCAGCAGCAATGTCGGAACATGTCTTAGTGACAACAGCAGCAGCACAGGCACACACAACACTGACTGCAACAAAGTAAGGCCTGGCAATCTACTTCTGCATCCTGCCATGGAAGCTATATGGATAGGTAGTTCCCTAGCTAGTTCCCTGTTACTATCCATTGAGTTCTTGTAACAGGATACAGAGGTCAACATTGACATGACAACCCACGCCATGTCAAATCATTTTAGTAGATATTGCGACTGGTGGATCAAATACTACAGCTGAAAGTCAAGGATGGCCTGGAATGATATTCCTGTAAAAATTTTATCCAATCACAATGGATGTGGTTGTGGTAAACTGCAAGCTTAATGTTTCCCTGAAACATTCTTCAAAGTGAACTTTGAGCACCACTTTAAGCCTCCTGACCCTGTCAAAGGTCAGAAGAGAAAAGACAATCTGAGTGGTATGCAAACCCATCCGCCCACCATACCCTAACCAAAAGCCTCCAACCTGCACTGAGAGAGCAACAACACTGCCAGTCAAAGCTTCACCAATTATTTCTCCTCCATGGCATCAGCGCACCATGAACCCTTGCAAACCTCTGCCAGTGGATCCTGAAATAACCCACAATCCCTGTCCATACATAATGAAGGAAACCTTTAAAAAAAACCTGTTCAGGTGCATGTAACATCACATTACAATAATAAAAACCACGCCCTAGCTTTTCACTTCTTACAACACAAAGACAAATAGTCTTGCCATTATATCTATTTAGTTGCGTGTCTTTTATGTGTTTCAGACTGTCTAAGGAAATAAAACTAATACCGCACTATTATAAGTTCGGGTAATTACATACAGTATATTAAATCAAAAACCTTAGCAGTTAACAAATCTGAACATGAGATATTACTTTAAAAAAATCAGGTGTAGACATTTGCTTAATGTAGCTAAATATAGAAAACTTAATACACTCTGACTATCCAAGCCTCTCAGGGTACAAAACACTTCACCAGGAGTACTCGACCTTTTCAATGAGACTGCATTTAGTTATATTGCATTAGACATTTACATTTATCCAGAGCGACTTACAACTGATACAATCTTATAATCCAAGCAATTATGGGTTAAGGGTCTTGTTCAAGGACAGTGACAGCTTGGCAGAGGTTGGATTTGAATCCTGGACCTTCTGGTCCAGAGTCCAGTACCTTAACCTCTAGATTACCACATTCCCATACAGTGCGTATAGAAAATCATATTCAGTCAAATTAAATGAAATTAAATCCAGCTTTTCCCAGCTGTGATTAACAAGTTGAAAGTATATTATGCCACCATCACTTTTCCTAAATTGGGCCATCCCTCTAAACTTGATAGCTGAGTCAGAAGGACATTGATGAGGGAAGCTACCTTGAGGCCAGTGGCAACCTCTAAAGACTTACAAGTCTATATGGCTGAGGCTGGTCGGTCTTTGCATGGGACAACATTCTCACAAACTTCACACATGAAAAAATGAAGAACGAAGCCTCAAGAAAAAATGCTACACAAGTCTGGTTTGCACTTATGATGCCATGTGGTAAGAGGTTTTATGAACTGAAATCCAAGCACCTTTGTTTGAAAAAACAAAAAAAAAAAAACAAACACAGGACAACACTTAAAATACATTTTAACTACTATGAAGAGTGGTGGTGGCAACATTACGTTGTGGTGCTTTTTTCTTTGGCAGGAGCTGGGCAATTGTCAGGGCTGAGAGGTGAATGGACGCTGCTGAGTGTTTCAAAATTCCAGAGGAAAAATTGAAGCCCTCTGTCAGACACCTGAAGATGGGCAGGTAGTTAACCTTCCAGTATGACACCCACTCTAAACACACTGGCAAAAAACAATACAGTAACTTAAGGATAGGAAGTTAAAGGTTCTTGAGCGGCCAAGTCAGATCCCTGACTTAACTCTGATAGAAATCTGTGGACAGACTTAAAATGAGCAGTCCATTGCTGATCACCTTGAAATATGACTGAACTCGAACAATTCTGCAAAGAAAAATGGGACATTCTCCAAAATAGGTGTGCAAGGCTATTACAGACATATCCAAATAGACTGATGAGTATAATTAAGGTCACTCAACAAAGACTTTCAGTCTTCTAGATTTGCATGTCTTATTAATTTTCAGAAGTGTTTCCTCATTGCCTGAAGTGCCTGAAGGCAAAATATGTAAATAAGCATGGAAAAAGACTAATGTAAGACAAAAAGTGATGATCTCAAAGGTTTGTGATTATTTTCACTGTAAAAGACAATTCTTGACATGTATGTCCATCACTGTACTTTACAACTAACTAACAAAGCAGGGGAACAGGTAAATCCCTTTACAGAGTACCATGAATGGTACAAGGAATATTGGTGGGAGGCACAAAATATACATAAATGTATCTTTTATAACAGTGCTTAGAGGAAACATTCGGAAAATAAAAGCGCCCTTTCTTGTGCACAGAGATGACTTGCCAAGCTACACCTTGCAAGGCAAGGCTCCCTTAGGCACTGAACTTGCAAACACAGTTTGATCTGTTGTACTTTTGGATTTGCATCTGGAGGGCTGTTCCTCATGGTGACAGTCCCGGAGGGAAGATGAGAGTATCGCATTCTGTTCGCTGTGCTCTGTCACGCAACCCGGGCCATATGCTCTCTGCTCGGCTGGTGCCATGCTGCTGCCATATCACAAGCCTGCACTGGCTACCAACCACATCTGCTGGCTGCTCAACTCCCAGTATGTGAATTTATAATTCCCTACATAAGCAGGTTAATAAAAATGGCATGCTACATATTTGGCATTATTTTGATGCTCTTTTCCCACACTGATAGATTAACCAAGATATCAAGGAAATGCTACTGGTTTTATGACATTCCACATGGTGTTTGGGCAGGGGGTAGTTGGAGCTGGACTACTAGTGCAGGTGCCATGATAGTTCTATGATCCTGTGACAGTCTGGCAAACCTGCACAGAGGACCCTCAGTGTGCCCAGACATGCTCATCAGTGTGGGTGTGAAATTTAAACGGACTGATCCAGGGCACGCTCAGGATTACACCACTTCCCCCTCCCAATACACCCGTACCAACTCACAATAGGTTGCCTGTGAAGGAGCTGGAGTGAGCCGTTAGTTGTGCTGTAGTGTTGATTCATAGTTGCTGTGGGAAAAGGAAGGTTCCATTAGACTTGAATTACTTACTTGCCTACCTGGAAAACTGTGGCCTATCACATTGTACCTCAGAATCCTGACATTTAAAAACTCCAAAAGCAGTGGCACACATAAAACAAAGTTTTTTCACAGAAAGTAGCATCTCAAGACGTCTCTGCTCTTGTTCTGTATTCTGGATTATGGATTTGTGCTTGTAATGGTAATTGTATTGTAATCAACAGCGGATGGAAAGAAATTTAAACAAATATAATCAAATTATTGGGACAATTTATATTGACCATATTTCATTATTGAAAAGCTGAACACACCATATACTGTACTTAAAATACAGCTCCAAAATGACATTTAATTAAAACATGAGGTTTTACTCTTTTTTATGGGTAAAAAGACTACTAATAGAAGTATATTGATAAAAGTATTTAAGCACTTGAGAGCAGCAATTAACCACATCAATCTCCCTTGTGCATCTTTTCGGGTGCTGACGTCAGTCAGCATTAGGTTTAATTACGCCGTGGTGCTAACTGAGAGAAATGTGCTCTCAGTTCAGCTACATCACACAGTCCTGACACATTGTTCAATAAAACCTTAAGGAACAATGCAACCAGACCCATCGACCACCTTTCCCAGCCAGTCAGGGGTATCATTTAGCCAAGAGTGATAATTAGATGCAGAATTTACAGAAAACTGTCAATGCTCATGTCAATAGAAGGACTCTCTGCATCAATCATCCTGCGAATCAATGCCAATTTTCGGCTATGAATTCAAGAAAATGATAGCGTTCAAATAAATGGCCAGAGAGGAAAATGCGAGACTCCTTGGGGACAAATGAAATGGCTCAATTTCGCCCCTCTCTGAGCTGCTGGACGACCGGCTCACTCAATATAAAAGGTCACAGAACATTATGGAAGAATATCTCCCAAACAAGATGTAGAGCATCACAGGGACATGACAGCAGACTCAGGCTGTCCTAGGGTGCTGCATATCTGTGTATGTCTATGCATGGACATAGTCAATGGCAGAGTCAACAGCATGGGCCAGACATTAAAAATGAATGTAAATGTTGTGTCAGAAAAAGGAAATAAATGCTGCGAGATGCTGAAAGTAATCTCTGGAGAGATATAAAGATCTGTAAATCCCTGCTTTCAGTTAAAAAAAGAAGCGATTAGCCAGTAACGAGGAGTATGCCTAAGAGGATGCCTTTAACTGCAACTGCTTTCTCTTCAACTGGAAAAGCCACTGTCTCTCAGTAAACTCCAATAAATGGAATTTCTACTGTGAATTTCAGCTGGGTAATTATATAAATCAGACAGGTTACCAAATCTGCTAAAATAACACACCTCTGCCGCTGTATTATAATTATAATTAAGTGGTTGTAAATGTTCAGTTCAGACATCTCTCTGTTCCATTAAAGTTAAAGAGCTTTATGTGTTAGCATTTTAGAGGTTTTTGGTGTGTATAGCTTTTGGCTGTGTACTTCATTTTAACTTGAAGGCCATTTCATAACACAGAATTACAATCCATTCACAAGGCAATTACTCCCCCCTTACAAATGTATTCTATGATCTCTAAATGGAGCCTCAACTTTATAGTCGAAGTCAGTCTGTGTTCAATCACATAAAAAACCACGAGTGATACATACTTACACTACATACCTGACATCGGTTCTAATTAGGTTAATTCCAGTCATACCTAGTTCTAACATGTGTATTAAATTAAGCACGCCACCATTTAAGTTCCATAGACAAACATCATTGGCAACTTTGATGCTGACTTTCCAACATGTCCATTAATCCAAATGTTTCCCTGCTACAGCTGCCCAGTCAACTGTAAGAACCATTGTTGTGAATTAGAAACTTCTAGAAGCAGCTCAGTAGGCCACGTACGCTCACAGAAGGGGTTCTCCACGTGCTTTAAAAGCTGTCTGTCCATAGTTGCAGCACCATCCACAGAGTTCCAAAGTGCCTCTGAAAGCAACATCAGCACAAGCATTGTACAGCAAGAACTTCATGGCCCAACATCTGCACACAAGTCTTAGATCACACTGCAATGCAGAATGTCGTCTTTGTTTCAGTGAAAGAAAATCTTAAATGGTACAGCACACAGTGACATGCCAGAAACTTGTACCACTATCTTGGGAAAGGCCCTTTCCATATTTAGCACTGCAATGCCATTGTCAAAATAACAAGCCCTATCCAACAAATATCATAAACCAGGCCAGACCATCACAAGTGCCTTAGGATAAATGGAAGCAGCTCTGTATGAAGACCCATGGTTCTGTTACATACTGATGTACAAACTTGTAACCAGATAATGTAGTCAATATACTGTATTCAGATTAGAATGGCTCAGAAACATACTGCCTTTCACTGGCCAAATATCCATATCAGAACCATCCTTATCCCAAGGAAGTTATGCCTCCAGTTAGACAAGCAGGCAGAAGAATTGACTGGTTTCATGCTTAACTATTGTAAGTGCCAGGGTTTCTAATGACATGATGAGCAGACAGAGTTTTTTATGGCTTCAGTCTAGACTGGGCTGCACCCTGTGACAGGCAGGTAAATGAGAAGAGGAGAGGATTCATCAGGGGCTGCAGTGCCTAGAGCAGTCATATTTAATCTTCCTGACTGCATCCTTGCCATCAGCTCTCTACTGACAGTAGCAAAAGAAAATGATTTGTGTAGATCAATCACCCGACTCATCGGAGACCGGTGGGAGCTGCTGCATGCTTAAAAGGTACCAGTGACAGACACTCTTCCGCCACCTGATTAAAGGCTTGCAATGTCTCGCTAACCTTTCATTTGAGGAATGATTGCCGATGAGTGACAAATACTTCTCAGTTGTGGTTCAAGGCAAGGATATTGGCATTCAGATTCACCAGGCACGCTCAGGAACAGATGTCACTATTGGCAAGGATGCTTGACAGCAACAGCAGGTACGGCAAGGCTCAAGGGGAGAGGAAACAAGCACTTGCCGGCCCCCTAAGCTGACAAGACTCACAACAAGTGTGTGCTTTTAACATCTCAGGGCCAGCCCTTGCCTTTCCCAGATTTGCAATTACCATCAAATAACATCTGCTTGCTGGTGCCCTGGTTGCCCTGCACTCACCTTGACCTGTCTTTCATTTACACGCCTTCAGTGAGGGAGCAGCACTAAAGGGAGGGTGTGAGGCATGTGTCTTCTCTACCCAAAGCTGACACACGCGTGAACACATGTCCCCACCCACCGCTGGGTAAACTGAGCTCAACGTTAGTGCTGCGCCTAATGTTCTAATGTCATCTCTGCTGGCAGCCATGTAAAAGAGAAGTGGTGGTAACAGATAGGATATCAAAGTCAATACGCCTGTTGTGCTAAGCTTATCCCAATGTCTGCTCTAAGCTGCCAGATGTCTGAAAGCCCAGCAGAGCCTTCAGACACTACTCATCAGGCAACTTGATACATGGCAAGTGCAAGAACGAGAGGAAGAATGAGACAGACAGAAAGAAAAGGACTCAGTCCAGACATGTAGTTTTGACACAGATTCAGCAGGCAGAAGCTTAAGGAGTCCTACTGCAGAAGGAATGACCAAATATACTGATTACCAATATTCTTCTATATTTTGGCCATATATGTTTTATGAAAAGGATTCCCAGAGAGTTGGCCAAAGGTGGTCGTTTTATTTTCTTCAGAGGGTAAGTTCAGAATGTCATTTTCCATTTACCCTGACTTCACACTAGGCAGCGACAAAGTGAAAAGTGACCATTCATTACATATGCAAAATTGTGACACAGCCATGACATGGGTGACAGCAGCAAGCAACACTGAGACAGAACGACTCACGACATTGGAACTATACTGGAGATATACTCAAATATATGCAAATTTGTAAAATGTAATAAAACAAAAAAATCATAATGACTGGCTCCTGTAGACTTTGTGGACCAATCGTATGGTGAGGAAACTCCTTCCTTCCCAACTTCGTTTCCTTCAGCTGTGTTTGGCATATAACAAAAGACAACAAAATATAACCGGTGTCATATCTTTTCCTAGGTTTTATCAGTACATTAAAATGGTTAAAAATACTACAATGATGCAACTTTTAAAATGATGTAGACCTTGTTTAAGTAAAGCTGGACAGAGCTGCCCAAAATAAAAAAAGCAGTCATTTTCTAGTTTGTTTGTTTTTCTATTTGCAGGACTGTGGTAGCCTAGTGGTTAAGGTACTGGACTATGGATCAGAAGGTCGAGGGTTCAAATCCCACCTCTGCCAAGCTGCCACTGTTGGGTCCTTGAGCAAGACCGTTAACCCACAATTGCTTGGATTGTAAGACTGTACCATTTGTAAGTCGCTCTGGATAAGGGCGTCTGCTAAATGCTGTAAATGTACATGTAAATGTAAATGTCTCTTTAACGTTGCAGCGGCATCAGTGGAGCTGGGTTACATCGATACCAGTTATACATATCCATACTGGGCCAAGTTACCTGGACCAATTAACCTAACCCATGTCTTTGGGATGTCGGAGGAATCTAGAGTACCCGAAGTAAACCCATGCAGACATGGGGAGGACATGCAAACTCAACACAGGTTGAGTCCAAGATTGGGATCAAACCAGGGATCTCTGGAGCTGTGAAGCGACCTCAGTAATCACTTGCGCCACTGTGCTGCCCGCCAATCCCTAGTGAACTAGCACAGTAGGCCAACCCTAGGCAGAACACAAGACCATCGCAGAGCTCATGCACTCATTTCGATACTGCAGTTTGTCTTTTAAACACACTGACATTTGCAGTTCACAAAAAAGTACCACAGAATGCCAGAAAACAACCACATTCCCAACACACAAATCATGTACGTTGTAGTACTATACAACAAATGTCTGTTGTTCATAGTCTGATTAAATTGGTTAAAAACAGGGCTAGCACACAAATAATTATGCAATATTAAATCCTCTACATTTTCTACCGTTTCCTGTAGACCATACAAGCGCACATTGTCTGTGGGCAGTCGACGCTAATGGCAGTTCCTAGGAGTTAAGTGCCTAAAGTGCATGTCAGTTTCATTCTTCTTTAATAATGCTAGTCAATTAATACAGTTCAGAGAAAAAATAACACTTATGTGACAAAAAGCAAACTAGAACACAGGACATTTTGGCATGTATGTACATTAGAGACAACAGAGTTCCATTTGGCTGGGTTACTTTACTTAAAATGCAAAAATAATAATCGTCTATTGTTCCAAAGCATATCATATAACATTTTTTCCTGAAGACATTTTAGAAACAATAAGATTAGTGTAAGGCAATGCTAGCTGTGTTTTTAATGTAGCACATACGATAAACATACAATGCATAATACCGGTTTTATGATGGTCTGATTTACGATATTTCGACTTTCCGATGGGAATCTGATAATACACATATAGCGTAGAATACCTTAAACATGCTTAAAACACTTACCTTAAACTTCGGTGGGCAAAATAATTAACACTCTGCATTTTGAATTTTCCCCAGGTAAGCGATACACAGTATGATACTCTCCTGCACTATCCTATTCTAAGTGTAGAAATTGGTAGTACATGACGTAGGAAGTCATGGAGGAAGTGATGAGAGCTGGGATATTCAGAGAGGAAAAGTAGTGGTCGTGACAATAAGCATTTTTGTTTTTCACTTTCAATACATTACATGAGATATTAAATACTTTATTGTAAAATAAGCTGTATGTTAATGATTTTGGCCAACTGTGGCTCGGTGGGTAGCATCGCCGCCTCACAGCAAGAAGGTCCTGGGTTCAATCCCAGGGTGGAGCAGTCTGGGTCCTTTCTGTGTGGAGTCTGCATGTCCTCCCTGTGTCTGCATGGGTTTACTCCGGGCACTCCGGTTTCCTCCCACAGTCCAAAGACATGCAAGTTAGGTTAATTGATTACACTAAATTGGCACGGTTTGAGTGTGGTCTCTGGCGACAGATGGAGCAGCACGTCAGCTGGAGTATTCTGGGTCGCATCAAGTGGCAGTGGGCGGACCCCGCGTTCGGCGGGACAAGCACCAGGAAAATGATGATGATATTAAATTTCTCAGTTTATGATACAGGGCAGCATGGTGGTGCAGTGGTTAGCACTGCTGCCTCACAGCTCCGAGATCGCCGTTCAATCCCGACCCTGGGTTCTGCCTGTGTGGAGTTTGCATGTTCTTCCGGTGTACGCATGGGTTTTCTCCGGTTTCTCCCCACAGTCCAAAGACATGCGTGTTAGGTTAATTGGTGTTTCTAAAGTGCCCCTTAGTGTGTGAGTGTGCGTACGAGTGTGTGAGTGTATGGGCCGTATGATGTCTTGGAGCTCTGTCTAGGGTTGTTCTTGCCTTGTGCCTTGTGTTGCCGGCTAGGCAATGGCTGTCCTGCAACCCTGTCTAGGATAAGTAGATAGGAAAGTGAATGAATGAATGAATGAGTGTACGATACATTAAGCTTATGATGGATTTGTCTGAATGTATCCCCATCATTAATCGGGGATCACCTGTACAATATAACAGACATACACCCATCAACCAAAACATTAAAACCACTGACATGTGAAAAGAATAACAATGAGAGTGTGATGCTCTGGGCAGTGTTCAACATTGACACATACCACCTGCCTAAACGCTGTTACAGACCAAGTACACCCCTTCATGGCAACAGGATTCCTAATGGAGGTGGCCGCTTTCAGCTGCCACACTATTGTTCAGGAATGGTTTCAGGAGTTCAAGGTATCGACTTGGCCTCCAAATCAGGGTGTGTCTACAGGCGTAGCACTAGACCCCCTGTTCCCCAATGCCACTGAGCTAGTGTATTGCAATCTGACAATGCCCAACACCATTGGATCAGAGTGCTGTCAATCACTGCCTGATTATCACTCAATCACTGCCAGTTTCCTCTGACATCCCAAAGATGCGTGTTAGGTTAGTTGGTGTTTCTAAAATACCCTTAGTGTGCTCGTGTGTATGAGTGGCTGGCACTGTCTATGGTGTCTTCCCACGACCCTGACCAGGATTGAGTGGATAAGAACATGTATGTATGAATGAATGAATGAATGTATGAATGGGTGCACTGCCAATACATATACAATCTCCATTTTAAGGTTGCACAATGTCTGCCATTATCCCATATTTTCATACCTGATCAGTCATATGCTCATAACTGCTAAACATTTCTACAATATCCCTCATGAATTCCTCTTTGTTTCCCCATGTTGTACACTCCTGGGCAAAAACACAGGAAAAACCTAAAACTTCAAAATCAACACTGTTCCACTCAGGGGTAATGGCTTCATACAGTTGGAGCACAAGAAAGTGATTCCCAGTAAGAACGTGTTTAATGTGAGACCAGTGTTCTCATGTTCAGACCAAAACTGTAGGCACTGTGGTGGACTTTGGAAATTATCAAGTAATCACTATTCATCTAAGAAAAACTAAACAAAACAAGACATTCTGGAAGATTTTGAATACCCAGACATGTGGTAGTCTGAGTTTTATGTGAAACATTTCAATATTTTCATGATCTTATCTTTGTGTACAAGAAGAGTATGTAAGTGAATTCCCGTTTCTAGCTTTTGCCCTCAACAGCTCACAGCAGCAATCGACAGTGAGAAGCAAATGGTGGCTCAGGTCTCCGGAGTTCATTTTCTTAGTTCTTGCTAATCTTCTGGCCAGTGATTTGTTGTTAGGACCATTAAAAGCCCCAGGAGTATGCATCTAGTGTGTACTGTGACCTGTCATTTGCAGTCAGCATTCAATAACTCTGGGGTGATTCTAAACCATGAGATGGACCACTCAAAGGTGTGACTTTGAAAACTTAAACAAGGCCTACATCACAAATGATAATTACCATTCTGCTTCAGGATGTGAGGCTAGTGTAATTTGGTCAACAGATGATAATATACGCGCCCAGAGTCATCATACCAGTGACAGCATCAAGAAGCACATTTCCAATAACTGAGACCAATAATGCTTGTCCAACAAATATATGCAGTGTTGATAAGAATGCATTTCCACACAATGCTTAGAGTACAGTTCCCATACATGCATGTGGTACAGAATTCAGACCAGGGAGGTATTTATAAGATAAAACTTTCCGTAGCCGGCAAAAATAAACACATGCTCAAGATCATTATGTAGTGATTTATGATTTCCTGTTATAAATATGTACACTGTGTGCTGTGAAACCCTGGCATTAATGAGCTAAGAGTATCCCCTCTCAACAGTAAAACACATTCTTTGTTAACCACGACTGAATCATCATTAAGTTTAACAGGTTTTCCGAAGTGCATTAGCTTCAGGGGCAGAACTGCATGGGGGGAGCTGAAACTACTCACTTGATGATGGAAACGAGGCTGTTTATGGGCATTTATGAAGCTCATACTGAAGCTCACATGCAAAAGAAAACTGCAGCTCCGTGTGAGAACATACTCCCATATAAATCATGATGTAAAATCATGCTAAAATGTTAGGTAAAACACAAACACACATGTTTACACCAGCTCCTCATGGTATATGAAAGTAAATGTCTGCATGTCCTTTTGAATAAAAAGGTAGTCATACCATCTTATCAGTGTCACTCATTGCATTGAGTAGACAGTAGCTCCCATATTTCCCCCTCTGGCTGCTATCAGCCCAGTTTCAGTTCAAAAGCAGGAGCATGGATTGCACATCACATCACTAAAAACCTCCTTGGGTGATAAAGGTACTTATAACCCTACATATATTTATGGATACCATTAAAAACAAAACCTCTATAAAGAAAATAGCTGACTGTGGACTAAAACAGCCCGAAGGACCCAATTTCCTCCTGAAGCACCTGATGGACACAGTGACAAGCAGATTGCTTTCCAGCACCAATTTTTGGAGTATGTGAAAAATGGGGCTGCATGCAGGTATGTGGTCCAAGATGACTCATAAATCTTCCTTTATCTCCTTGGTGGTGTTAGCTGAAAAGGATGAGTTGCTTTTTTTCCATCTCATTCACATGTCTATCTGTCTGTTATCCGTGCCCTTGAGCAAAGATTACTGATGCCCTCCCTTTGATATATGACACATCGCACAGTGCAGCTTTTCATCCAGTGAATTAACCCAGAAAATAAATGCAAACCTGACTGACATCAGCTCCCAGGCTTTTTCACTATTCTTTTGTGTTTCGGAACCCTCCCCCGTTATACACACCCGGCCTAATATTGAGCAGGCAAGGCAGAGAGAATTACAGCCAAGTTTGGTGGCAAATTGTATGTCTGACCTCTGCCCATCTCTGCATTTGATAATCTACTGTGCATCATCCCAGTGTCATCCTCAAACCTGTTAGTGTTTTATTTAGATATATAGAATCTAGATTACATGATACAGCATTACATACTAATAACAATTATAAACAAGAAAACACAACCATTTGACTTTATTATATTATACAGTGGGGCAAAAAAAGTATTTAGTCAGCCACTGATTGTGCAAGTTCTCCTACTTAGAAAGATGAGAGAGGTTTGTAATTTTCATCATAGGTACACTTCAACTATGTGAGACAAAATGGGGAAAAAAATCCAGGAAATCACATTGAAGGATTTTTAAATAATTTAATTGTAAATTATGGTGGAAAATGCAAACAAAATTTCTGGCTCTCACAGACCTGTAACTTCTTCTTTAAGAAGCTCTTCTGTCCTCCAATCGTTACCTGTATTAATGCCACCTGTTTGACCTCGTTATCTGTATAAAAGACACCTCTCCACAGCCTCAAACAGTCAGACTCCAAACTCAACCATGGCCAAGACCAAAGAGCTGTCGAAGGACACCAGGAAGAAAATTGTAGACCTGCACCAGGCTGGAAAGAGTGAATCTACAATAGGCAAGCAGGTTGGTGTCAATAAATCAACTGTGGGAGCAATTGTAAAAAAATGGAAAACATACAAGACGATTCATAATCTCCCTCGATCTGGGGCCCCATATAAGATCTCGTCCCGTGGGGTCAAAATGATCATGAGAACGGAGGGACCTGATGAATGACCTGCAGAGAGCTGGGACCAATGTAACAAAGGCTACCATCAGTAACACACTACGCCGAGAGGGACACAGATCCTGCAGTGCCAGGCGTGTCCCCCTGCTTAAGCCAGTACATGTCAAGGCCCGTCTGAAGTTTGCCAGAGAGCATATGGATGATCCAGAAGAGGATTGGGAGAATATCATGTGGTCAGATGAAACCAAAATAGAACTTTCTGGTAAAAACTCAACTCGTCATGTTTGGCGGAAGAAGTCAAGTCAAGTCAGATTTATTTATGTAGCGCTTTTAACAATGGAGCATTGTCTCAAAGCAACTTTACAATTTTAGATTATCTACTAATATCTACGTCCAATCCCAAAAAAGAATGCTGAGTTGCATCCCAAGAACACCATACCTACTGTGAAGCATGGGGGTGGAAACATCATGCTTTGGGGCTGTTTTTCTGCAAAGGGGACAGGACGACTGATCCGAGTTAAGGGGAGCATGAATGGGGCCATGTATTGTCAGATTTTAAGCCAAAACCTCCTTTCAACAGTGACAGCATTGAAGGTGGAACCTGGCTGGGTCTTCCAGCATGACAATGATCCCAAACACACTGCTCGGGCAACGAAGGAGTGGCCTAGCCAGTCTCCAGACCTCAATCCCATAGAAAATTTGTGGAAGGAGTTGAAAGTCCATGTTGCCCCAAAACATCACTGCTCTAGAGGAGATCTGCATGGAGGAATGGGCCAAAATACCAGCTACAGTGTTTGCCAACCTGGTGAAGACTTACAGGAAACATTTGACCTCAGTCATTCCCAACAAAGGTTATGTTACAAAATAATGAGTTGAACTTTTGTTATTGACCAAATACTTATTTTCCACCATAATTTACAATTAAATTGTTTAAAAATCCTTCAATGTGATTTCCTGGATTTTTTTTCCATTTTGTTTCTCATAGTTGAAGTGTTCCTATGATGAAAAGTAGGAGAACTTGCACAATCAGTGGCTGACTAAATACGTTTTTGCTCCACTGTATATTGGAGTTAATCCAGATAATTGGGCTAATGCACCAATAAAACTGCTTACTACCGCTCACTTATTTCCACTGACCAGCTATAACATTAAAACCACCTGTCTAATATCGACCCCCTTGTGACTCATTGAGACAAGGACTGCAACCCCAAAAGTGTCCTGTGCTATCTGGCACCAAGATGTTAGCAGCAGAACCTTTAAAACCTGTAAATTACAAGGTCGGACCTCTAGGGATTAGACTTGTAGATCCAGCACATTCCAGCATCGGTATCAGATCTAGAAAATCTGGTGCAAGGGTCAACACCTTGAACATTTTGTCATGTTCTTCAAACCATTCCTGTATATTTTGCAGTTGAGTCAGGGAATATTATCCTGCTAAAAGATGCCACTGCCATTAAGGAATACCATTGCCATGAAGGAATGTACTTGGTCTGCAACAATGTTCAGGTAGGTGTTATGTGTCAAAATAATATCTGCATGAATCCCAATGCCCAACCATTCCCAGCAGAACCTTCCCAGATCATCATAGTGTCAATGTTATTTACTTCACCTGTGAGTGGTTTTAATGTTAAGGCTGATCAGTGAATAAGCACTAAATATTGAAAGCTATAAACAGTATTGTATTATACTTGTACAGTGGTGCTTGAAAGTTTGTGAACCCTTTAGAATTTTGTAGATTTCTGCATAAATATGACCTAAAACGTCATCAGATTTTCACACAAGTCTTAAAAGTAGATAAAGAGAACCCAGTTAAACCAGTGAGACAAAAATATTATACTTGGTCATTTATTTATTGAGGAAAGTTATCCAATATTACATATTAGAATGTTCCATCAATGATGGCAAGTCGTCCTGCCCAGATTTACATTTACATTTACATTTACAGCATTTAGCATACGACCTTATCCAGGGCAACTTATAATTGGTACAGTCTTACAATCCAAGCAGTTGTGGGTTAAGGGTCTTGCTCAAGGACCCAACAGTGGCAGCTTGGCAGAGGTGGGATTTGAACCCTGGACCTTCTGGTCCATAGTCTAGTACCTTAACCGCTAGGCTACCACAGTCCACAGATGCAGCAAAACAGGCCCAAACCATGATACTACCACCACCATGTTTCACAGATGGGATAAGGTTCTTATGCTGGAATGCAGTGTTTTGCTTTCTACAAACATAACACTTTTCTTTTAAACCAAAAAGTTCTATTTTGGTCTCATTCATCCACAAAACATTCTTCCAATGGCCTTCTGGCTTGTCCATGTGATCTTTAGTAAACTGCAGACGAGCAGCAATGTTCTTTTTGGAGAGCAGTGGCTTTCTCCTTGCAGCCCTGCCATGCACACCATTGTTGTTCAGTGATTCTTCTGATGGTGAACTCATGAACATTAACATTAGCCAATGTGAGAGAGGCCTTCAGTTGCTTAGAAGTTACCCTGTGGTCCTTTGTGACCTCGCCAATTATTACACACCTTGCTCTTGGAGTGATCTTTGTTGGACGACCACTCCTGGGGAGGGTAACAATGGCCTTGGATTCCCTCCATTTGTACATTTGTACTTTTAGGACTTGTGTGAAAATCTGATGATGTTTTAGGTCATATTTATGCAAAAATATAAAACATTCTAAAGGGTTCACAAACTTTCAAGCACCACTGTTCAGTTACAATAAATCTATTTTATTCTGTATACACATTTTGCTATTAATGGCTTGGCAAATCACTTAAATTAATTAATATTATCCTGTTATTATGGATAATCATGCCAGTAAAAACATTTTAATGCAGTGTATTCAGTATCAGAACTTACACAGGAGAAATATCTGGTATATTATCATGCACATCTTCCCCATACTCTCCATTATTAACCAACAGTTTCAATTAGACTAATCTGACTGAGAACCATGGCACTGGGAACTGCATTTCCTACATAGTACATATAAAATGATACATTAACCAATTACTAGAATGGCTCTATACCCTGCATAAGAGAGAATTACTATTTATCCTTCAGAGCATGACTTCATTAACCCACTTCTAGTGCTTATTTATATTTAGTGGCCTAAATGAACCTAAACATATTATACTGAATTGAAGCTATAACTATAAGTGAATTAATATGGGTTATCACACAATATAATGATCTACAAATCATTATAAAAGTTAAAGAAGAAATCATAAATAAAATATTAGGCCACTGGGAAGTGCAGCAACCAATTATCATAATGGAACCACTCATGATCTATTTCATTAACATGAGTCTTCAACCCAAATAAATGCATTATTTGCCCAATGAGAGCAAATCCATTTACAAGACAGAAAATTGTTAATACTTTTTATTCTGAAGGAGAGAATTTGGTACAGAATGGATCCCAAGAGAACGGTTCAATCTTTAGAAAATAAATAAAATTCAGGTTCTCTTAACCTACACTTAAGTTATATTTAATGCAGGGATACGGAAAATTCTAAATGGGTCAGCTTCAAGCATCATTGTGGGTAGATATGTAAAACATCACACTTGAAAACAACTGAAAATGAGCACTATGTCTTGTAGCCTTAAAAGCTATTCCTTGCTTGGGTGTATTCTCACCCTCTATTCAATAGATTGAATATAGCACTTCTCTTAACAGAATGGCTGCTGCCTCTATGTAGTATTTCACAATATCTGTATGACTTTGTGAATTTTATGTGTGCCCTATTAATGGCGAATGACCAACTCTTACATCGCAAGAGGTACACCAAGTGACCTCAACAATTTCAAATTATAAATTGACTTGAACTATTATATTCAGCAGCCATTTGGTAACATATTTCTCATGTGGACAGTTCTATGTGAACATAAACTTTCATTGGCCCAGCCGTCGCTGTCCCAGATCAATTCACCATCAACTTCTGTGCAACTGGCAACTCAACAGATTCATTACATTTGTTATACTGAGCTCCATCTAGCCAGTGTCATTTGCCTTTTTAATTTAGTTGTCTTCTGCTCTCTAATTTGTCACACATTTACAAATGGTGCCGACCGCTGCACCAAGCTGCACCCCGTCAGCTGTGGGAAATATATTTTCATACAAGTATGCCAGCAGTCTGTGGCCATAAATTTGTAGAGCGGCGTTATTAATAGATAGTAACAGATGTTTACTGATTGTTGATTACCAGTCATGTTGACCAGAGAAATCTGTTCATAAACGGAATGGAATTTATTACGCACAGGAACATGGCTCTCTCTCCTTGGCAGAACAGAGCCTGCTGCCAACTCTCCGTGTAGTGAATAAGCAAGACAAAGTCATTCACTTTTCCCTCTGAGGTACAGCAGCATATGTTCCACTGCTGAGAATGGCACACTCACATGCAGAGGACAGCACAGAACAGATTCATGGCACTGTTTAGGGCTTATTTGTGTCCTGCTCTGTGTGAGAGAGAGAGATAGAGAGAGAGGAGGCAACTGTTTGGTCACAGACACCTTGTGCACTCAAATAAATAGCTGGGCAGCTATGACATGCCACTTACTTGTCACTCACCATGAACCCATGTTGCCAAGATTGCAATTAATCTTTCAGTAAGCACGATGACGGATTTGTCTACTGAGTGGGATGTTTGGGAAAGGTCAGGCTATGCTCAAACTCTGCTGCATAAGGGCATTTTCAAACACACTGTAAAAAGCTTAACCACCTACACATGCAGTTCACCTGTTACACCACTCCATCATCCGCAGTTTGAGATGGAAATCATAGCTGTCGCATACTCAACTCATGTGACAGCCTTAATCTCAAGTTCACTCAGACAGGTAATAAATAAGGCTTGGAATATGAGCAACTGGCCAAGTTATATTAATGCGGTAAAATGATAGCATGCAGAACAGGCAAAAGACCTTCGGCAAGATTTGCTGTGTGCACATTCGAAAGTTTAACAAGGTACAGAGTAAGATGATTTTTATTTTTTTTTTTTGCTGGCAGGAATGAGCACATCAGAAAAATGCAAGACAGAAAAAGTGTAAAGTGCACCGCCGAATCAGACAGGCTCAAGAGAATAATCTCATCTGTGCACAAGTCTTATTTACAGTCTTAGCAGGGACACACAGAGCCCCAGACAACAACTTGCAAACACTGACAAGTTATAAAACTTTAAGTGAGCTGTAAATAGCTCTGTCAGTCCATCCGCAGTGTTATATTGCTAGGACACATTTATCCGGCCGATGTGCAATCTTTATTCCTCCCCTAAAGGCAGTGAGGGACACAACAGATAAATTGCAAACTGACAAGAGCATATGACCAGTTAATCAAGTGAAAAAGCTTTGCTTGTAAGAGACGTGGAAAATACTGGACATTTCGTTTCTTTTTATGTTAGTCTGTTTTAATGTTTCAGTACTGTTTTCCTATCATTTGAAGCTTTTTGTCAGCTACCCAGAACAGTCTGGATCGTCTGATCCATTTTAACAGTGGCTTCACCTGCCTGATATCCTTCAGAAGCTGTCAAACACGCCAACTATAATATATGGCCCTTCCAATGAGAACAGCTGTAGCCAATCTCTGTGCTGCCTCTTGTACCTTGTCCTGCATGAAATAATACATCAAGATTAATTGATTTCCTGTCACTCTCAGAGAAAAGAAAATTAATTTTCATGTATCTTTTCCGCTAACCCAGCATATGAATTTTGTACATGGCAAGTAATTTAAGTTTTTTAATTATTCATGAGAGCAAAAACATGATGAAGTGGGCTGCTGATCGCCTCAAGGCTGCAGATCAGGCCTGCATCTGTACCCAGACCACAACAGCACGCCCTAATGCTTGCATTAATAATATATGTATGTGCATACATCTTAGTTCAACAGCTATTTCTCCCGGTATGACCCGAGAGTGGAAGGTCACTTTGTAGCAGTTTGAATAATATGGATGCTCTGGGAAGGCTGTAGACAAATACACACAATGGCCACCACTTGAGAAACAAAGCAATCTGTTGCGGATCTATTCACTCTTTAACGCAATTGACATTAATCATCATACACCAAAAGATTCTACAGAGCCAATAAGGCATGACAAGGAAGACATTAATTACTCTAAACAGGTTTCCCCAGAGTCAATTTGCAAACTCTCCAAAATAAGAATGGCAAAATGACTTCAATGTGCAAATTCAAAGCAATGATCATATTTCCCACTAATGAAAGAAAATGTGACATTCATCCAGAACTATGCCGAGTAGATTTCTGAAAGACACCGCATGTGGATAGAGGAATGATTGAGATGCTCTCAGGAGTGCTTAAGTAAAATGCCATCCGCTGCATAAGCGAGCAGTTTAAAAGTGCAAAGCCAAGTGGAGGATGCCATCTCAATACTGCGCGAGCCATCAGAAAGCCTGTCAGCCTGGCCAGCCCGAGATTGATGTGCAAGCTGCAGCTCGCCGACATTACATGTGACACGACAACCATGATGAATGAGAGCCAATTATGTTCAGGAATAGCCTGTTTTTTTCTAATACAGTGCCACCAATCACCAGCATGGGGTCTGCTGGGGAGGGGGCCATCTACAGAAAATACGCTCCATGAAAACTTGTTCAAGTTCAGGAACAAGCAACCTAGAGACTGCAGGCAGTCTGCTGCCTGAGAGATAAACATAAGGGACACACGTGCACCATAAGAGCTACAAATTAATAAGCAATGTTCGAACTGCAGCCCAAAACGGCTTCTTACCCCTAGTTTGCTGGGGACTGTGGTTAGCATAAAGCTAATTACAGGGCATGAGTGCTGTGTATTTTAATCTTCTTAATGCTGCGAGTGTGGGACTAGTTAAATTGGTCTGTCTGGCAAGAGGCTCTAATTACTGTAAGAGAGCCTAATTAGCATTTAGTGGAACACCAAAACAACTGCGTCAAAAAATGCACTAATTCTCCCATAAACAGTGTTCACAGTGTGCAATCAGGTTGCTTTGCAATACAATGAGAATTAATAGGATCATAGCACAATGCTAAATCCTACAACTCCTGCTGAGAGCGTTACATCATTTTTCACTGCGCACAGATTGTTCCCACAGACAGTAATGCCCAAGAATCCTAATAAGAAACCTCTATTCATTAATATCATATAGTCCAAATTATGTGTAGTTTCAAATATGCTTCAGAAAATAATTAGGCAGATGACCCCAAGGATAAGAGTAAAGTGGTTCTATTATGGTGTAACAAATGGGATCTTTAATATGCCTTCTAGAGGGTCTGTTGTTGTACAGCTTTATCTGATTGCACTGGTCAGAGCTTACCATTTCCTGTGTAAGCATTATTAATGGACTTAACTTTTATATTGCATGTTATTTATTAGTCCTATTACCATCTTACTGTGTAGTGTGAAACCATATGGACAGTAGAATTTAAATGCTTCCTAGGCTAGATTAAAAATTTGATGATTTCACACAGCTTCATATTTATCTGGCAGATGTTTTAAACAGCACTGAAGGCTTTCAAATGATCACAAATCTTTTGTTTTATACATAGTAATTATATCTTAGACCTATATCTTAAATAGCTTATTCTACAGTGGTGCTTGAAAATTTGTGAACCCTTCAGAATTTTCTATATTTCTGCATGAATATGACCTAAAACATCATCAGATTTTCACACAAGTCCTAAAAGAAGATAAAGAGAACCCAGTTAAACAAATGAGACAGAAAAATTATACTTGGTCTCTTATTTACTGAGGGAAATGATCTAATATTACATATTAGTGAGAGGCAAAAGTATGTGAACCTCTAGGAATAGCAGTTAATTTGAAGGTGAAATTAGAGTCAGGTGTTTTCAATCAATGGGATGACAATCAGGTGTGTCAACCTGTTTTATTTGAAGAGCAAGGACCTATCAACGTCTGCTCTCACAACGCGTGTTTGTGGAAGTGTATCATGGCGTGAGCAAAGGAGATTTCTGAGGACTTCAGAAAAAGAGTTGTGGATGCTTTTCAGGCTGGAAAAGGTTACAAAACCATCTCTAAAGAGTTTGGACTCCACCAACCCACAGTCAGACAGATTGTGTACAAATGGAGGGAATTCAAGACCATTGTTACCCTACCCAGGAGTGGTCGACCAACAAAGATCACTCCAAGAGCAAGGAGTGTAATAGTTGGAGAGGTCACAAAGGACACCAGAGTGGCTTCTAAGCAACTGAAGGCCTCTCTCACATTAACTAATGTTAATGGTCATGAGTCCACCATCAGAAGAACACTGAACAACAATGGTGTGCATGGCAGGGTTGCAAGGAGAAAGCCACTGCTCTCCAAAAAGAACATTTCTGCTCATCTGCAGTTTGCCAGAAGCCAGAAGGCTACTGGAAGAATGTTTTGTGGACAAATGAGACCAAAATAGAACTTTCTGGTTTAAAAGAAAAGCGTTATGTTTGGAGAAAGAAAAACACTGCATTCCAGCATAAGAACCTTATCCCATCTGTGAAACATGGTGGTGGTAGTATCATGGTTTAGGCCTGTTTTGCTGCATCTGAGCAGGATGGCTTGCCATCATTGATGGAACAATGAATTTTGAATTATATCAGAGAATTCTAAAGGAAAATGTCAGGACATCTGTCCATGAACTGAATCTCAAGAGAAGGTGGGTCATGCAGCAAGACAACAACCCTAAGCACACAAGTCATTCTAACAAAGAATGGTTAAAGAAGAATAAAGTTCATGATTTGGAATGGCCAATTCAAAGCCCTGACCTTAATCCAATCGAAATGTTGTGGAAGGACTTGAAGCGAGCAGTTAGTGTGAGGAAACCCACCAACATCCCAGAGTTGAAGCTGTTCTGTATGGAGGAATGGGCTAAAGTTCCTCCAAGCCGGTGTGTAGGACTGATCAACAGTTACAGGAAACATTTAGATTCAGTTATTGCTGCACAGGGGGGTCACACCAGATACTGAAAGCAAAGGTTCACATACTTTTGCCACTCAATAATACGTAATATTGGATCATTTTCCTCAATAAATAAATGACCAAGTATAATATTTTTGTCTCATTTGTTTAACTGGATTCTCTTTATCTACTTTTAGGACTTGTGTGAAAATCTGATGATGTTTTAGGTAATATTTATGCAGAAATCTAGAAAATTCTAAAGGGTTTACAAACCTTCAAGCACCACTGTAGCTACCCATTATCACAAGAATCAGTCATTTCAGTTATCATTATGTAAAATGTTATTTAAAGAAGCCCTGTGAAACAACTCTACCCAACACAGTTATACTGTAAATACATGACAGAGAAAGAGCTTTAAAATGGCTGTGCTTCGAGCTTTTTTACCTTACAGTGCTAAAAACTACATATGTAGTAGTGGTGCAGCTACTGATTTGATTTGATTCACTATTTGATATTCGTATGATTCTACAACCCCAATATCTTGAACAAAATGTGGAAAAATGAATCCCTTATTGTATTTCTGAACCTCAAGCAGTACAAAACACTGTTCCTTGTTAAAGTGTGCATTTCTAGTGTGTAGTGTGCTGTGCGCCATTTGGCACAAGGCCTTTGTATGCATTTCTTGACAAAAACCTGTGTAAATTACTTTACTGGATGCAATTAACACCAGACATTTTCTTTCATCTCACTGTACTTGATTAACACCACAAATTCCTTACTCTAATAACATTTAACATTCACTATAAAAAAGTCTCCGACATGTTGACACAATCAAACCAAGGCATCCAAAGCCATCATTGCATTGACCAGACAGGAACATGACCCACTTTATGATGTCTTAATATAGCAGTTAGTGTTTCATATGCTTTGGTACATGGCTATAGGACATAATTCACAGAATGCAACTGAGCTTACACGTGTCCATGAAATACATTTTAACATACTATTAACACTGAATGGTCACAAGGTGCTATTATATGCAGAGCCTGGCCTATATTCTAATCAAACCTGAGGGTCTCGTGGACTGAGAGGCAAAGCAGTTTATGTTGTTCACTTTTAGGGATGGTTGTTCAGCTCTTGAGCAAGACTCTGCTTAGCTTCACAGTAAGTATGTATATTCAAATGCTTGATTTCTTTGATTTTTATCCTTGACAACAATGATCCAACCCTTCAGTTTCTTACACATCCCTCAGAAACTGATTATTGTGAATACATTTTTGCAGTGTGAAACCAAATCAGATCAGACATTAGCACCAATACCAGTAGTATCAATCTCCCACTTATACAGATTATGCAGACTTATAGGTTTGAAGGGGTTTTTAGGTTCACTTTGAGGTTTTGGTACATTGAGGGCTTAGAAGAACCATGAATTATGAAGGAATGTGATTATAGACATTGTCATTAAATAAAGTTCTAAAGTTAAATTACATTATCATATTCAGCAACACTGTTTCTTTAACCCTACTGCCACGGCTCCACTTGACATGTACAGATTAATGGATGTGGGAGGAAATATAGACCTCATTTGCTTCAACAACACATGGCATGTATTGCACTATGCTGATAGATTATTTACTTTCATTGTCATCTGGAGTTAATGTTCCTTGTCTAAGTAACGAAAACAGTTTAGAAAGGCAACTTCCACAAGTCAAACTCTGCTGTTTCCCAGGCTCGTCTCTGCTATCTGTCTCTATTGAAGCAGTCTATTTATTCAGGAAAACTTAAACAACTGCTGTCGTGTCTGTCCAGGGTTGGCTGAGAGCACACAGGCACATTCAGTTTTAGAATGATCAATGGAATGAGAAAGGGAGAAGCAAGGCTGCTGCAGTATACTAAATACAATTAGATAAAAATGAGTTTTGGAGAATGGGTAAATTCCATTCACAAGAAATACGCAGCGTAGGTCAACGCTTGCAGACACTCTATGAACCGTAGAAGATGGATCCAGAGAGACTCCAGCTGTATGAATGAGACTGAATATATATATATGGTGAAAAACAAACATTTTGCATCCATACAATGTGAAGACACCTTGAACAATAACGACCTTTCCACCATTTGTACACAATTTGTACACAAGGCTCCAATCATGCCTGTTTGGAAACCACAGACTGATGATGATGGCTCTGTGATGGTGTTTATGTGTCCTGAATAGTGATTAGTGTCTGTGGTTTGGGATGCATATCCAGTAAACTGCAGATAGTAGGATATATGTAATGGTGTTTATGTGGAATGCATAATTTCAGCATGGGGTTCCAATAAGTGCTCTTTTGCAATAGCCTGGCAGGAAGACCTTGGAGATACTAAACCATGCTGTAACCCTTCCCCATGCTGGGGGCCTTGAACAGCCTAGTCAGTTACTGCACAATATATATGGAGCAATGTAATGGAGGGCACTGGTGTGAATAATATTCACTTTTCTAGCAGAGCTGTAATCTTCGAGATTTATGATTCTCCACTCTCTGGATGTCCTAAAAATCAAATAAAAGCCAGCCCAGCACAGA
Organism: Ancistrus triradiatus; assembly: GCA_025084515.1. Classification (NCBI taxonomy): domain Eukaryota; kingdom Metazoa; phylum Chordata; class Actinopteri; order Siluriformes; family Loricariidae; genus Ancistrus; species Ancistrus triradiatus. The sequence continues at coordinate 235,206 of JAJAGP010000422.1, read as the reverse complement.
ATGTTGCAGTGGGCAAGAAGGAATGAACATGATGAGGCGGGTATGGCCAAGAGTCTCAATGTTCTTCCAGTACATGTTCACTTACAAGTTCAAACAATTCTTCACAGGCTGATAGAAATGCAAATAATAGTTAAACCTACTTGTATATAAGTAAGGACAGTTGTACTGACTCTACAAGTACTGAACGGATAGGTTGACTAAATGGCTATACAAGCACTTTATTAGGTACACATACTTGTTCTTACACTTACTGTCCATTCTAGCAGTTCCACTTACCTTATAAAACCACTTTGTAATTATACAATTACAGACTGTAGCCCACCTGTTTCTCTACCTACTGTGTTTGCCCCCTTTACTCTGATCTCTAGTGGTCATGACCCCCACAGGACCACCACAGATCAGGTCCTATTTGGTGGTGGATCATTCTCAGCATTGCGATGACACTGTTGTGGTGTTGGTGTGTTAGTGTGTGTTTTGCTGGCATGAGTGGACCAGACACAGTAGTGCTGCTGGAGTTTTTAAACACTGTGTTCAATCATGGTGCACTCTATTAGGCATATCTGCCAATAAGCTCCACCTTGAAGATGTACAGTCAGAGACAACAGCTTGTCTGTTGTTGCACAGTTTGTGTTAGATATCCTTTAATCCTTCATCAGTGCTCACAGGATGCTACTTTCAGGATACTGGTGCCTGTAGGTGGACTGTTTTCAGTACAGCAGGGACACTGAGGTGTTTAAAAATCCAGCAGCACTGCTGCATTTGAGAGATGATGCACCACCCAAATAGTACCTGATCTGTGGTGTTGCTGTGGGAGTCCTGACCATTAGAGAACAGAGTAAAGGAGACAAAGTATGTAGAGAAACAGATGGACTACAGTCTGTAATTGTAGAAGTACAAAGTGCTTCTATATGGTAAGTGGAACTGGTAAAATGGACAATAAGTGTCGAAACCAGGTGATCGGTGAGCCATTCTACTGAATTAGTTAGCAGTCACACAGTAGCTGAAGTATTCAGACCTTAGATATTTATGATGATTGTGCTGTGATCTATTTAAAGTCAAGTATAACCTATGAACTGAGATAGTACTAAGCTAACTATATATACAATCATCATTTACAGAGTACTCTCTATTTCTATCACACGTCTTAATTATTTACTTTTTTCCAGGATTCTTTTAATGTGAAAGTAAAAATTTAATCTAGAACTTAGCAATCTACTGGCTGACTTTCTTGCTCCAAGTAAAAAAATAAAATTGTCACTTTCAAAACAGTCATTACAAATTTGGTACAATTTTGGAAGAGGCAAATATTTCAAAACAATATAAAATACAATATGAAAACTGACTGTACTTTTAGTGGACAAGTGAACATTGGATATATTACAATATAATCTTACATACGAACAAAGATTTAAAAGTATTTAGTTGGGGAAATAATCCGACTGACTTTGAACTAACTCGATAGAATGGTCCAAAAAGGTATTTTTACTTTCACATATTTTGGTTGGACTCAGCTAGCTTTGTCATTTCTAATATTTATCTCATGTTAGATGAAGCTGCAAAAACTCTTTGAAACAAGAGATGAAAAATAGCTTGTGTCACGTTTTTATTATTATTTGCATGTCTGATTGTGAGTTTCTTACAGTGACAGCTCCATAGTAGCTTTAAATAGACAAGATAGCATGGATGTAGTTTCAAAGTAGTTTCACCATGTAGCCTCCACTGTAGTTAGGTATAGTACATTTCTTTGCATGGCTCACATCTAACTCAGTTCAGGCCCATAAAGTAACTTGTAGCTTAGTGTAGATCATAGCCCAACCTACCATAAACATGAAGAATACATAAACACATTAACCAGCAGTTGGGCAAACTCATTCATTTTCAAAGTACATAGTTCTAGCTTTATAATTAATTAACCAGATTTTTCAGTATTAGAGTTTTGTGCCAAATATCCAGGAACATTTCTGTCACTAGCTTCTAAACAAATACAGAAGTAAATTAATGTCATGTGTGACTGCTGACCGCTGTGTGGTCAATCTCTATAAACACGATTAAACATTAAAAAAACTAATTTGAAGTTAGAAATTCATGCTTTGCATCAAATTACATCAGAATGTTGTTATGCTTCTGCCCCGGAGCTCACCACAGAATCACAGATAGCAGCAGACTTTCACTTTGAATATGGTTTTGTTAAAATGCAAATGTCTGCTTCAGGCAGACAATAGGGATTATTTACTAAATATGGCCTGAAGGTCTAATTGTGTAACGATTACAGCATTCAGTTTACATCATGACTGTCAGGGTCTATTTGCATTCCTTTACCATGTTACCCTTCTAACTCCAGAGCAAAAATGTCATTTTGAGGAATATGAGCTCAAACTATGACATCAGGTATCTCCAAAATCAGTATTTTTCAAATGCCAACTAGATTTTCTGCTTTACACTGTATCTTGTTATGTGTACATGGTCTATGGTAATACAGGTTCAAAACATTGCAACATCACCGTCAAAGTGCACTGGTGAAATCACATCATCTCCTAACTACACTTAAAAGGTTGATTACATTTGATCCAGATGTTTTTGGATGGTTGAGGTATTTTACGGGGAACGGATGTGTAAGTGGTTAAGGTACTGGACAATTAACCAGAAGGAAGAACTGCCAAATTGTCACTGCTGGGTCCTTGAGCAAGGTACTTAACCCTCAACTGCTGCTACATTTTAAGACTTATAAGACTGTATCAGTTGTAAGTCATTTAGAACAAGGGACTGCTAAATGAAATGTATTTTAAAGATCACGGTGTTAGTCCACTGAATGTTGCATGATCCTGCTTAAACACAGTAAATCCTAAGCTGACAGGTACTGCTCACTCCATGGTTTAATCGCTTCCAATGACTTTGGCTACCATGTACAGTGGTGTGAAAAAGTGTTTGCCCCCTTCCTGATTTCTTGTTTTTTTGCACGTTTGTCACACTTAAGTGTTTTGGAATATCAAACCATTTTAAATATTAGTCAAAAACAACACAAGTAAACACAAAATGCAGTTTTTAAATGAAGGTGTTTATTATTAAGAGAGAAAAAATCCAAATCTACATGGCCCTGTGTCAAAAATCACTTAAATAGGACCTGCCTGACAAAGTGAAGTACACCAAAAGATCCTTAAAAGCTAAACATAATGTCGAGATCCAAAAAAATTCAGGAACAATTGAGAAAGAGAGTAATTGGGATCTATCATTCTGGAAAGGGTTATAAAGCCATTTCTAAAGAAGGTGAGAGCCATTATCCACAAATGGCAAAGACATGGAACAGTGGTGAACCTTCCCATTAGTGGCTGGCCGACCAAAATTACCCCAAGAGCACAGTGACAACTCATCTAAAAGATCACAAAAGACCCCACAACAACATCCAAAGAACTGAAGGCCTCACTTGCCTCAGTTAAGGTCAGTGTTCATACCTCCAACATAAGAAAGAGACTGGGCAAAAATGGCAGATGGCAGAGTTCCAAGACGAAAACCACTGCTGAGAAAAAAGAACATTAAAGCTTGTCTCAATTTTTCCAGAACACATCTTGATGATCTTTGACTTTTGGGAAAACATTCTGTGGACTTACAAGACAAAAATTGAACACTTTGGAAGGTGTGTGTCCCCCATTACATCTGGCGTAAAAGTAACACAGCATTTCAGAAAAAGAACACTATATCAACAGTAAAATATGGTGGTGGTAGTGTGATAGTCTGGAGCTGTTTTGCTGCTTCAGGACCTGGAAGACTTGCTGTGATAAATGGAACAATGAACTCTGCTGTCTACCAAAAAATCCTGAAGGAGAATGTCCGGCCATCTGTTCGTGACCTCAAGCTGAAACGAACTTGGGTTCTGCAGCAGGACAATGATCCAAAACACACCAGCAAGTCCACCTCTGAATGGCTGAAGACAAACAAAATGAAGACTTTGGAGTGGCCTAGTCAAAGTCCTGACCTGAATCCTATTGAGATGCTGTGACATGATCTTAAAAAGGCCGTTGTTGCTCGAAAACCCTCCAATGTGGCTGAATTACAACAATTCTGCAAAGATGAGTGGAAAAATTTCCTCCACAATGCTGTAAAAGAGTCATTGCAAGTTATTGCAAATGCTTGGTTGCAGTTGTTGTTGCTAAGGGTGGCCCAACCAGTTATTAGGTTTAGGAGGCAATCACTTTTTCACACAGGGCCATGTAGGTTTGGATTTTTTTCTCCCTTAATAATAAACACCTTCATTTAAAAACATTTTTTTGCATTTTATGTTTACTTGTGTTGTCTTTGACTAATATTTAAATTGGTTTGATGTTCCGAAACACTTACGTGTGACAAACATGCAAAAAATAAATAGGAAATCAGGAAGGGGAAAACACTTTTTCACACCACTGTTTAAAACACAAATGTGAACAAACATTTGTTTTAAATTCACCAATTACAAATGTGTCCACAATAATGCGGCTAAGGCCTGAGTTGCATGGCACAATGATTTAAAGATATTCTTTCTTTTTTTCATCTGTTTCAACTGTTGTCAAACAAATTTTTACTTTTGTTTGACTTGCAGGATGAAGAGCTTAGCTCTAATGGAAATTAAAAGTTACAGGGCCTCTCAGTATACTTGACTTCTATCTTTTGATTGTACTCATAAGTTCTGTAAAATGTCAAAGCATTTCTCATGGACATTCTCCATATCCTCACACATTATAAACACACTCTCTCACCGTAAGACTCTGCGCGTCCCTGTATAAACTATCCTGACACCACCACCCTACTCTCTCTCTCTCTTTCATATAGAGGAGATACGGAGGTGCCTTTGCATAATATGCAAGTGTGTATGTGTGTATAATGCTTTTATCAGCCTTGCATTTTGTCATAAATCAAAAGGATATAGTCTGACAAACAATCCAATATCCAAGGTTAAGAAAACATGCAGAGAATAAATCACTCCAGTGTCATGTTCAATTTTTAAAACAGCATTAAGCTGCAATAACCATAACAGCAACCAAATTGATATCAGAACACAACACAATCTACTGTGCTCCTCGCAGAGAAGCAGACTTCCGTACAGAAACTCCCTGACAGCATTTGATCGCAACGTAAACCACTAGCATATATTCTCCAAATCTTCTCTTTCTGCAACTGCATTTTATGTAATTGTTGCTCTCATGTGACACATCTGAAGAAATATGCTACAGTCCTACATCTACACTGCACCTACAGTGCATTTGCTCAATTAGAGCTGCTACCACTTTAAACTCTGAGAATCAAATCAAATTCTGCCTTTTAATTTCAGATTTTGCCATTCTATTTCCGGATGTGATTATGCTTGTTCTACAGCCATGGTATAGATGTGATAGCAGCATCTGTAATCATAGCCTAAAAACACTGTGTAAATACAAATGTGCCAACAGTTTCTGCGATAATATTTTATTTAACTATTTAAATGCAACCGGGGGTATTAGCAAAAACTAAAACCTCAAAATATATTATGTATTGAGTTTCAAGCATTAAAGGGGTCAGTACAGGATATAGGGTTGAGTCACAGAGACAAGAGAAAACAGATAAGACAGCAAAGGCTGACAAACACTGTAAGCATTATTTAATCGACCCCTCGATGGAATCAGTCCCTTAGACAATAAAACCTCAAAATATTTAAACTAAAATACAATATTAACATTACATTAAAGACAAAAAACTAGTTTAAAATGTAAAATATACCCTCTAAGTAAAATTTAATCTAATGTAAACATAAAAAGTTTAAATTATAAACTTTAAAAGTTTAATTATATAGTTAAAATAGCTTCAACATATGAGACTTCGGATTACATTAGGATTACAAAATAGCAACTTTTGGTGTCCCTAAAACTGAATAGACTAAAACTGAAACTAAAATAAAGAATGTAATGAAAAAGAAATTCAAACATCATCCTAAAATGAACGCTGAGTGAAAGGTGAAATTCAAATAATGCAAAAACCGTTTTAGCCAAAGCTATATTAAAACTGATGCAGCTGATTCTGATATGGAGTTTTTAATGGTCATTTATTGTTTTATATATTAATTATATAACTGCTTATTTAAAATAAAATAATAAATAATTGCTTATTTTAGTTACTCCATTATCCAGTATATTGTAAAATGTTCAATATTCCAGAGTTTTACCCAGTACTTCTATTAAAAAAGAGAGGAAAAAAACAGAAAACTATTAGCGATGTGGTACATTTCACACATAAATAAGAGTTTGTGGTATTTGTCTGATGGCTACTATTAAATTAACAGCTGTTAATATTATAATGCATGTTGTAAATCTAGTTCTGAAATCCCACTCATCACTATCTGAAAGTACGGGAGCATTTGCAATTTGCATATAAATAAATATGTCTACATCCTTTCAGTTTTCAGGGTACAGATGTTGGGATCCTAAATCATTTTAGTGTTTTTAATTAAACATAAATAATTGCTAATTACCTGTCCAAGGGTACTTCTCTAGAACATTCTCACACAGGGACACAAAGAGAAAGACATGCACACTGAAAAATTGGAAGCAGCTAGACAGCTTGCTCCTCACCCAGAGCAGACACAAGCATTTATATCCTTAAAAATGACTTCTGGGCAGCAGGTATCCAATTATTCGTTACCCAGGAAGCCATGCTAAATGGAGAGCCTTGATGATTTACTTGCAACCTCTCCTTTTATTAAAACACTTTGTCTTATTGTTTTATTGATTTACAATCCGTCCTACTTTTTTGGCATCTGAAAACAATCAAGCAGCAGAGCAGCAGAATGTTTGGACATTAATCGTTAAAAGACACTGTTTTATTCCTGGCCAGGGGTTTGCTGCACCAGCTGCTATGCATTCTGGTAAAAGGGAATGATTTATGGCCTCGTCGCCAAAAACGATGAGGCAGACTCATTAACATATCGACAGCGCCCAAGATGGATCATCAGCATTGATTATTTCATGGCTTGTTGATGCCCATTTGTTAAAAAGAGTGGAGAAGAGAGGGAGGGTGAAAGAAGAAGAAAAAGCAGGAGTAGAAAAAGGGGCCTGCAATACAGAGAACTATATACACCGATCATGCTTTATAAGTGTGTCATGAGGACATTACAGACCAAACATGGCACAGTCCGATGATCACACCAAGCTGTCACATAGGAAACAGTGACTGACAAGTATTATTTCATTTGCAGTTCATTCAGAAGCATATAAAAAATAATGAGTCTCAGAGGAGATTGTCTCTGCACCCTAAAAAACCCCCACGCTAAAACAGAATTAAACCTAAACATTGTTTATCTTTTAAGGGACTAAGGATCACGAACACAAACTGTGCTACTGTCACACTCAAGCTGCTGTCTCTGACTTTACATCTACAAGGTGGAGCATTATGGAAGATATGTCTAATAGAGTGGACAGGGAGTGGGCACAGTGTTTAAAAACTCCAGCAGCACTTCTGTGCCTGATCCACTCATATCAGTGCATAACACAATAACACATTACCACTATAGACTCTTTCACACCAGAGGTCCATTTTCATACTTTTAAGAACTGTGCCGCTTTTAGTCACATGTTCACACAGCAGGAAGTGGGAACAATTGTAGTTCTTAAAACGCTGTCTATAGGAACTTCTTTTTAGCTCTCATGATGTTGTTGTCTTAACTAGATGTATTTTGTGTATTTATCTATTCGATGTCAACCATAGCAGGATGGGTTCCTCTTTTGAGTCTGGTTCCTCAGACACTGCTTTGTGACAACACCTGTTGTGAATAGTCATAAATAAAAAGATGTAGTGACGCAAGTGTATAGTGATTTGTCCAGATGCACGTGAGTTGTTGGGGGCAACCACCATTTTTAAATCTACTTGTAAATTAGTCCTTCCCTGGTTCAGGGCCTTGTCATGGCAGAAGGGCTTGCGTGGTTAGCTGTAAGCTCCCAGTAGGGTCTCCCAAGATGAACAGGTCTGGAGTGAAGATCCTGAATAACAAGATCTGAAGCACCCTTATGAGTACCAATATAAGAACTGAGTGTACCCTGCGTGGAAGAGGGTTACTTGGACCTAGCTTTGGTGCCAGGCCTGGAGGTAGCATCCATTGGCAAGAGTCTGGTGGCCAGACAGCCCACGTAACTTGGCCGGTCTCAGCCCAAAATGGCAACGTGGGAGGATCATGTGGACCCACCAAGTTGATGATGATGATGATGATGATGATGATGATGATGCTGTACACTGGTAGCCGTATAAACAACAAACCTTCATGCTTAAAATTGGAAAAAACAGACAAATGGACCAACAGTGAAGTTCAGGCTTTAATGAGTCTATATGCAACAAAGGACAACGCAATTTTGAGTCGTCAAAACTTTAGTGATCCTACTGGTGGTATGAATGCAAACCAAAAACAGATCCACCACCCGAATAATACCCGCTCTGTGTGGGCCTCTGAGTCAAGTCAAGTCAAGTCAGATCTATTTATATAGCGCTTTTCACAATGGAGAATTGTCTCAAAGCAACTTTACAAGTTTAGATTATCTCCTAATAACTACGTCCAATCCCAAATTGAGCAAGCCTAGGGTGACAGTGGCAAGGAAAAACTCCCTCTGTGTTATAGGAAGAAACCTTGGGAGGACCAAGACTCAAAAAGGGACCCAACCTCCTTGGGTGAGTGTTCTGAACACTGAAGAACAGCGTGATAGGGAGACAAAGTATGTACAGCAACAGATGGACTACAGTCTGTATTTGTAGGACCACAAATGGCGGGGCTCCCATGTATTGTTTATCCACCACATCCTACAGCTGCTCGGCTGGATTGAGGTCTGGGATATCTGGACACCAGAGTCAACACCTTGAACATTTTTTCACGTTCCTCAAACCATTCCTGAACAATTTTGGCAGTGCGGTTGGATGCATTATCCTGCTGAAGGAGGTCAGTGCCATTAGGGAATAGTACTGCCATAAAGGTCTGCAAAAATGTTTAGATAGGTGGTACATGTCAAATTAACATCCACACCAATGCCAGAACCAAAGGATTTTCAGTAGAACATTGACAGTGAGATGCTAAAGGCAATGTTACTTACTTCACCTGTGAGTGTTTTTAATGTTATGGCTGATGATCAGTTTAAATGTCAAGATATTGACGGGATTGCTTCTGGCTGAAAGGCTTAAGCTTGAAAAGAAAACTGTAAATAACTTTTTAAAAAGTTTATTTGCGAGATTTCACAGCTAATCACACAAGTAATGACTTGCTCCCTGCCTCTCTCCGGTTATTCATTTTTCATCTTGCACTTCTGTCTGCTTCTGTGTGTTGTCAAGGTCAAGTGAAGTGTAGCAGCATGAGCTTCACAGAAATCACACCAAATGTTTTATTATTTATTTTCAACGTGTGAAAATGCATGGAATCCTTAAAGTGTTCTTCTTTAAAATATAGATCTGAAACTTCAAAGGTTTACTTCTCCTGCATGACAGTGATTAAGTCCCCACAATGGTGCTTGGCTTATTGATAGTCCCATCAGTCATTATTGAAAGGCAGGCACCACACTACACCTGCTGATTATTAGTCCTATCCCTGGCTGTCTTCAGGGTTTGAGAACAGTGGCAACCTTGCCATGGAGAGTGTCACACAGTTCTAAGTCAGGGCCTGACAAGCACTTGATGCATATTGACTAGCTAATAGTTAGTAAAGAGCTAGAGAGCAACAGTGGGCTTTATTAAGATCACCTTACATTTGTATCAATATTCCATCAGCTGTGTGCCGGATTACCTTTGAGCTGATTTCTTCAGTATACCGTACGTGTGCTTCTGACAGACAAGGGCAGTTCTGTCAAGTTCCTTTCCTGTGATTAAGTCAACAAAGGGCTTGAGAGGAAGTATGTGAGAAAAACTGCAGGCATTCAAGTGTCCTTGGTGAAGTGGGTAAAGCAGTAGGGGAGAAAGTGCGTTTGTGTGTGTGTGTGTGTGTGTGTGTGTGTGTGTGTGTGTGTGTGTGTGAGTGCAAGACAGAGGTCTGCCCTGCCCCTTGTACAGTATGGATGGGGACTTTAAATTGCTTCCCTCAGTGGTGCTGAGTAATGAGTGTGATTCTAATCGGAGTTCCTGAGGCCAGTAGCATTAGTCTTCATCTCCAAAGGACCCTCTCCGCCACCCGTGACATCTAATGTAGAGCAGGTCCAGGCATAATGAGAATCCATTCTGCAGCCCAGCCACTGCCTACACTCTTCCCCATATCACACAGGAAGACTTGGGTTGGGACAACAAGGTTACCGGCCCCCATCTTTGCCTCCAGCGGCCATTACATATTCAACGGCTAGGAAATGTCTGAACTCCCTCACTGAAATCCAACCACAAAGACAGTTAAACCAATAAGGTCCAGTGAATAAAGGTCAATTAGACTAAAACTAGCCAGTAGCATTGCTGTTATATTGGTATCTTATCTCTAATCTCAGTGTTTGATTATTTTAATTTTAATTTTTAGAGATATCTTGGTACTATGTTAATAGTTGTGTCTGATATGGTAATATGCGGTAGAAGGAGAAAATCTATTTAGTATATCACTAATTGTCTGAAGGTAAAGAGTAAGTACTCAATCTGGATGTAACTAGACTGCACTGGGCTTTTTTTTCAGCAAATACAAAAATAGAAATGACTTTCAGTTTGAGTTCAGTGGTAATAGTCAGTCATTTTTGTTATTTTAAGTTCATTTTAGTTCAGATCTCATTTAAATTAATTGATTTAATTAATCCATGGAGCCAACTCCAATCCAAATTATTTAAGGTATCCAATATAATATGGAGTTATTCAAAACACTGTATTATTTGAACAATCTTGCCGTCTTTGACATTACAGAACAGTATTATTCATCCCAGAACTCATTTGCAGCTACTCCATGTACTCCCAAAACCGCAAAGACACAACCCATCCTCAATGCTCACCTTTAAACACAAATACACAATGCATGCTCCTGACGAGCGGCACTGTGAGTAAATGCACACAGCCACAGAACCATGCTATGAGAGATTATAGAGCTCCTACCCCCTGTCACAATCCCATATATACTCTGGGCCAAACCTGCACAGATGCAAAGAATCCAGGGTGGCCTCAGGTAGCAGGGTGTAAATTACAGAAAGGGTTGGTGGGGCTGAATACTTTAACAGGCCATTCCTCTCTGTCTCTCCCAGTTTGCCTGTTAAACCCTCCCCCCCTCCTCCTCTCATCCATCCTTTCGTCCACTTGCCAGCTTTGTCCATCCATCAATCGGCACACTTTGTCAGCACCAACTTCATCCCTGATCCTGCAATCACACTGAAGGGAGAGTGCGTATATTCGGATGGGAAAGCCGCCTAGCCCCCATCTGAATGTGCAGCTCCCCTTCACCATTCTTTCCCTCATCTCCCCATCCGGGCAGCAAAGGACCCTGGGGCATGTCGCCTTCTATTGAACCAGCAAGCAAAAACGCTAAAACAGCAGCTCCTCTCTACACCTAACTACTCTCTGTTGCTTCTGACACACACACACTAATAGCTTCAGACACACACATCTTTCTGAATCATACATACACAAATGAAAAGACTAAGACAGATAGGGAGCAAGAAAGAGGAAAAAAGACAGCCAATAAAAGGGAGGCAGTTAAAAAAAGAGGGAGAAGTAGAAAGTAAAAAGGAAGGTGAGAAAAATAGAGGGTGGCATTTGGAGAGGGGGGAGGGAACGATGTTTAGTGGATTTTCTGAAACAATTGGTGCTCAGGTCAGGCTGCAGCTCAATTTGTCTTTTCTTGCCCGCACATCAATAGAAATCACAGAGTGAAAATGTATCGCTAATTAAGGGCTCATCAGGCCCATGTCAGCTATGCTTTAGACGGAGAGCAGCACAGCTCTGATGGGACTTTTAGTGTTCTGCATCAGCACAGAGTGAGAACCACTGGTGAGAGGGTTTTAGCACACTGCATCTGCACAAGCTAAAGAACTAAATTCCTCAAATCTATTTACTACAAGGAGGAATGCTTCACTATGCATTTCCTAGCCTCCTACACTCCTGACATGATTTTAATATTTTCTCCTTGTTTTTGAAAATATTGAAGAATTAAAGTATGCTATACAGAACCCCCTAAATGTGCTAAATCAATATGTAAATTAATCAATATATTGAAAGTGTAACTAGTGGTGAGCAATCAGGCAAAATTTTCAATATCATGATATTGTAGCATCAGCAGCCCCCCTCAGCCGGCTAGAGACTGGCCAGGGGGTTCTCAGCAGCTCCCAGCATGCATTGTGAACCCAGTACGCCAGTTTATCTATTCATTTACTAGTGTAATTATTTATTTAAGCTAAGTGTGAATAGTTACACGGCTTGCTCTCCCTCCAGACGTGCAGTTTATTTTTTATAAAACAGCACAGTTTTATCTTCTGCAATTTAGATGCGTTGCTGCCAGCCAGCTACCATAACGCAGGATGCTAGTCCATTTGGCTTAGCTCCCTTTATTACAGAAATTCATTCAAACCTCTGCACCATTTACGATGGCGCTTGAACGTCTGTGAAACATTTAGAATGTTCTATATTTCTGCATAAATATTACAACATACACATCATCAGATACAACACCATCAGATTTTCACACAAGTCCTGAAAATAGAAAGACAGAACCCAAATAAATAAATGAGACAAAAATATTATACTTGGTCATGTATTTATTGAGGAAAATGTTCCGGTATTGCAATCTGTGAGTGACAAAGGATGAGAACATTTGCTTTCAATAGTTGATGGGATAAGCTTATTTCTCAGTGTTTTCCTTTCTCCAGATATAAGACATCTCATTTAAACCATAAAGTTCTATTTTTGTCTCATATGTCCACAATTTTTCCAGTAGCCTTCTGGCTTATCCATTTAATCTACATCAAACTAAAGATGGTCAGCAATGTTCTTTTGGAGAGCCGTGGAGCTGTGGAGGGGCTAGATGGATTTCTCTTTGCAGCCCTGCCATATACACCCTTGTTGTTCAGTGTTCTCCTAATGGTGGACTCATTAACATTAATATAGGCCAATGTGAGAGAGATCTTTAGTTGCTTAGACGTTACCCTGGGTATCTTTGTGACCTTGTGGGCTATTGCATGCCCTGCTCTTGGAGTGACCTTTGTTGATTGATCTCACTTAGGTCTTGATTTTCCTCCATTTGTACACACTCTGTATGACTGAGGACTGGCAAAGTCCAAACTCTTTAGAGTTGATTTTATAACATTTTCTAGCCTGTTCACCATCAAAAACCATTTTCCTTAGGTCCGCATAAATCTCCTTTTTTGTGCCATGGTACACTTCCAAATGATTTGTGAAGTTCCGTCTTTAACATTTCCCTATACTTTAAACATGATAGGGTGCTTACTCATATGGATTGTCATCCCATTGATTGAAAACATCTGACACCAATTTTACCTTCAAGTTAATTGTTAATCCAAGAGGTTCACATAGTTTTGCAACTCACAGATATGTTATATTGGATCACTTGTTTAAAGTTGTATGAGTCAAACTGTGGGACTCGTTTCAACCAAAACTCAATTTACAATTCATGAATCATGACTCAGTACACAGATTCAGTGATTCAGTTTCACAATAGCTGTTTCTCATAGAAGATATCCGCTGTGTTTATCGTGTTTTTCTTTATTTTTACATCTACAGTATGGTACTGCATTCTCAGTGCAAATAAGTCTCTATGGGTCCTAAAATGCTTAGTACTGACAGCCAACTGAAAGGGAAACAGGCACCCAAGAATCCTCCAGAACACAGGCTGCACCAATAAAGTAAGTATTTTGCCTTTACTTTTCACTTTCAATCCATTACTCACTAAATTACATGAAATTTTCAACACTTTATTATAAAATAAGCTTTGTGTTAATGATTTTGGCCAACTGTAGGTTAATGTAAGTGTTTCAAACATTAGCTGACTTATCTTTACATAATACAGTATAGACCTCTCAACCAAACACTCGTTAAACTTCTCAGTTCATGACACATTTAACTTATGATGGATTTGTCGGTACATATTCCCATCATAAATCAGGGAGCACCTGTGCAATACAACTCCATTAATACATAATGACTTACACAGTGTGGATTTTCTGGGGGTCTGGAACAGATTAATTCCATTTACCTTATTGTTTATGGGAATATGTTGCTCTGTACTCGTTTTCGGTTCTCACAAGGTATTACTGTATAATATTTTTGTCCCATTTGTTTAATTAGGTTTTCTTTATCCATGGGACTTCTGTGAAAATATGATGATGTGTTATGTCATATTTATGCAGAAATATGGAATATTCTAAAGTTCTACATTCTAAACAGTTCTTATTAAAGCTATGGTGAATATAGCTGAGTTCTTAAATAAAGCCCACTTCTGACAGCTGGATTTGTATATTCTAACCTTTTCCATACTTAACCAAATTTCAAATTTTATTTTTTCTTCCAAGCAAGCTAACTTATTGTTTTGTACTGCTGTGTCACACTCAGGAGTTTAGACATAGTCCAGATAACCATTACGCACTTCCTAGCTACACCAAGTAGGCCACTTATCAGGATATCTTGGTCATGCATTTGATTCCTAATTAGTACACACAAAATAAATCATGGGGTTGAATGGCAACAAGATGCATAATATATGCTCAAACTCCTAGCACATTCTTCCTTACAATCTGTTAATGTTTGAACAAAACCAGATTCAGGGTGAGAACGTTCCCTTATCTATCTGGCACTTAATACATCAGTCTGATCTTGATGGGTCTTTTTTTCTTAGTTTCTCCAGAGTTATAAACAGCCTGTGCACAATCATAAATTGCCCTTCTACAAGCTGAGTTTAGATTAAATTTATAAGATAAGATATATAAGATATATTCAGTGAATTCAGTAAATTGAACTCCTTAATATATTATAACAAACATGTGTCAAATTTGAGTAAAAGAGCCAGAGCTTTTTTATTTTCATTTTGTTAATACTATAATTTCAGGGTTTAAATGATCTACCTTCCATAAATCCTTCAAGGAGAAGTGTCCATAGTGCACACTGTGTAAACCCTAAGCCACTGGTCCTTGGAGGGAACTCTGAATTACCAAATTTAGATGAAAACAATATTTTGGGGTTTTTTTGGAGACTGTAAGTGTTTGATGCTACACAAACAGATAAGAGGTATTTGTTGTTCTGTAAACAATACAGATATATAAATGGCTGCCCAGTTATAGAGCTGTATGTTAAAGAGACCCAGTCCACCTGATTCTCTTAGATGCTACAGCTTTCCAAGGGTTTTGTTTCGGCCCATACAAAATATCAAAACAATCACATTCAGCTGTGCATTTTACTTCTTAATAAACAGTATGGTGCTGATTTGTAAGACATACAGTGGTGTAAAAAAGTGTTGCCCCCTTCCTGATTTCCTGTATGTTTTGCATGTTTGTCACACTTGTGTTTCGGAACATCAAACCAATTTAAATATTAGTCAAAGACAACACAAGTAAACACAAAATGCACTTTTTAAATGAAGGTGTTTATTATTAAGGGAGAAAAAATCCAAACCTACATGGCCCTGTGTGAAAAAGCGATTGCTCCCTTGTTAAAACATAACTTAACTATGGTTTATCACACCAGAGTTCACTGCCTCTAGCCACACCCAGGCCTGATTATTGCCACACCTGTTCTCAATCAGGACATCACTTAAATAAGCCCTGCCTGACAAAGTGAAGTACACCAAAAGATCCTTAAAAGCTACACATCATCCTGAGATCCAAAGAAATTCAGAAACAATTGAGAAATAAAGTAATTTAGATCTATCAATCTGGAAAGGGTTATAAAGCCATTTCTAAAGCTTTGGGACTCCAGTGAACCACAGTCAGAGCCATTATCCACAAATGGCGAAGACATGGAACAGTGGTGAACCTTCCCAGGAGTGGCCAGCCGATCAAAATTACCCCAAGAGCGCAGTGACAACTCATCCAAGAGATCACAAAAGACCCCACAACAACATCCAAAGAACTGCAGGCCTCACTTGCCTCAGTTAAGGTCAGTGTTCATGCTTCCACCATAAGAAAGAGACTGGGCAAAAATGGCCTGAGTGACAGTCCTGATCTGAATCCTATTGAGATGCTGTGGCATGACCTTAAAAGGGCCTTTCATGCTCGAAAAACCTCCAATGTGGCTGAATTACAACAATTCAGCAAAGATGAGTGGCCAAAATTCCTCCACAACGCTGTAAAAGACTCATTGCAAGTTATTGCAAACACTTGGTTACAGTTGTTGCTGCTAAGGGTGGCCCAACCAGTTATTAGGTTTAGGGGGCAATCACTTTTTCACACAGGGCCATGTAGGTTTGGATTTTTTTCTCCCTTAATAATAAACACCTTCATTTAAAAACTGAATTTTATGTTTACTTGTATTGTCTTTGACTAATATTTAAATTGTTTTGATGTTCCAAAACACTTAAATGTGACAAACATGAAAAAAAAAGGAAATCAGGAAGGGGGAAACACTTTTTCAAATCACTGTATACAATGTTAGGAAGTAAGTTCATTTTCACAGTTCTTTTTCTTACCTGAAGGATAAAGGGAGAGGTCATTTTTAATTTTATGGGCAACAGGAGAGATTGTGTCCTTAAATAAATTATCACTTGATTACCATCTTTATAATAAATTATTAAGACAATGTGCATTCTCATTGCCCAAATACAAGAAGCCAGTAAGGCTCCAAACAAGTGTCCTATTCTAGTGACCATTATTAGAGATTCAGTAAAATAAATCTTTTACTTTTAAAAAGCTGTGAATTGTAAAATCAGCTTTGTGAGTCGAGACACGGAGATATGAAGTTCTTTAATAAATAAGATTCTATCATCCACATAAAGTGGAGGCAATGATAAGAACCATTAACTCTAGCACCAAAGAATCCAAGATCAAATCTGATCGCCTGTGCCAACGGCTATAAAATAATACTAAATACTAGCAGTGACAAGGGACACAAGTTTTTTTTCATTATATTTCTTAGATCTGACTGATGACTGTTGGTCATTATGTTAATAATATAAGCTGTGGAATTTGTACATAAAACCTGAATCCGTTTTTGTGAAGTTCTCCCCAAGTCCCATATTGTGAAATGAACGTGTCCCCACTCCAACCGGAATCCTCTTCTTTATCTACCACCAGCAACACAACATTTTCTTTAGTAGTTTGTGCTAACTATATTATAGTTAACACAAGTCTAACATTATTAAAGGACAAATGTCCTTTAATGAATTTTAGTCTGTATGAATATTTTTGGCAAGATATTCCCTATGACAATAGGGAATAATTAGTAATAGGCTGTAACATGAAAGATAGTCATTTATGGTCCAAAAAATACGGTATATGACTAGTCTTGATGTAACCCTGTGTATAGGTGTAACCTTGTGTGTGTTGCTGAAATGGCCACTGATGCTGATAGCAATGTTAAATAAACCAAATAAACAAACAAACAAACACAAAGTGCCCTACAATACAAAATTTAAATTTTCCACGAATATTATTATAGCAATATCATATAATAAAATATCAGCTAGACAATTTAATCACTAGTAGTGGCAAATTGTTTACTGTCAAATTGTCAGTTATTTCAATGGCTTACTTCATAATTAAATACATACTTTAAACAGGCATTTAAACAAGTTGAAGACTTAATAATGAATGGTCTCCTTTTGAAAGGCACAACCTAATGTAAGAAGCATGATAATGTGTGTGTAAGTTTAGTCCATCAGTCTATTGACTGAAGTCATAGTATTATCAAATCAGATGTGAAAGTTCATACAGTAAATGACCCACTGTGTTCTAATAGGACATCTTATTAAACAGTAAATTTAACATTACACATATGTACTTTTAAATTATTGGTTTACTATAGTTCCTTAGCAACCCAATTCCCTCTGAATAGCTCAATTTAAAGTATAAAAATTATGTCAAACAATATACAGTATTCTCCAATGTGTTTCAATCAAGAAAATGCCTAAGGAACATTTCTTTATTTCAGCCTTAATAAAATACTAGGATATTATTATTGAATATGCTATTTGAAAATACCCCCATGCCATCCCACAATAGCAGGCTGGCTATTTCTTAGACTAAGTAGCATACACAGAATATGAAATTTTCATATTCATAGACTATGTAGCATACAGTATGCACTTCGACAAGCAGCTTCAAGTCACACTCAGGTTTGCAGCACAGCTAACTGTGTGAATAAACTGAAACACAACAGTAACAGGCAGCCACAGAGAGTTTTAGTATCAGTGCCTTGATTAACATCTTTAAATTCTCAAAAATATATGTAATATTAGCCACAGATTTCCAAATATAACACAACTGCAGTTTTTTGTAGATCATATTAGCATACAACTAGCTGTGTATGCACGGTCTATAAATGTTTGATGTAGAAATATCACAATTAGGAATTGAATGAACAACAGCACTAACCACAATTTCATAATTAATAAGTAGAAACGTTGGAAATGTGTCCAAAAAAAAAGACTTGACGGCTGCCAATATGACAGTAGACAATAAAAATCTTTTGAAAGTACTGTGTTTATTAAATTAGTAATTTTGTACATTTTTGTACACAATTTAATCTCTTTCATGACAGAAAATAGCACTTGAATTTTAATTAAAAACAACCAATTGACAATAGGGAATAATTAGTAATAGGTTTTAGCATGAAAGATAGTCACTTATGTCATACACATTGAGGTACATCATATTCTATGAAATAGAAAAATACAATTATGAGACAAAACAGTGAGGATATTAGAACTTATTTAAAATGAAAGTCGAGCAACCCAACTTGTGCTATTCTGTGAGGCTGTTTGCATTTGACACCTCTAATTAGACAACAAAATATTATTAATATCCTAGGCATTTCAGAACGAGCCAGTTATAAATGGGCTTTGCAAACTCATATTTGGAGACAAATGAGTATTCTCAGTTCATTGCCTACATCTGAGCACCCCCAGCCCTGCCAGACAACCAATGATTACTATTATCCATATTGTTAGTGATGACAGCAAAGAAAAAAAATCCAAAAATAAGAATATAAGTAAAAGTTTCACTCTCCAGAGACAAAAAAGAGAAAAACTAATATCAACCCTTAAACAGCTTCAGCATCCTGAAGTACCATACAGCAGTTTAGATCCAGCAGTACAGAATGAGAGGACCTTGTCTTCTACATAATTAACACTTATTTCTGCCTTTACAAATGAAATTCTATTATAATTATCAGCTTGCAGTGGCATTAATGCAGTCATTACATGCTTGCTGTTGGCTCGGCAGTGCCAGGAGCAATGTAATTCACAGATTACCGCCCTTCAAGGCTTTCAGATGAGCTGGGTTTAAGTGACAAACCACCCTATCTCAGCCTTTTATTAGAACACAAAACAAATTCCTCATATTAATTAACTCCCATATCCAGCCACTCCTTCAGTGCCAGCAACCTCCCCCCCGACTCTGTCCTCTCTGATACATCAGCTAAGCTTGTGCTCTGATGCCTCACTCAGGCTTGTTCTCAAATAAAAAGCCCCCTAATAAATGAGAGCCCTATTTATCCAGTCAGTTCCACTTTAGCAAACCCATAGCCCTGAACAGCAGTTAAGTCTGCTCAGGAGAAATGTAAATACATAAGGACAAGAGAAGACAAGAAACTATCATTCAGCAGCAAGGCCCTATTAGGCCATATTCCACATCTTGATTTCAACTGGTTCATCAGGTTTGAGAGGAGCATTGCACCCACGAGGCAAAGGTGCCACATTTATGAGATTACAAATGCAGCTGGACTCATCTATATGTACATGTATATGTTCATCATCTGGCGTTGCAAGGTCTGATTGTTCAAAATGGCACACCAGTGTGTCAATCGCATGTTGTATGCTTTAAGCCAACTAAAAGACTGACAATGAGATTAACACATCAACGGAGCATCAGCAGAGTGAGCAAGGTCAAGATCCGCCAGCAAGTTCAGCTGCCAGCTGAGGAGAGTGCAGGGAAGGGGACCCAAGCTAGTGCTGGGCAGTATACCGGTTCAGCCGGTACACCGGTGTTAACTGATGGTATGCATTTTTCATATACTTCCATCCTGGTGCATAGCAGAAATACAGCTCTAACAAATAGGCAGCAAATTATATAATATTTTTCGCTGCTATGAGCGCCGAGTAGAACTACGTCACTGAACAGCATGCTGGGTGAAACTCGCTAGCCAGGTATCATAAGACACACCACAGCCTAGAAACAGTCTGTTAGCTAGGAAAGATTCCATCAGATTAAAGAACTGAACACAGAATTGGAATTATAAAGCGAGATCGGAGATGCAAAAGTAAAACCCCATTATGAACGCAGTAACTTTCGAGACTGATTCAGAGTAATGATTAACTCACAGAATTCGGAGTACGTGTTACCGGAGTAAAAAAACTTCAGCTAAAAATAGGCACCTCTGTCTTTTAAGCTCTATTTTTAAGATTTTATAGATTGCACAATAAAATCTATTTACATTCTGCAACTGTTTCATGCATTCTGATTTGTGTAATTTTGTGGAGTGAAGTAAACCCTTTAGTAATCAAAGCCTTCATTATTTACATATATAACGGATTTAGCGTAATCGGCTTTAGGCGGTCTCATATAACTGATTCTGTGCCAGTTCAATGCTTTTACTAACTTTAATTAGTAAAACAGTTCAGGTCAGATCATATTTCAAAGTTTCAGGCACTCAAGCAAACAAACGTTATAGGTTTCGGCTGTTTTCAGTGCTACTTAGTCAACTAAGTCAACTAGACAATCTCCCTAAATACCGCATAACTGATGACGGACTAAGGATACTACTAAAGGGTTAGTTATCCATTTTGAACAAAACCATGTCTCTGGCAATAAAACTTTTGCAGCATGCTGCTTGAATTACATACGTGGCGAAAATAAGCCGTGAAGGATCAACTCTGAAATTGATCAGAATAACTGATTTAATAAAACGTTTCAAACAGCATCAGCCCACTGAATATGCAAACTTTGACAAAGCAAACAAAGCTAAAGAGGCTAAAGCTAAAACTAGCAACAGCGCAGAGCCAGGCACAAGCCAGCAGCCCCTGCTATCCTTGTTATTAATTACCTGCTATTACCTTAATTAATGGCAGCCGTTTGACCTCGTTATCTGTATAAAAGACACATGTCCACAGCCTCAAACAGTCAGACCCCAAACTCAACCATGGCCAAGACCAAAGAGCTGTCGAAGGACACCGGAAGAAAATTGTAGACCTGCACCAGACTGGGAAGAATGAATCTACAATAGGCATGATGGTTGGTACGAATAAATCAACTGTGGGAGCAACTGTAAGAAAATGGAAGACATACAAGACCATTGATAATTTCCCTCAGTCTGGGGCCCCATGCAAGATCTCATCCTGTGGGGTCAAAATGATCATGAGGACAATGAGCAAAAATCCCAGAACTACACGGAGGGACCTGATGAATGACCTGCAGAGAGCTGGGACCAAAATAACAAAGGCTACCATCAGTAACATACTACGCCAAGAGGGACTCGGATCCTGCAGTGCCAGGCGTGCCCCCTGCTTAAGCCAGTACATGTCCAGGCCCGTCTGAAGTTTGCCAGAGAGCATATGGATGATCCAGAAGAGGATTGGGAGAATATCATGTGGTCAGATGAAACCAAAATAAAACTTTTCGGTAAAATCTCAACTCGTCGTGTTTGGAGGAAGAAGAATGCTGAGTTGCATCCCAAGAACACCATACCTACTGTGAAGCATGGGGGTAGAAACATCATGCTTTGGGGCTGTTTTTCTGCAAAGGGGACAGGACGACTGATCTGTGTTAAGGAAAGAATGAATGGGGCCATGTATCGTGACATTTTAAGCCAAAACCTCCTTCCATCAGTGAGAGCATTGAAGATGGAACGTGGCTGGGTCTTCCAGCATGACAATGATCCCAAACACACCGCTCGGACACACCGCAAACGAAGGAGTGGCTGGGTAAAAAGCCATTTCAAGGTCCTGGAGTGGCCTATCCAGTGTCCAGACCTCAACCCCATAGAAAATTTGTGGAGGAAGTTGAAAGTCCGTGTTGCCCCCAAAACATCACTGCTCTAGAGATGATCAGCTACAGTGTGTGCAAACCTGGTGAAGACTTACAGGAAACGTTTGAACCTCTGTCATTGCCCAACAAAGGTTATGTTACAAAGTATTGAGTTGAACTTTTGTTATTGAACCAAATACTCATTTTCCACCACCATAATTTTACAATTAAACTCTATAAAAAAATCCTACAATTTAATGTAATGTAATGTGTGTATATATATATATATATATATATATATATACATATACATATACATACATACATACACACAGGAAGACAATGTACACTCCACAAGGGGAACCCTGGGACCCTTCTTGCTGTGAGGTGGCGGTGCTACCTACAGAACCACCATGCCACCCCTAAGGGAAGAAAAACACTACATTCCAGCATAAGAACTTAATGGCATCTGTGAAGCAAGGGTCTAGAAATGTTGTGGAAGGACCTGAAAAGAGCAGTTCGTATAAGGAAACCCACCAACATACACAGAAAATTCTAAAGGGTTCACAAACATTCAAGGACCCCTGTACAGTAAATAGGGAGACAATAGCAAGTATAAAATATCAATCCAAGTCAGGATGTTAATATGCCTTGTTCAGAGAAAATGTGCAAAACAAAATGGAATAACACAAAAAAGGAAAAACTATCTATTCAAACTTCATGTAGTGTGAAGAACAAATATGGCAAAGGCATCAAAATAATGAAAGATTGTTTATGTATTCTGGCATGAAATGGGTTGAGCGTTAGGAGGGTGCAGCGCACGAGAGAAAGATGGACAGCACTGACAGCACAGTATTCATCCTGCATGCCACAGCAGACGGCCCGCTAGTAGCGCTCGACAGAGCAATAAATCAAGGGCTCTCCATGCTGTACCTACAGCTTATTACATCCACCATGACAAATAAATAATAATCCCTGTCATGGCAGGCCTTTGCTCAAGGATTGAGCCAGAAACCCTTTTGCTCATCACTCCTGATCTTAAGTGAAAACACTAGAACAAGGGAATTGAAGGCCATGCTTTACTGAGCATATGAAACTTACTGAGGAGAAAAAAGGTGACAGGAGAGGAGTGTATGGAATGAGCGAAAAAGACAAAATGACACTGTCCAAGCAAAAGCAGTTGGTGTGAGGAGGAAATGACCCTGACTGAGCTGACTAGCCCGTAAGAGGGAGAGAGAGCGATTTTAAGCACTGCACAAGCCCTTTCACTTATTCAACTAAACTGTACCCATGGGAGTGAAGCTAAATCAAAAGATTTCAACACTAAACAGAAATAGCAAAACAAGAGCAAAACTGCATGCCCATTTTAGAAGCCTACAAGGTCCCCCAAAGCAAATCATTCCGCTAATGTCTATAAGAGCCACCTCTATAGACTCACACAGAACAACAAATTGCTGCTGTGGGCCAAAACAAACAACTACTACATGGACTACATAAATTAAAATCAGAATTCATGTCTGAATTCTAAATGGCAATCTATTAATTAAACAGTACCCAATATAAGTTTAACAACACCATCATGTTGTACATAACTTTTCTAGAGTTACATGACTCAGCCAAAACATCGAAACCACCCAGACTTTAACAATGTTCATTTAAGTGTTACTTGTCAAATTAATATCCACATGAATGGCCAGACACAAGGTTTCCTCACAGAACCAGAGCTTCACACTCCCTCCACCGATTCTTATCACAGTGCATCATGGTGGTATGACTTCCTCGGGTAACAGTGCACACATAGCCAACCATTCACCTGATTGAAAACAAAACGGGACTCAAAAGAACAAGTGGCCTTCATCCATTGCCCCAAGTCCAGTTCTGATACTCGCATGTTAGCAGGGTGAGCACTGACCAGTCTGTGACTAGGCATCCCCATGCTCAGCAGGTGATGCTGCACTGTGTTGTGACACGTTCCTCCTGTAACCACTATAAAACTATTTCTGTGATTTTGTACCAAAATGGCTCTTCTGTTCAATCAGTGCACACAGTATTGGATTCGTTGCTCTTGTGCACTGAGGAGCCTAGATCGCCAACACCCTGCCGCCGATTGATGGTTTGTCCCTCCTCAGTCCACTGTCAGTAGAGCACCCAACAAGCCTTGTTGTTTAGAAGATACCCAAGTTATCTAGCCTTAACAAATTTCCCTTGAAGTTCTGGTCTCTATACCTGAACATTTCTGGCACATCCAAAACTTCACCTATGGAAACCAACTGTTCACTTACTTCATGCTTCACTTACATACTTACATACACTTACATAGGGACTGTGGTAGCCTAGCGGTTAAGGTACTGGACTCAAATCCCACCTCTGCCAAGCTGCCACTGTTGGGTCCTTGTGCAAGACCCATAACCCACAATTGCTTGGATTGTAAGGTTGTATCAATTGTAAGTCGCTCTGGATAAGGGCATCTGCTAAATGCTGTAAATGTAAATGTAAATGTACACTGAAGTAATTACAATTCAAAGAATTTCAAAGAATGTGACAACTTTAGTCAGCATTTATCCCTCTTTGTATTCATTTGTTTACGCTGAGATTTATTGATCTTATCATTATCATGGATCATGTGATGATAAACCTGGTCATGTGTAGCAAGTACCATCTTGAGAAGTTTTTCTACTTGAGTAGTTACTTCTACATTCTCTTGTAGTCTTGTTTGTGAGTCATAGTTTTTAAAGAAATAACTTTTCTGATAAAGATTTTTTGGCTACTTGATCCAATCTAAACATTTCAGACATTCACTGAAAATTCTGACTGATGTAAGCTGTCAATGAAGTAACACATTTCTGTATAATAGCAGCATCAGATTGGGAGGGGGAAGTGGCTCATCCGTCTTTCATTGGCAATGAGATGTATGATCGTCCATCTTCCAATGGCTTGAAAGATGGAGCAATGCTGACAGTCTTAGTCATCACTCTGCTGTCTTGCTACATCAGTGACCAACCAATCTGTATATCACTAAAATAAGAATGATGTATAGAACCCAGATACACTGTGGCACATGTCACTTTTAACAGAGGCAATTTCTGTGATTGTGAGCCACAGCTACATTTCTCATAGAACTCTTAGTAATATAGAGTAAGGAAAACAAACAGAAGTGCACAGGTACAGCTCATTTAGGAACTAGTTACTAAATAAAGCTGCAAATAGGCTAGGTTTAACAAAAAACATGGGTTTGTTCTTTAAAATTTCATTAAAAAATAGCAACAAATCCTCAGTGCTTAGGCAGTGAATATATCAAGTTTGAAGAAATGAGCAATATTACAAACTTTTGGACCAATGGTTGCTGCTGTTGCCTCACGGCTCCTGAGACCTGGGTTCAAATCCCGGCCTGGCTGCTGCCTGTGTGGGGTTTGCATGTTTTCGTGAGTGTGTGTACATGTGCCCTGTCTACGATTACCAGTAAAAGCATTAACAACAGTCAAACTGGGTTTGATGTTCAAAAATAAAAAGCCAGAGAGGTGGAACAGAAAAGGACATAATCCCCATTATTAAGTAGGGTGGAGTATATGTGATGTTGGGGTTGTTTTTCCTGGAAATCGTTTTAAGATCTTGGACTTCAAGGAGTACCAAGAGATTTTAAAAGAAATCTGTCTGCCTCTGCCAAGAAGACACAACTGAGATTTGCTTGAATATTTCTCCTTAGATTCTTTACAAAAGTACTGACAAACAATTTCCTACAGTGAATCCAAATGGTAGGGTGATGTGGCTTTGATAATAAATAATTATTTTTCATATTAAGATTACATCCTGGTCATAATTTCAGTGTAGGCTTAAAGTCAGTAACCACAAAGATATTTTATACCCTTTTACACATTTTTATTAGGGGTACAAATAGCTCTGGAGCCCCTGGTTGGCCACTATTCTTAGCACAATAAAAATCAAAATGCTTATGATGGGTATTGCTATTTAAAATTGTCTAAATTTTAGCTGTACTAAATTTAGTTATACAAAATGCTTCAAGTTTTAACTTGAATTCTCCATAAAATTAATGAAGCATGCATATGCTTGTCCCAATCCATGCACACTTTCTATAGGGACAGAAAGCCTTTTTAGCCTTTTTAAAATGATTACAAACTAAAAGCATACATAAATGTGTCTATATTAGTGTACATATGGTTCTAATGGCATCCTTGAATAATTATAACCTTCCCAAACTCGGTTAAGCGCTTCATCCTATCATAGAATAATGCTGGTCCTTGACATTTGTGTATAACTGGAAGTGCTACAATGGAAAGAAATAGCGATAATAAAAGTTAGCCAGTGGTAAGTGGATCTTCTATCTTGCTGCTAATAGGTGTGAGGCTGTCAGGCAGGAGATGTTGATCAGAACGGCTGCTTGTATCCTTCAGGCCTTGCAGGAGCATTAATCACCAAATCACCAAGCCATGCTTAATTACAAGTTGTATATCAGTGAGATTCAGGCATGAAGAGGAAGGAAGCTCATTAATCCTGTGTAAGGATGTGGGGCGGCTCATGTTTGAACCCTTCTGTACGCTTGAGCCCAGTCTCAATGACAATGAAAAACTGAGTTGCCATAATCCTCTAATTATTATCACTATCACAATGAAAAATATTTTAACTGTCTCAAAACTCTTCTAGAATTTCACCCAGAAAGCCTTACCTTGTTTAGCAGGCTTAGTATAGTCTTTCATCCTACCTGTTTTAATGTTTAGTAAACAGCACACAGTACTACACCTCCTCCCACAAGTAGGGGTATTACATATTAACTTTGTAATGGCCATTCATTGTACTGTTCACTGCACTGTAGTAGGCCTATGTACACAGAAAAAAATTAAGCTTTCTTCCTAGATGTAATCTATTAAGGTTCATGTTAAAATTCCTCCAATTATTAAAAACGCTCATAAAGGTGGTCCTGCCGGGTAGCAAACAAAGGGAAAAAAATGCAGATGATTTCAGAGAAATGAACTCACATCTTGTTCTGTTTATTCTGTTAATAGTTTAGGTTCAAAGTCTTTTACTATAAGATCTTTTTTCTAGCTGCAAAGTTAAAGATTATGTAAGGCTTAGAAATTGCACATATTTCCTGTATAATGTACGTAATGCAAGCTATATGAATTGCATTTTTCAGGTCGAATAAACCATAGACAATTTCTCCACTGTCCTTGTGTGCACTGTGATAAAGAAGGGAACTTGCTGAAAGACAAGTGTTGTTTCTCTACTACTTTCCCAAAAATGCACAGAGAAAATTGATAACCCAGGGTATGACATCTATTACTGTTACGCAGATACCTTATATCATGTTAGACATGACAGACAGAACAGATGGACCTTTGCCAAATAGTATTTATTGATCGATGGCATAACATTAATTATGTCTGCATGCCATGGTGGAAGGATAATCAAATGGATGTTGTGATTAACCAATGCGAAGCCAAACATACTGTCATTAGTGATGCCACTATCTCAATTGATTTTCTAATAAAATAACGTAAAATAAGTTTCTTTCTCATCATTTATTCAGTTATTTATTCATAAGTAGCTGGGGCCTATATGGCAGCACAGGGTGCAAGATGGTAAGCAACCATGTACAGGGTGCCACTCCATCACAATGCACATACACACATTCTCACTCACTTTCCCACTCACTCAGTCACACTGGGACACTTTAGAGATGTCAACTGATATAATGCATGTCTTTGGAATGTGGGAGGAAACTCATGCAGATGGGAAAACATGCAGACTCTCTCATCCAAAGCAACTTAGAACTGAGCGAAGCAGGGTCACTCTGACCCAGTGCAGGTAGGTAAGGGCTCTGGCTTGGCCACTCATGGTCCTTCACTTTTTTTTTGTCAGTGTGTCTAGTGTTGATGTGATGCTGGAAGGTGAAATACCTGCATATCTTGACTTTTCTAGCTAAGAGCCACAAATTTTCCTCAAAAAGTGAAGTGTACTTGGAAGCAAACATTTTCGCCCAAAACTGCCATTCCGCACTGAAGAATACCAAGCCCACAACAGATTGTTGACACCACCATGCCTCACAGTTGGTATGTTATACTTTGGGTGATGTTGGGGTTGTTTTTCTTGGAAATCTTTTTAAGATTTCCTACAGTGAATCCAAATGGTAGGGTGATGTGGCTTCATAATAAATAATTATTTTTCATATAAAGATTACATCCTGGTCATATTTTCAGTGTAGGCTTAAAGTCAGTAACCACAAAGATATTTTATACCCTTTTACACATTTTTACTAGGGGTACAGATAGCTCTGGAGCCCCTGGTTGGCCACTATTCTTAGCACAATAAAAATCAAAACGCTTATGATGGGTATTGTTATTTAGAATTGTCTAAATTTTTGCTAACTAAATTTAGTTATACTAAGTTATTCACCTTTTAATTTTCCCCCAATTCTGACAAACTGCTATTCCCCACTAAAGAATAACAACCCCACAACAGACTGTTGCCAGTCCAATTTCTCCGACTTATAAAGATGAGAGAGGTCTGTAATTTTCATCATAGGTACAAAATGAGAAAAATAAAATCCATGAAATCACATTGTAGGATTTTTAAAGAACTTAATTGTAAATTATGGTGGAAAATAAGTATTTGGTCAATAAATTTGGTTCAACTCACTACTTTGTAACATAACCTTTGTTGGCAATGACAGAGGTCAAACGTTTCCTGGAAGTCTTCACCAGGTTTGCACACACTGTAGCTGGTATTTTGGCCCATTCCTCCATGCAGATCTCCTCTAGAGCAGTGATGTTTTGGGGCAACATGGACTTTCAACTCCCTCCACAAATTTTCTATGGGGCTGAGGTCTGGAGACTGGCTAGGGCACTCTAGGACCTTGAAATTCTTTTTACGGAACCACTCCTTCATTGCCCGAGCAGTGTGTTTGGGATCAATGTCATGCTGGAAGACCCAGCCATGTTCCATCTTCAATGCTCTCACTGATGGAAGGAGGTTTTGGCTTAAAATCTCACGATACATGGCCCGTTCATTCTTCCCTTAACACAGATCAGTCGTCCTGTCCCCTTTGCAGAAAAACAGCCCCAAAGCATGAGGTTTCCACCCCCATGCTTCACAGTAGGTATGGTGCAACTCAGAATTCTTCTTTCTCCAGGTGCCATTAATACAGGTAACGAGTGGAGGACAGAAGAGCTTCTTAAAGAAAAGGTCTGTGAGACCCAGAAATCTTGCTTGTTTGTGGGTGACCAAATACTTATTTTCCTCCATGATTTACAATTAAATTCTTTAAAAATCCTACAATGTGATTTCCTGGATGCATTTTCTCATTTTGGCTCTCATAGTTGAAGTGTACCTATGATGAAAATTACAGACCTCTCTCATCTTTCTAAGTTGGAGAACCTGCACAATCAGTGACTGACTAAATACTTTTTGCCCCACTGTATAATTAGAAGTGCAATAAGACTCAGCACTAAACCACTCATCTTGGCCATAAAGACTTCAAAGCAAGTCCTTCAAAGTTGCCACTGATCTCTTGGTAGCATCCCTGATTAATATCATCTGGCTATAGGTACAATTTAGGCAAGGTGTTGGTGGTGCCATGCCCTTTCCGCTTTTAGTTCTGAAAGTTACCCTGAAGTACAGTTAAAGTTATAGTTAAAGCCTCTAAGATCTTTTTGTATCCTTCTGCTAAATTCTGCCTGTTCACAAACCTTATCCCAAAGCCTTATGGAAGCATCTTTACATTTACATTTACATCATTTAGCAGACGCCCTTATCCAGAGCAACTTACAAATACAGTCTTACAATCCAAGCAATTGTGGGTTAAGGGTCTTGCTCAAGGACCCAACATTGGCAGCTTAGTGGAGGTAGGATCTTTCCAATCATGGTGAATTATTTACATTAATCAAAGCACTACTAGATGTGGAACATATAAGCATGAGACGGTATTATTCTGAAGTAATTAAAACCACTACAGCTGATGTGAGATGTGGGTCTGTTATCATTGTGTACTGTATGTGATCTGGAAGGTGGCTTGTTGTACCTGACCTAACCAGGTTTATAATGGTTACTCTAAAGAGACTGATCACTTATTCAAACCAGGTATGTTACTAGTCAATATTTAAAATGAAATGCTACTTTCACTTTGATGTTCAGGGTTATACTGTGTAAATACAGCTAGAAAAAAGAATTTATTGTAATTTCCAGGCAGTAAAGTGACAAAAAGTAAGGATTTACAGGGTATGATAATTTGCTGTGTTCTATATACCATACAATAACAATATGTAAATGTAGATAAAGTGGGGAAAATAAGTATTTGATATACTGCCGATTTTGCTGGTTTTCCCACCTACAAAGAATGTAGAGATGTGTAATTTTTATCGTAGGTACACTTCAATTGTGAGAGACAGAATCTAAAAAAAATCCAGATAATCACATTGTATGATTTTTAAGTAATTAATTTGCATTTTATTGCATGAAATAAGTATTTGATCACCTACCAACCAGCAAGAATTCTGACTCACACAGACCTGTTAGTTTTTCTTTAAAAAGCCCTCTTTTATTCCACACTCGTTACCTTTATTAACCGCACCTGTTTGAACTCGTTACCTGTATAAAAGACACCTGTCCACACAGTCAAACAATCACAGTCCAACCTCTCCACCATGGCCAAGACCAAAGAGCTGTCTAAGGACACCAGGGACAAAATTGTAGACCTGCACAAGACTGGGATGGGCTACAGGACGATAGGCAAGCAGCTTGGTGAGAAGGCAACGACTATTAAAAAATGGAAGAAATACAAGATGACTGTCAGTCTTCCTCGACCTGGAGCTCCATGCAAGGTCTCACCTCATGGGGTAAGGATGATTCTGAGAAAGGTCAGGAATCAGCCCAGAACTACACGGGAGGCAATGACCTGAAGAGAGCTGGGACCACAGTCTAAAAGATTACCGTTTGTAACACAACACGCCGTCGTGGATTCAAATCCTGCAGGGCATGCAAGGTCCCCCTGCTCAGGCCAGCACATGTCCAGGCCCATTTGAAGTTCACCAATAACCATCTGGTTGATCCAGAGGAGGCATGGGAGAAGGTCATGTGGTCAGATGAGACCAAAATAGACTGTAAATAGACTGTAAATAGACTGTCTGCTAAATGCTGTAAATGTAAATGTAAATGTAAAATAGACCTTTTTGGTATCAACTCCACTCGTCGTGTTTGGAGGAAGAAGGATGAGTACAACCCCAAGAACACCTTCCCAACCGTAAATCATGGGAGTGGAAACATCATACTTTGGGGGTGCTTTTCTGCAAAGGGGACAGGACGACTGCACCATATTGAAGGGAAGATGGATGTTGGTCATGTATCGCAAGATTTTGGCCAACAACCTCCTTTCCTCAGTAAGAGCATTGAAGATGGGTCGTAGCTGGGTCTTCCAGCATGACAATGACCCAAAAAACACAGCCAGGGCAACTAAGGAGTGGCTCTGTAAGAAGCATATCAAGGTCCTGGAGTGGCCTAGTCAGTCTCCAGACCAGAACCCAATAGAAAATCTTTGGAGGGAGTTGAAACTCAATGTTGGCCAGCAACAGCCCCAAAACTTGAAAGATCTGAAGAAGATCTGTATAGAGGAGTGGGCCAAAATCCCTCCTGCAGTCTGTGCAAACTTGGTCAAGAACTACAGGAAACATCTGACCTCTGTAATTGCAAACAAAGGTTTCTGTACCAAATATTAAGTTCTGTTTTTCTGTTGTATCAAATACTTATTTCACGCAATAAAATGCAAATTGATTATTTAAAAATCATCCAATGTAATTTTCTGGAATTTTTTTATTTTTTATTCTGTCTCTCACAGTTGAACTGTACCTACGATAAAAATTACAGTCCTCTCCATTCTTTGTAGGCGGGAAAACTTGCAAAACGGGCAGTGAATCAAATACTTATTTTCCCCACTGTATATGCCAATCCCATTACTACCATTTATAATACAACACCAATATCATATTTCTAAGTCTCACCGATGACAGCATTGGTATAGAACTGGCTCACCATGGGAAAGATTCTAATGGATTGGGAAAGCCTGTAAAAAAAATATGTATTGACTCATTAATGTACTCAAAACTATAAATATGTGTTACATACAGTACTGTACAAAAGTGTTCTTTGCATTCTACAGTGGTGCTTGAAAGTTTGTGATTGAAAGTCCTAAAAGAAGATAAAGAGAACCCAGTTAAACAAATGAGACTAAAATATTATACTTGCTCATTTATTTATTGAGGAAAATGATCTAATATTACAAAAGTATGTGAACCTTTGTGAATCTGGTGTGACCCCCTGTGCAGCAATAACTGCAACTAAACATTTCCTGTAGCTGTTGATCAGTCCTGCACACCGGCTTGGAGGAATTTTAGCCCATTCCTCCGTACAGAACAGCTTCAGGTCTGGGATGTTGGTGGGTTTCCTCACATTAACTGCTCGCTTCAGGTCCTTCCACAACATTTTGATTAGATTAAAAAATATTTGTACTGCTCTTCAAGACTTCGCTATGGCAGCATATGGTCAGGATTTCCAGGTCTGTGTAAAACAGACATCATGTTTACAGACTGGACCAAACCAGAGTAGTCCAAAGCAGCTGAGGCCCTAAAACTCTTGACCTGTGGGCCGCTTGGCTGGCTAAACATCGCAGAAGAGCGAGGTATTCACTCTGCAGTCATCTGCACACACTCTCTATCTCACATACACACACACGTAAGCGAAGGCGCGAAAAAATGACCAGGAAGAAGTGAAAGTGCACTGAGAGTTCACCAGGCAGGAGGGGGTCACGGGTGAGCGAAAGGTGAAATAAAGTCAACAGAGACGAAAAGGAGACAGACCAAACTTCTCGCTCCTTTCATTTTGCTGCGTAAAGGGAGGGGCAAGTGAGTCATGTAGAAAGAAGGGGATGATTTAGCTGCCTGCTTTAGATGGATATGCAACTAGATCATGGTGGACAACATTAATTTGTACATGTTGGAGTTCCAAGACAATGTAGTGTGTGTGTGTGTCTGTGTAAAAGAGAGAGAGAGAGAGAGAGAGAGAGAGAGAGAGAGAGAGAGAGAGAGAGAGAGAAGGGGCATGGTAAGGAGAGACGCACAGGGACACACTGGGAAAGGTCAGCCTCAGTACAGGGGAGTGGTTGACTGCATCAATCATCTCAATTTAGGCAGTTTTATTAGCATGCAACTGCAATCTTCCTTCTGTAGGTCAAACAACAAAGCCCTGCTACTGTGTTAAGCTTCATGCACTCTAACAGAAAACAGTGAAAGCTTTTACTGCAGTGCTAACAAAAGTCTGTAAATGCAACATTTTTGGAGATTTACCTGGAGAAACTGTGAAGCTATAATGAGGATGGGAGTTCTGTCAGTAACACTAACAACATGAAACATGACAAATTCAAGACAGAAAGTCGATCTGAAGGCTGAATTGAAGTTTACCATACTGGACATTATACTACTTCTCCAAAATGTAATATACCTTGGCAACTGACAGGTTGTGGGAAGTAATAGCGAGTTTAAGTTTATGCTGGGGAACTTTCTTTTCAGAGTCCGTAATGCAATTAAAGTAAAAAGAACCATTTAGCAAATTCTGTCCATCATAAGAACACCATAATGATGCTTATCATCTTTCCGAATGTATGCACCCAGTGTCCCTGCCACGACCATAGGCTGGAAGAATGCTGTGGTATTGAGTTGCTGGCACACATTTTCCACTGCACATGAAGCCGGCTTAATTCAATAGATGCACGAATATATTGGGGGAATTTATACTTATGCACTTAGTATTGTTTATGTGAAAAACATTATTCCAAATGATAAAAAATTTCGGTACTGAATCCAAAAAAGTACTGTATTTGTTACAAGCCAAAACCAAAGCAATTGGTTTCATAAACTGCCTTAATCTTGAATCCCTGAATGTTTGTCAGGCCCATATGGCCTTCGAGGTAAACATGCACTTCCAACATTAGAAACCACACACCCATATCTTCATTTATATACCTCTGTAATGAGGCGCATAATTTGAAGATGCCTTCCCAGCTATCAGTTAATTTGCACTTGTAGCTTTCCTCTTTAATCTATGCATCCGAGGCTTCATCATCCCATTTTAATTAGGACACCCACTTAACACCTGAAGAGCAACCACATCAAAAAGGACAGTCAAAAGAAAATCTCTATCCACAGTGTTATTAACAGGAATATATCAGCTCCGCACTACAATGTGTAATTAACAGGGTTCTAACAGGCCATAAATCCTTCATTAATACATACAAAGCTTGAACACTGGCACGGTTGCAAGCACCACAAAAATTCCACACAAACCAGATGAGCTTCAACTCTTTAACAGGAATTTTTGTTCAGGCAGTCAAATGTAAACAGCATTTTATAAGGGCTTAGGACTGTCATGGTATTAGTCTGGCTTGACCAGCTGATCAGAAACAGAGTTGCACTAAGTAAGCTGAACGTATATTTACGAGACAGAGATCTATCACTCTCATGCACTAGCCTGATGAATCAGCTAAGCCTGCGTGGTCAAGAGGATCATCTGAAGGATGTCGTCTTGCTTCTATAAGGTTCACCAAGTTTTTATTTGTGTGTTTTGGTGTTACTGGATGTATACAGCGCTTACCAGATATTGTGTTTTCTATACATGGTACATGGTACTTCGCAAAACCTTGTCATCCAAAAATTGCAACATGATTAAAAGGGCAACAAATATTATAAAGAACACTGATCCATTAAGTCTAAAATCATATCAATATTGTTTTTCGAACAACTACTACCTTTAAAACTGTTGCCAGTCCTCTTTGGTCACTGTGGTGTAGTTTTAGAAGGAAATCAGAAAGAGAAGGAATCGTTTTTCATGGGAGCTAAGAGAAATTTCCACAGTTCTGTGTAATGTTTGTTATATGTTTTATCCTGCTCTGGTGGTGGAATTCGAAATAATGCTGAAAAAATAATCATCTAAGACTGAATTATATATTTTTGAATCACATCCCTAAAAGTTTTGTATGTGTTATTTTTGAACATAATATATTTTTGCTTGGAGATAAACATGCCATGAAAATCCCTTTCAACAAGTTGCGGTTATAATGGAGCCATGCAGAAAGTTTGGCAGGCAGTAAATCATTCAGCAGTATACAGGACTATTATCAGCTCAAAATCAGCTTCTATGCTTTTAGGTATGATCGGTCTAGTTTTTGGAAGGGAGAAGTCCCCTGGCTCAACAGCTTGATATGAAGACCATAAATAAATGCACAAATGTCTACAAAAACATTTTTTCTTCGCTTTTAAGTTTGTTTATTAGTTTTATTTAGTGTCACATCAGCATCAATGGCTATATTCATGACAGACACATGTATCTATCGACACACTAATCATGAGCCAATTTAGAGCAACCAGTGCATACTTTTACATTTACAGCATTTAGCAGACGCCCTTATCCAGAGCGACTTACAATTGATACAATCTTACAATCCAAGCAATTGTGGGTTAAGGGTCATGCTCAAGGACCCAACAATGGCAGCTTGGCAGAGGTGGGATTTGAACCCTGGACCTTCTGGTCCAGAGTCCAGTACCTTAACCACTAGGCTACATAATACATATAATTGGAATGTAGAAAGACACCACAGCACCCAGAACAAACCAAAGTGGACACGGAGAGGGACATGCAAACTCCACATACGCAGAATCCGGGGTCAGGATCGAACCAGGGATCTCGGAGCTGTGAGGCCACTGCACTAACCACATGCGCCACTGTGGCACCCTCTATTTTCAGTAAACTGATTTAAAAGTACGGTTTAGCACACCATATTCTTCTACAGTAGACAAAATACCTGCATGCAACATAGCTTGGTACCCCTTGTTCCACCCTTTCAAAGCAGGCTGTACCAAGGAAAAGCCCAGTCACTCTGTCTTGGGTAGTGGCCCTTATAAACATGTACTGCTCTCTAGAACAGCAGGGGTCAGGAGTTCATATCCCAGGTTTTAACTGTTAAGACAGGGATATGAACTCCTGACCCCCTCTATGCAAGGGGAGGGTGTCAGCACTTCAATGCTGAGCTGCTTGGATTTACAACTGCATGCTGACACCATGCAAGCACAGCAGAAAGCACCTGATAGCATCTCATTCAGGGAGGAGGAGTCACACCGCTCCCTTTGTACTTTCATCCACAGCCGGGCCTGCGCCATAAATCATGTTAATTAGTCGCCTGATAAAATAAATCTTGAAGACTCAGGTGAAGTCCCGTTTCCCGTGCTGTGGTTTAGGCTGTGATGCATTATTTGTCATCTGCAAGTCACTGTTTAATCTAGGCGTTTGTTGTGGGAGGTTCTTTTTAAAAGGAGTCTGGATGAGCCCAAGGGACAGACAGGGGCTGACACAGGTAACTTTAACACATCCATCTTCCCCTGGGTGGTCTGGGCTGGCCTGAGCTTTAATACAGGCCTGATAAGCAAAGCTTGCTTCACATGCAGATGCTTAACCTACTTAGCACAAAACATTATAACGTGTCTTTAATTTAGAATGAGTAACATTACACACATGCTTAATGCCAAACACAGCTTAGCCTTGCTCAGGCATTGTAATTTTGTCTGAATGCAACTCTAAAAGGTTCAAAGTGTTTTTAAGAGGTTGTAAATTCTCCTCAGTATTAGGTGTACGCCACAGAAATGGAAACAACAGCGCATGGAATTGTAAAAGGCATTAAAAAACAAATAAATGTGCCTAAAAAAACTGACATCTCACAAACCAGTGATTTTCATTTTGGTTTTATGACAGCAATAAACCAATTTTTTTTTGTATACCTTTGATGTTTTGAAGTGATATGAAATTCCCTTCGGCTCCAGTGGCATGTGACAAAGACTTTAAAGGTCGTCCACTCGCCAAAATACTCCTTTCAAAAGTACACTGTTTCAGAAGTAATTACAGCTCTTTTGCTAGAGTGTTTTGTGTTTTGCTTTGCTTGTTCCGTCTCAGAAGCTAACAACCCTTTATTATCCATGGTTTGACTCCCTTCTCACCAAAGCAAATTACACAGGAGAGTGACAGCTTTCAGGAAAGAGTAGCGGCGGCGTCCTCTTCCCCTAAAAGTGCCTGGAAATTACTGAGATGCAGCTTTGACTCCTGCTGACCTCTCACCTGTTGACCCTACAGAAAGGCCATTCCTGCCCATAAGCCACGTTCCTGCTTCTCTCCAACCCACACACAAACAGATGTATTACCTAGCCTGTCCATGGTACCGGCTGCTTTGTTAATGACAACAAACAGGGAACGTCAGTAGTACAGCCTAATTTAAATTGTTGTTTAGTGCTTGATGTTTACTAGCTGGTATGAACCTATACAACAAAAAAGTCATGACAGGACATTTCTAGAGCTATTGTTATATTAGAATGATTAGCATTAGCCTG
This sequence comes from Ancistrus triradiatus, assembly GCA_025084515.1. Lineage (NCBI taxonomy): Eukaryota > Metazoa > Chordata > Actinopteri > Siluriformes > Loricariidae > Ancistrus > Ancistrus triradiatus. The sequence goes on along the minus strand of JAJAGP010000422.1, from coordinate 197,735 downwards.
TTCTATTTGTCACAAACATACAAAAAATAAAAGCATTTGTGAGTTTCACACCAGCCTGTTTGGTTGCTTATTAAGTAAACATTTCGCACAGTAGAACCACATTTCAAGTAAGGCCACTGGGTACCAAGATAAAGAAACTGATGGTAAGAGATTTGTATAGGGTGAAGATAGTGGTGCATTCATCGGTTATACAATATCCTTTTCCGTCCTGCAAAGTTCTATAAACAGTATTTTGTTTGTACACTTCCAGAACAGACTCATGTGATGACAGCTGGTTTTGTGACCTCAAATGCTGGGAGAGGGTATTAGCTGTGTTGGAATTCCACTTTAATAGCAATATTTAATACTTACTTTATTTACTCCGAGCATGGAACACCTATGCTTGACTTGTGTAGTGAAAACGCTTTTATTTGTTTTATTGACCTTGACATATCTAATACAAAAATATATGGTAAAAGCAACCTGTACAGAACAGTGATGCCAGGTATGATTCCTGTACCAGGAATTCACTGGGAACCAGCCAGGTACACCTTAGACAGAGTGCCAATCCATGGCCTGGATCCATAGATCTCCCACCCAGGATTCAACACGAGGCCCCCGGGAACTGACGTTTCAAGCAGCAGTGTTAATTTATGTATATACATTTGGTACCTAATCCTAAATCATTTGATTTCTAATAGTTTTGCCATAAAACCTTACAGTGACACTGGTACAGAGACTTTTTATTTAAAAAAACATACATAAACAACAACTTTCTCAACATATTTAGAACTACACACATGTGGGTCTGAACAATATACAACAAAATAGTCCAATATACCAGAGCATTGAAATGCAGAGGATGCAGAAACTATATTTTTATATGACTAAGAGCAGGAACTTAACACCCAGTACATTTAGTAAAGGTTCCACATTCTCACAGGAGATGATTATCATAATGAAGCCATCTCACACCATCTATTGATCTGAGCCTTTGCCATATTCAGTAAAAGAAATTCAAGTCAATAAAATCATCACTATATGAAGTCATTTTTCAATTGCACTCTCCAACATAATTAGGTTGTACATCATGGCCAGGTTTTCCACTGTATAACAGAGTATTGTGCAGCCCTCCAAAACATCATCATGATCTTTAGTTTGCTATGAGCATCACACTAATAAACTGACGACTACGCACTGCAAATCCTGTTCCACTGGCACTGAAACACAGAGAGAGCCAGTTGAATAATTCTTCTTCAAGCCCATTACTGGCTCTAACACTAATATCATCATCTACTGGTGGATAATACACAATATTCAAGAATTTGAAGCATAGCGCATTTGCAAATGCCTCTGTAACGAGCTGTACTTAATCATGCGTTTCACACACGGGGGACTCTGGGCTAAAATAATCAGTAAATACTGGCACATACAGCCTACATCACAATTTACACAGCAAGAGAGAAGGAGTACGAGCAAGGGAGTTGTTCCTTACTATGCTAACATGGCTTAACAGTTGAGGCGAAAGTATATTGTATAATCTAAGCACTCACACAAAACAAATAGCCAATAGAAATGCCTTATTGTTTAATGCTGATAGTTGGCCACCTGGATGAACATAGTACATAACTGGACTGTCAGCAGTTGTCCAGTTCTGAGGTACATGTAGAACAAGTTCCACTGGAAGGAAATTTGAGAAACATTGACTGTCCTGAAAAAAACTGGACCTCAACGCAAATCTTGTCCATTTGGAACAGGACATGAAGCCGTAAAAATAGGTAACTACAAACTTTATTAGGCTGCCTGGCTATGATGGAGTTGGCTATATTAAATAGTAACTATTTCAAGATACTGGTGGAATCCTTACCAAGAAAGGATCAGCTTTTTTAAGGCAGGGCAGAGGCAAAAGCTGGCATGTTTTATCCATAGAGCTTCCGAGGTTCCCATTTTATATTATAAATCTAGGTGATATTTGAAATTTTCTTGACAAGTCAACAGAGCTTACAGGAAAAATCAGTCAAAAATTTGCCTGGATTTAATTTTATTTCATACAATTTATGAAGGTATGAATGCTAACCGAAACATCTAACTAAAGTAATAACAAATGTTTGTCAGGTGTGTAATAAGACAGTCTTTAATTTTATCACAACATACAAAACACATCTTGTAAGCAAACTTAAACTTCTCCCATATGGGCAAAAAACAGAAAAGGAAACAAATGTTATAATTACAGAGTAAAAAAACAACAAAGCTGTCCTAGAAATAAACTCTAAATGTACACAATGTAAACCAGGACTAAATATGTTTTGGCACACCATGTTATTTCACTTCAAGAAAGTTTTGTTTCTCATAGGATGGAGATCCCATCAAGAAAGAAAATCCATTATAATGAAATCATCATAACCAAATACATAACTTTTCAATATACAAGGGTTATTTATGACCTACCATTATAAAAGAATCTTATATAATTTATAACCTTGAGCTAATGCAGTCGGCTGTGTTTCATGAGCTTTCATTTTCTGAAGGATCCACTGATACATGCACGCCAAAAATATGCAGCTACGCCACTTAGGCTGCAAGAGCAGATTTGAGACTGATTTATGGACATAAATTAAAAGGGATGAAAAATTTATGGATGCAATCTGCGGGCGGCCATAAAACTATTACAGAACTTTGGAGTCATTTTGTCTCATGAGTAAGGCAAGATGACTTACTGTTATGAAAATATAATAATTCTTTCCTTTGGAAATGGATGGCAAGGAAACCACAGTCAAGCTCGAGGATAAGTGTTTTGTGGGCGTGTGATTTACTGACAATCATAATCAGCTGCACTGTTTAAAAAGTCAACACCCAGTTTGAGTTCATGTGCTTGCTTTTGTGCTTTTGCCTTAGATTACTGCTTTAGCTTTGGTGAATGGTGTGGCTAAATGAAAATCCATTCCTGATTGGCAAATGATTAAGTTTTCATTCAGTATTAGGGAATCTGGGTACGCCCATTACCGGGGAGGTCAAATAAAATTATAAATCTGTCTTGTATGTACCTGCTTAAAAAAAATCAGAAAGCTCTCCCTCATCAGAGGTTCACACTGGGCTATACATCTCAAGCTTGTGAAGCACACGAATCACTGCATGCAAGAAACATTAGAGCATCAAATTTGAAAGCATTTGTTTTGCCCAGAGCTACTTAACTGATGGTTTCATTTGTAGCTCCAAAGAGGATGAAAAATGATGGGGAAAAACAGTCCGAGTATAAAGATTGCAGGCTATGGTTGAACACACAGTCCCATAAAACACAGTTACATTATTATCAAAGATTTATTACACAGACTTGTCTTATTATTACAGTATTAAAGTGAGAAAACATCTCATTCTGTGAAGTATAATCCTGTTCACAAGGTGTTTCCTTAAGATATCAATCCATTTATCATACATGGCATACTGACATGCTACACATGCTAAATAAACCCAATTTGTTGCATGTTGTTATAGCACATCAGGTGCTTTTGTATGTCCTGAGAGAAGTAGTCATGTTTGTGCTATTTTTGTGTGCATGTGACTGGTGTGGCAAGCAAATCATTAATATAGATATGCCCATGGCTGGCACCAGGCTTTGCTCTGGTATGTGTCTGTGAAGGCCCACTCTGTGCTGGGGAATGTGGTTAGCCCTCTCCTTGGCTCTGCTGGCATTGATTATGTATGATTAATGGTTTAAAGGAACAGGGAGAGAAAGGTCAAATTCTGGGTTGGAGTTGGAGTAGCTACATAGGGAGTAATTAAGACACTTGTGTAAGCATGATTAATAAGCCTGGGCTGACACTGTGTACTGTAAACAAGAGGCAACCAGATGGTTTGCCACATAATGCATTTCATGCCAAGCTGAAGGATCCTCTAAATGAAAGCATGTGCTATTGTAACCATACCCCCACACCACAACCACACCACCACCCATCCATCCATCCAAATACATAAGTTTCCTTGATTACCATGCACTGCTTATTTCAGAAATGAATCATTGCACTATTCCTGAAAAGCATTCTTAGAACAGAAATGACAATACATACATGTTCAGTAATTGAGGTGCTCTAAGTAAGGGATAATGTGCAGCCAGGCAATGCGTTGCTAAATAAATCCAAACATGGTAAGCAGGGCCCCACTGAAATGATTTTATTACCTACTTCACAGCACAAAAAAATGCATATCAAAGTAACACTTGTATCCCAGCCCATTTTACAGTGGGGCAGAAAAGTATTTAGTCACTGATTGTGCAAGTTTTCCTACTTAGAAAGATGAGAGAGGTCTGTAATTTTCATCATAGGTACACTTCAACTATGAGAGACAAAATGAGAAAAAAAATCCAGAAATCACATTTTAGTATTTTTTATGAATTGAATTGTAAATTATGGTGGAAAATAAGTATCTGGTCAATAACAAAAGCTCAACTCAATACTTTGTAATATAACCGATGTTACTGATGGTAGCCTTTGTTACTTTGGTCCCAGCTCTCTGCAGGTCATTTATCAGGTCCCTCCGTGTAGTTCTGGGACTTTTGCTCACCATTCTCATGATCATTTTGACCCCACCGGATGAAATCTTGCGTGGAGCCTCAGATCGAGAGAGATTATCAATGGTCTTGTATGTCTTCCATTTTCTTACAGTTGCTCCCACAGTTGATTTAAATGAGAAAAAAAAAACAGAAATCCCATTGTGGGATTTTTAAAGAATTTAATTATAAATTATGGTAGAAAATAAGTATTTGGTCATTAACAAAAGTTCAACTCAATACTTTGTAACATAACCGTAGTATGTTACTGATGGTAGCCTTTGTTATTCACTCTTCCCAGCCTGGGGCAGGTCTACAATTTTCTTCCTGGTGTCCTTCGACAGCCCTTTGGTCTTGGCCATGGTTGAGTTGCATTTTCCCAAAGGCAACTTTGAAGGACTTACTAGTCTTTATGTCCAAGAATGGTTGGTCTGTGCATAGAGCATCAATCTCACAAACTTTACACAAAGAGAGGGTAGCAAGAAAGAAGCCTCAAAAAAGTCACTAAGTCTAATATGCATTTATGATGGCATGTGGTAGAAGGTTTTATGTCAGATGAAACCAAGATTGATCTTTCTGAACTGAAATCCGAGTATCATGTTTGTCAAAAACAAACAGAGCACACCCACCCAAAACACATAATGCCTACTATGAAGCATGGTGGTTATATAGTGCATTTTTACATTTAGAGTGTCATCTCAAAGTAGCTTATAAATATCTAGGCCAACAGCCCCAACTGAGCAAGCCTAGGGTGATGGTGGCAAGGAAAATCTCCCTAAATATAACTAGGAAGAAACCTTGGAAAGATTCAAAAAGGGACACAGACTCTGTGGAAGCCTACATTTTATATGTAAAAATTAAATCAATTTATCTCATTTATACATTAGCTGATGTACTGCACATACAAAACTACCGTATTTTTCGGAACCATAAGGCGCACGTAAAATCCTTTAACTTTCTCAAAAATCGGAACAGTGCGCATTAAAAGGCGGTGCGTCAATAATGATATGAATTATTCTGGTTGAGGCTTTCTGACCTAGAACGATTGTTTGTAGATAGATGGATTACACGGCGCTAATAAATCTGTCAAAATGTTTTAGCACGGTCTTGGTAAGTTACGAAGCTTACGGCCACCGTAGTGCGCAGCATCGCGGAGTAATACGGTATGTGCTTCAGCATTAGGGTACGTGCATTCATTCATTCATTTTCGAAGCGGATTTCAAACTCAGCGCTATCAGTCACGCAGTACAACATGGACATAGAGCAGCTGTGAGAGAATTCAACATTAACGAATCAATGATACAGAAGTGGAGGAAGCATGAAGACGCCCTGCACCAGGTAAAGACCAAACTGAGCTTCCGACGGAACTTAAGAGTTTTGTTTCATTTCATGCGCCTTATAACCCGGTGCGCTTTATGTATGAAAATATACCCGTTAGCAGTCGATCGTTGATATTGCGTCTTATAACCCGGTGCGCTTTATGGTCCGAAAAATACGGTAAGTGATGATCTGTGTCACATAGCATGATGCCTTAGATGCCCAGAACACAATACATGAATAACTTATGAGTAACTTGTTGTTAAATATCTTACTCCATAGCTAAGGCAATGAGTTGCATAATCTTGAACTAACATTAACTTATATTTATAGAAGCATATATTTAAAGAATGCAGTAATATATAAGGATGGGCCTCCTGAAAAATCCTAAACTAACTAAATGTGATACAGTTGCACCCATATCACTAAGCCTTATATCACTTGCCCTATAAATCTGCCTCCATGCTTCGATAACCCCATAATTTTATTATAATCTTAATCACTACTTGTTACTTCTAATGTGAACTCTGATGCTGGCTGTGTTATCATGTTCAAAACAATGTGATGACTGTCAGTATTTTTATGACCTTTATTAATCTGATAACTCAAAACTCCTACTCAGCATGAGTCAGTCAATTATCCAATTGTATCATAGCTACAAGCAGAAGCATTATTTAACTAGATTTTCTTAGTAACTTGGGTGGTAGAATTTCTGCATTTTAAAGGAGATTGTAAGTGAATAATTACACACACACACACACACACACACCATGTTATGTATTGGTATGACATAAAATGGGCGAAAATGGACAAAAATGGGTTCAGGGCACCTTTATCTGTATTGGCCCAGTTACTCATTAATACACTGCAAATTAGTAGCTACTTTTCTGGAAATGTAATGTGATTACTCATTACTTTCTGGAAAATGTTACTGCAAAACTCATAAGCCACTACTAATGAGTTACTATGTAAAATACAACCATTTTTACCAACTAGATCAGACCCTATGATATGTGTTACCTCTTGTATAAGATCTCTTTTTACTGGTGGGCACTCTCTTCAACATCAGTCACTGTTTGTTACTTCTAACTGAATTAAATCGCCGGTAATGGGCATTACAGAGACAATTAAATTAAACAAAACATGGTTTTAACCACTATTATTAATCACAACAAAATTTACATTTTGAAATATTATATTTTGATACTCTCCTGTAATTCATCGTGAAAGCAGGGTAATATTTTCAGGCCCTAACATTACAGTGCATCTCTGTACATAAAAGAAACAAAAGTAACAGCCATCTGATGTGTTACTTTGTGCCATGTTACACACAAATACTGAGCTGTAACGTTACTCGTTTGCTTGTCAGGTAGCCCGAAGCATATTTGTCCCAAGGTCGTTAACTACTAATGAATTAGCTCTCTTTACCGCATCAGATGAAAAACATCAGATTAACGACATACACATGCTGAATAAGCACTCAAATAACAATTTGTTTCAATCCAGTATTAGATATCACAGTATGCCATTGACTTGACTAGTTCAATAACTAGAAAATGACAGTAATATTAGTGCGCATTTAAGAGCACACTCAATCACAGAGAGCAGAGTTTGTCTAATACTGAAGTTGGAGCTGAGGAAATGGTGGAGTGAAAGCAGGCGTTGGGTGATGTAGAACAGCTGGGTGAAGGTAGGCCTCAGATCTGCCCATAATCTCCCAGCAGGAGTCAGTGCAGAACAGTAGGCTGAGGGAGCGCTTGAACCAGGCTGACAGAGGCTTCCATTACGCTCACTCGCACACAGGCCTTTAACAAAGCCATCAAAACAGCCACTTCTACATGTGTGCCTAAGATTCCTGCATATTTACAATGATTATAATCTGTTCCCAGTACATGAAAGGATAAATGAGAAACAGGTGTTGTGTGTGGGATATGTAGAGCTTATTAAAAGGTTCACCAGCTGGAGTTCATGTACGCATGCAGGCTAATTTGGTCTGACATGCAGCACATTTTTAATATCTGAAGTCTTATTCATGTTATTAATTTTATAAATGTCAGAGTCATTACAATTACATTACTCTTATCCACATCCATTTAAATGAGTCATTCATTTAACTGGAGTTATGTAAGATGTGATTACGCTCTAGGGGTAAGGGAACTATAATCGTAAGCAGCCGAGAGTTCCTCTCGCTGTCCGAGAGAATCCACTCTTGGAAACACGCCGGATTCACGTTAATTATAAGTGAGTTTAGACATGTAGCCAGCTCCACACTTCACCAGCACAGAGCTGGAACAACAGTGACAGCAACCAAGCAGACAGTGGGCCTGGCTTTGTCTTTATTAAGGCCATGGGGAAAGAAAGAACAGCACAGCTACAATGGGTGGATAGACTCCATATGGCTTGAAATCATACTCTTCAAAATGTGAAAAAGACCATGAAGAGAGACCTGATTACAGAGCCTTCAGTTCTTGGCATATGCTAGTTCCAGAGTGTTTCTTAAAGAGCAGAATCTAAAGATGTTGAGATCTGAGAGCTTCTTGAATGGTGCCGTATCGAAGGGTCTGTGTGCATATGTGTCTGTGATCATTACTCAGAAATACTTGAATTTCATATTGAAGCTCTGAGTGTAATGACATCATAGGGAAAAGCACTTAAAAGTGCATTTATAAAAATCAGAATACAGCCGAAGACGTGTTTGGAGGGTAATTGCACCAATTCCCTGCATTGATCATGGAGAAGTAGAGCTTTGGTCTCTAACACAAATTCCACAGACATTCTTGACTGGATGTTTTTGAGGGGGGAAAAAAGTTTGTCCTTTTGTCCTTTCCAAGTTCTTAAATGGCCATCAGCTCAAACGGTTCTGGTATAGCATTATTATTATGCACTTGCCAGCGGCAAAAATGGGGATAGGAAAGTACACTGGAAGTATCTGGCTTTTCAATCACTTCAGTCGAGACCAGAAAAAAGAAAGTGACTTTCTTTGTATTTCTTACTGTATACAAAAAATACACAGTGCTAAGACAAACATATTTTTAATACTCTCCATGCTGTTTTTGTTTGTTTCTGAATTGACTGTGAAAAGTTAAGCTACACATTTGTGAGACATTTTTGTGAAACTTATATATCTATATCTATATATATAATACAGCACTGTTGTTGTAGAGCATGGCCGTTTTGCTTTTAAATGGGAATGTTTGAATGAGAACATTCGAATAATGAATGCTGCTCACACTAAATATTTCTCGTGTATGACTCATGGCTTCAGCCAGTGCTGTGGTGGACTCCATGAAACTGTTCATATTTAAACAGTATTTAAACATTTCCAGGCCACTAAACCTAAAAGCAGTGAGAGATGGTAGCCGTTTAATCACTATAATTTGTGGTTAAAATGACACTGTAATAATCATATGATTAATGAGCTCATTCTAATCTATTTTTATAGGTAATCAACCTTAAAAGTGTAGCAAGAGCGTTGTAGTCCAGGGAGGATTAATGTGGTCCTCTTGCAAATTCTTCTTCAGTGTCATTTAGGCTTTTCTGTAATGACACCTTTAAAGTTCATATGCATGAGAGAAGTTAGAAGTCAAGTAAAAGACTGTGAATGAACACGAGATGGTACTTAACACTGACAACCGACAGTTACAATCTTTCATTTGAAAAGATACATGTTATTTTACGTTTCTCATTCAAGAAATCAGCTGATTGTAACTTTTCCCCTTGAAGATGTAGTTGTAGGTTAAATGAATGTCCAAAGTAGGCCAAAATGAGCTAGTCAGTTTTTGTTCACAAGCCAGACTACAACACCCTTCTTCTCGACAAAGGTTTGGTCTTCGCTTTGATCTCTGAAGCTTTTAAATTCACACCAGAAAAAGTTCATTCAAAGGTCAGTAGCGTCGTCTGATTCTCATGTTCCACCGTCAGCTATTTTACGACAGTCACACTCACAGCTTGGTTGCCATCACAAAGCTTCACACACAACAAACAAAACTTCTCACATATCTAAACAAAAATACTCCCTACAACAGTCACAAAGTTATGCTAAGCAGTATTTCCATTATAGACTAAATCATGTATAATGACTTTAAAAAGACATTCACCTTTCTTCATGTAATATGAGAGTCTCCATTTATTTACACTTTTTGATTTCACCCTTCATCATCATCATCACTGGTTATTCTGAACTGCAAATCTCATCCTTTGTAAAAAAGTAACACTCTATCTATTTTTTTATTTGTAATACTCTTACCTGAAAACTACTTTTGCATTAAGTATGTGTTGTAAGTACAGTCAAACATCATTATCTGAATGTACCAAGGCCTATATCCATGATTTCTTGTTGGAAAAATTCCTCTCTTGTTTCTGTATATTTAGTACCTCACCAACCTTCAGTGATGTCAGTGCACTAAAGGGGACTTTTTGATTGCCCTTCTTGCCCACGTGTGTGGTGTGAGCAGTTCATCTCTCTAATGTCTCATTCATCACACATACCACCACTTCCATGCATGTGGTCTTTACACTCTCACAGCATGTTTTGTTAAAAAATAAATACATTTAATTAAAAAAACGAGACAGGGGTACGTCCTGAAGGTGCCACCTGTATATACAGACACACTCACCTGCTAGTTAATGAAAATATCTAATTATTATAGGGGAAATTTGAATAATGGTACGGGTTAGAATGTACTGCACTTTTTCTTCATTTTTAAAAAATATTTTTTGCTATTGTACCTCAAATACCAATGCATTATTCGAATACCAGACTACGTAAACAAATCTTCAGATATTCATATATTATGGATATCTGAATAATTGTGTTCATCCATGGATCCCACCAGCACCCCCAGTCAAAGAGTCTTATGGTGATCAGAGACGTTGGGTTGCTGTCTTCTGCCTCCCGTGGGGTTGCCAATGTCTCATGTGATCCCTCTTGGCTGTGTTTCCTACCAGTTCTCCTCTTTCTAGCTATGCTGCTATAGCTAATGCTGCCGGGGTCTCATGCTACACATGGCATCAGTGATTGACATGGCATCAGTGATTGTTAATAGACACTGTGCTCTTAATCAATAATTAATTACATTTTCTCCTGGTTTTCTCTCCGAGCTGTGTTCCGGCAGTTCCGGCCCCACACATGATTTCATCTGCTGGAGCTCCACTCAAGCTGCTTTTTTTTCCGTCATCAGCTCCAGCCCCACCATACCCGGGCCACTTAATGTCGATGTGCATACTTCACATTTTATTCGAACTTTGACTCCATGACTTTAGTTTCGCTCTTAGATTTATCATCTACGCCGCCCAAGGAGGTTGGGTCCCTTTTTGAGTCTTGGTTTCTTCCTAGAACTAGGGAGTTTTTCCTTGCCACTGTCGCCCTAGGCTTGCTCAATTTGGGATTGGACGTAGTTATTAGGAGATAATCTAAACTTGTAAAGTTGCTTTGAGACAATGCTCCATTGTAAAAAGCGCTATATAAATAAATCTGACTTGACTTGACTTGACCCCCCATCCTCCAAAAAACGGATAAAATCTGTTGTGCAGAAGTCCTTTAGACATACAGAAATGTAACCCCAAATCAGAAAAAGTTGGGACAGTATGGAAAATGCAAAAGAAAAAAAAGCAGTGTGTCTAACATGTACTGAAATGCAATGAAATAAAAGTAAAAGTAAATCTAAGATTGTTTGTTTTTGTTTGTTTGGTTGTTTCCATGCTATCCTAACTTCTTCTGATCTGGGGGTGTAAAAGTGCTGAAGGTTAGGCTGATTCTGCTTCGCCCATGGGTCTTGCTGTATTGACACTTTTCCCCAAATCAGTCTCAGTTAAACACAGCATGCTCACCTTTCTGCGTCACAATCATGCTTAGGAACCTGAATTTAACATTCAGAAAATAAAAAAAGTCTTAAAGTCTATTGTGAATATGTAAATTACCTTCATGTGTACGTACTGGTGATCACACCACCGTATGAGTTGTAAAGGGTCGCTTAATAATGTGAAATCCTGATATTTTTGACTAGGTGAAAATGTCAAACCAAAACACTCCTACACATTGTACAAAAATAGACTCAAACGTGCTTCTATCTTTTTGTCCTCTAGGACATTTAGATGTATTATATACGGCATAAATCAAATATACTGTCCTTTATGGTATAATAAAACAGATCCAATTAATAGTGCATATCAATCTGTTGGTTCTGTCACAACATATTCCTCTTGATTCATTACAGCGCAGGTCTTAGCCCTGTCTGGCATCCTGTGTAGCCCTGTAATTACACTTCTTCCTCTGACAACCTGCATGATTGTTTTCCTAACAGTATATTACTTCGTTAGTACTTTCCAACACGGGTTATTTTTAAACTGTCACTTTCGGCCGACTCATCCTGATTTGCACTCGTCTGTTTATCATAACAATCATTAATAACTGTCAGTCTATGCCATCAGTATAACAAACTCTTTTCTTCATTAGCATGGCCCAGCATTTGTCTGTTCCAGAGAGGCAGGGCATTTTCAACCAACAGGCCCAGCCAATTACTCCATCGAAATGGAATCACATTAATCAAAACTTAACAAGGTGGCAAATTTAAAGATATCAGATTGCAGGAGACAGCAGAACTAATATGTCACTGTCAGAAGTGCTATGTAGGTATGCAGCAGCTGCACTAAATATATCTCCTCACGTGAGCCGCATGAATTTTGACATTTCATACAGTCTGACAACTCTCAAAGTAAGAGGTCTGAGCGGACTCAGCATAGCTTGTTTCTGGTGACTCCACCTCCACTCTGGCATGGAGAGTTAGACATGTATGTGAGTGAGTGGGTGAGTGAGTGAATGAGTGAGAGAGTGAGTATGGCACCAGAAGAGATGGGAGAAACATCAAGCATGTCTTGGGGAGAGCCAGCAGGCGGCAGTTCATCATGTCTGCCTTCACAGAGACGTTTTCTTTCACACTTTAAATGATGATACTCATCAATCATGGGCTGACAGCTGCATCAAGCCAGCTGCAAACATGCAAAGCCTAGCAGTCTGTAACATGCTGACGCCACTGATCGCTGCATAGAAAATAATCATTCAGTCTAACCTGAAAGCCGGCTTTTCCCCCCTCATATTAGACTCTCCTTCTTCTGGCCACTGTAAAATAAATACCATCCATTTCACAGGAACCATGCAACAATCCAGCAGGCTACTACACCGATTTTCCACATGCAGGGTTTACGATTTGGCGGTAAGGAAAAACTGAAGGTGACTAAACCTAATCGAGTAGGCCTGCAGGCCAAAACGTTATCATCAGGTCAAGTGAGTGCAGTTTCACTTTCATTATATTAACTTAACCGTTTGACTTTGGAACATAATTCTTAATAATTTCTGAGAAAAAAATACAGTTAAACACATACATATGTTATAAAATTAATAAATGAGTTAGTTACATAGAGCAGTTTTTATGTTATAGGTTACAACGTTGCAGCGAACCCCTTTTTGTATTGGATGTACAAATAAATTAAATGAATGCAAATAATAGAAAGCCTATAGTCTTAACAAGAGAAGTGTGCTTGTAAATTAGATTAAACAAAAACGGGACTGTGGTAGCTTAGCGGTTAAGTCACTGGACTATGGACCAGAAGGTCCAGGGTTCAAATCCCACCTCTGCCAATCTGCCACTGTTGGGTCCTTGAGCAAGGCCCTTAACCCACCATTGCTTGGATTGTAAGGCTGTATCAATTGTAAGTCGCTCTGGATAAGGGCGTCTGCTAAATGCTGTAAATGTAAATGTAAATAGAAGTTGTTATTATTACATAGAATAAATAGTATTTTTTAGTATATCACAGAAATATACTTGTTTCTGTAGGTCATGTGACTAACTGAATATCCCTTACAAAGATATAAAAGACATAAAAGGCATAAAATGTCAACATAGTGAACCAAAATGCCACTCAGTATTTTAAGAGAACTGAGGGAACTTGAGAGAACTCATTTTCTCACATCAAATGCCTTGTATTAAGTCCTGTCACCTTTTTATCTTTTTGAGTGCTGATTGTTATACAAAACATTATCTTTAACTGTCATTCACTTTGTAGGTCTATCTGATTCTTTAAAACTGTAATTCCTCGATACAAGACCAAATCTGATACACACAAGTGCACTACACACTGCCATTGATTTTGCAAAGACGGATATGTTATGACTTAATAAAACCCATATACCCATATACTCACATCACTATAAATAGTGCATAAAGACCATGACTGAGGACAAGGATTTCAAAATATGATGTCACAGTGATCTGATTATATCGATGAAGTCATTGTTAATGAATATGGCGGATGCCGATCTGTCCTGCTGGATCGACTACGTGTATTTATGGAGGCAGGATTGTGTAGTTTATTACTTAATCACAATCATCTCGGATAATCATGATACGCTGAAGTAATTGCACTAAGGTGATGATGTAATGATTGTGACACGTCTCATCGTAATGGCACAAGTGTCACGGTTTCTGTTCTATTAAAACACGATTATTTTGAAGGCTTGGAAACGTGTTCGGAGTTTTTACAATCCACAGTGAAGCAAAAATATTGTATTTTGTTTAATCCTACACCCAGACACCTTTCACAGTGCTCGGCGGCAGCACGCTCACACTACTCAAATCCTACAAAACACAGTCGCAGTTTACAATGAGCAATGAAGGCTGTTAGCAGTGGAGGTTATTTATGAAACGCACAAACACAGAGTCTGGAGCCGCTGAATCCCTCCATTCCTCTATGCCATGTCTACTTTGCATTTTGTGTAGCTGAGGCTGCTCGTTTTTTAGGGGGAAGCTTATGGAACAGATGGATGTGAATTCAAAGTTTCCTGATCTTTAGCAGAAGTTATGGAGGGTTATCTTTGGTTGTATATCTTTGGGCTGGCAGGCCTCCCCTGGCGATGAAGGATTAAGCACCGCAGCTGTCTCTCGGCCCAAATGATGCAGTGCAGCACTCGCTGACACGACAGCATCACTTAATCTTAATGTCCGCTCCTCCAGCGCGGCCGCGCAGGACAAAGCCAATCAACATCACATGCCACGAGGATGGACCTACTGCTTGGCCCTGGAGTCTCTCACCCACACCGACCGATTAATCAACTTCAGCCGGCCCGATCCCAGAGTTCACTTCTCTCACGGCACAGCTGAGCTCACCACTGTGATGTATAGGATTGGGGGAGTTGTGTGCTCCAGAACACTTATCAGATTGCACATTATGCATGGTTGTGTATTGCTGAGAGAAAGAGTGAGTGGGCGAGAGAGAGGGCGGAAAAAGTGGTATTGAATGTTTACACCTTATTTCTCTCGCAGACCACCTATCTGTTGTGTTTTAAAGAGATATCTGCCCACTAATGGCTAAAAGGCTTAAGAACGGCTTGGGGTTTGGAATAATGACTTACACTCACTTAGACAAATTACACACAGGGAGGGCCATTACAAGCATTTAAATTCAATATGATAAAAAAGACAACATTTCCCCAGATCCCTGCATATTACTCTAAAAGCGTCGAACAGCCACGAGATACAAAAAGGCAACATTCTTAATTGTAGAAGTATATGACTGAAAGATGCTGTTTTTCTATGTTTGTCCGAGGCTAAGAGAAAGGGCAAATAATTATGATATCTCATAAAAACATGATACAGTATGTATAATACAGTCCAAAAAAAAGTCTAAATTCTGTCCCTGACAAAAAACAAGCAGTTATTGTCATGCACTGGTACGTCCCAGCGAGGATGTTTACATCACCACAGGTGATATGGAGCTTGTACATATATATTACTTCCATAAGTTACATTCAAATGAAGACAGCACCATTACGCTTCGCATTTGCCCATTTCAGTCAAGATTAAGAGCACTGAAGCACCCTCTGTGCTGGAACAATATGCAGCACTAAAGTCGCAAAAAGCCTCCCGTGTTCCCCATGGAAGGTGTATCTGATTTAGTAGAAGCAATTTAATGTTGGAGGAATTCAGTACTGCCTTTGAAGATGCTACACAATGTCATCAAACAAGCTATAAAACACTGTAATAGTAGTTTGTATTTAGACATAAGTTACTTCAAAGCTTTATTACAGGAGGCTGCACCTTTTTATCACCCTCTCCAATGCTCCTGTACCAACACTTTTATCAAAATAAAAAAAATATCACTCTTTCCATAGGGTGAATGGCGATTATGGCAAAGTCTAAATATACATACAGGTATGTGCCGTCCGTCTGATCAACGTCATTTGCTTTAACCACCGAAATCTTAATGATCTGTCATAAAAATCAGTACTCCCCATTTTACGATGGTTCCACTTACAATATTTCCACTTTATGATGGGATAATAAACATGAATACATCAGAAACCATACTCTTAATTTAGGATTAAGCAATACGTAGTATACACAGGATATGCAGTACTCTCCCGCACTCGGATGAGTAAGTCAGCAATGCGTGAAGTAGTGATGAGGAAAAATAGAGAAAAAGCTGTGGTCACGCAGCTTAATTTATTCAATAAATTACAAGAGAAACTAAATACTTTATAATAAAATAAGCTTTAGGTTAAAGATTTTGCCCAGCAGTGTAATTTTTTTTGTGTGTGTAGTACGCTACATACTACAATACTAAAGTCACATGGCGTGAGTGTTATGTGCTTGGAAATATATTATATTATATTATTTTATATGTATTATATATATAATGAGGAAAAACCAAGGTCGTGTTTAAACATGTTTAATATAGACTGGGCTATGATATATACAGTGTATATTAAACTCCTCGATTTACGATAAATTCAACTTACGATGGATTTGTCAGAATGTATCCCCATCAATACATTTATAGTACTATAATTGATATGTTCATAGTATAGTAATATGTACAGTATAGTAATTATAGTAATATGTTCACATGTTGCTTAAGTGGAATGTGGGAGGAAACCGGGGTACCGCGTGGAAATCCATGTAGACACAGGGAGAACATGCAAATTCTATTTGGACGTGGGTCTCTGGAGCTGTGAGGCAACAGTGCCAACCAATACACCACCGTGCTGCCCTTTACAAACATTATGTAAAATAAAAATATCTCATATCGTAATGTGATTTAGTTCAAGGCTGCATACTTAAATACTTAACCCTCAACTAAACACTACAAAGTTGCTGTGAGGTTAAGAAGAGTCATGGTTGGAAACTGAGAGGTAAAAAGAGGAAACAAAACACTACCACACCAATGTCACAGCAGTACAGCACTGAGAATGGTCAAACGACCAAATATCTACAATATCTTATCCGTTTTGGTGCTGTGTCTTTTTCCATTGATGGACAGATAGTGGTCAGACAAACTGCACCAAACTGGCTTACAGCAATCATTGTGTACCCACAAAGTACACTTATATTGTACATGTGATATTCACACAGTACATCCAATACTAACATAGAAGTCGGCGGTTACAGCTATAGTAATTGCTCTTGACAACATTATAGCAGTAACATAAGAGCAAGAATTCATTTGACACAGTTTTAAAGGCTTCCAGTTATGCTAACTGGTCACTCAAGAGTATCATTATAACCTTGCTCCTGTCATGAGGGCCAGTGATGCTGATCCGGAAGTTAAACACAAAAAATACACAATAAATAAACAAACAAAAAACACAGTTGTGTAATCTGAAATACAGGTGTTCCCTAGCTAACACAGGACTTAAAAACAATGAAACGTCAGCTTTGTTATGATATCAAAATGAAGGCTGATAAAATAGTCAATACAGCCAGCATTTGACCATATGTAGATCTGTGGCGTTAAAAATTGAAGGTCATTGAGATTGAGCTTGGAGGACAGCACAGAAAATGGAGCCAAAAATAAAAACGTAACACAGAGTAAAAGTCACTTAAACAATTTGTACTATTTTAGACCATGAAACACTCTCTTGTGCCCTTCTAAAAAGGCATGTCATCTCAGTAACCTTTGTGCTCCGTGTAGACTTGTTTCTACAATGTCATTTGGCAAATTGCTGTGTCATTTCCGGTCCAAATGTCTCAAACCATCTGCGTGTACATGAAATATTCTCTGTTTAGTCCAGTCTAGAGCAGAGTCCATATCATAAAAGAATCAACATAATTGGCAATTACGGCTACCTAATTTGGCAGTAAAAAAGAGAGAGGCCAAAAGGACAGGGACGGCAGAGAGGTAGAATAGCTGCAGCAGCTGGCGGCACAACCATACACACATTCCCGGGCATATGGAGCCAGCGCATTAAAGAAGAGGGCTATGTTTTGCATACATAGTTTGCCTCTGGAGGTAACCTTGAGCCAAAGCAGTACTCAAAGCCACAGCCTCTGGCCTTAAAATGACAAAAGAATGGCCAATTATCCTGGAAAAGTTGCCACATATTTTTGAGGAAAGCATGGAGGCTGAATTTAGGGATTTCACCCATCATGTACAATAAAAATATGCTCCTGACTTCATGTGGGTAAAAAAATGTGGGGGGGAAAAAAACTTGCTTACCCTTAATGTGTTTAAACATTCCAGGTAAAAATGTAGCTTAGCCACCAACAGCAGCATATAACTGTTCTATGTCAATAGGTTGCACACTTGCACAAAACCAATATAAAGCTAGATCTAGGTATGGAAGTTTGGACAGAATATGTATAGAGCAGTACTGACAGAGATAGTACACACACACATACACAGTGGGGGCAAAAAGGTATTTAGTCAGCCACTGATTGTGCAAGTTCTCTTACTTTCATCATAGGTACACTTCAACTATGAGAGACAAAATGAGAAAAAAAATCCAGGAAATCACATTGTAGGATTTTTAAAGAATTCAATTGGAAATCATGGTGGAAAATAAGTATTTGGTCACCCACAAACAAACAAGATTTCTGGCTCTTACAGAGCTGTGACTTCTTCTTTAAGAAGCTCTTCTGTCCTCCACTCGTTACCTGTATTAATGGCACCTGTTTTGACCTATTTATCTGTATAAAAGTCACCTGTCCACAGCCTCAAACAGTCAGACTCCAAACTCAACCATGGCCAAGACCAAAGAGCTGTTGAAGGAACACCAGGAAGAAAATTGTAGACCTGCAGCAGGCTGGGAAGAGTGAATCTACAATAGGCAAGCAGGTTGATTGTGAATAAATCAACTGTGGGAGTAATTGTAAGAAAATGGAAGGACATACAAGACCATTGATAATCTCTTTCGATCTGGGGCTCCACACAAGATCTCATCCCGTGGGGGTCAAAATGATCATGAGAATGGTGAGCAAAAATCCCAGAACTACACGGAGGGACCTGATGAATCACCTGCAGAGAGCTGGGACCAACGTAACAAAGGCTACCATCAGTAACACACTACGCCGAGAGGGACTCAGATCCTGCAGTGCCAGGCGTGCCCCCCTGCTTAAGCCAGTACATGTCCAGGCCTGTCTGAAGTTTGCCAGAGAGTATATGGATGATCCAGAAGAGGATTGGGAGAATATCATGTGGTCAGATGAAAACCAAAGTAGAACTTTTTGAAAAACTCAACTTGTTGTGTTTGTAGGAAGAAGAATGCTGAGTTGCACCATACCTACTGTGAAGCATGGGGGGTGGAAACATCATGCTAAGGGGCTGTTTTTTTTTTCTGCAAAGGGGACAGGAAGACTGATCCGTGGTAAGTGAAGAAATGAATGGGGCCATGTATTGTGACATTTTAAGCCAAAACCTCCTTCCATCAGTGAGAGCATTGAAGATGGAACGTGGCTGGGTCTTCCAGCATGACAATGATCCCAAACACACACCGCTCGGGCAACAAAGGAGTGGCTCCGTAAAAAGCATTTCAAGGTCCTGGAGTGGCCTAGCCAGTCTTTCCGACCTCAGCCCCATAGAAAATTTGTGGAAGGAGTTGAAAGTCTGTGTTGCCCCCAAAACATCACTGCTCTAGAAAGATCTGCATGGAGGAATGGGCCAAAATACCAGCTACAGTGTGTGCCCACCTCGTGAAGACTTACAAGAAATGTTTGACCTCTGTCATTGCCAACAAAGGTTATGTTACAAAGTATTGAGTTGAACCAAATTTATTGACCAAATACTTATTTTCCACCATAATTTACAATTAAATTCTTTAAAAATCCTACAATGTGATTTCCTGGATTTTTTTTCTCATTTTGTCTCTCATAGTTGAAGTGTAGCTATGATGAAAATTACAGACCTCTCTCCATCTTTGTAAATCTGAGAACTTGCACAAACAGTGACTGACAGTGACTTTTTTGCCCCACTGTACATACATACCTACACAGTTTCAGAGGAAGTGAAATGCTGAAACAGGCACCTAGAGACTTTAGCTGAATTTCATAGCAAAATGTGACAAGACAAGATCGGTGAAGAGGAGACGTGACTAATTTTTTGTCTAAAGACAGTATCACACAGCACTACAAATGGTCTGCCTGTAGGTGCTCACTCTGCTACATCAATAATTCCACAGCGATCATTACTCCTTCCATCCCACTTCTTCAACAAGTCGACATGGCTGTCCAATAACCGCCCTGTTTGTGGATTAAGTCTCTCCCTGTGACTACTTCATTACAGCACTGCCCATTGCCATCATAATGCTAGTGCCTGCCTGTGCCTATACGGGCACACACATCATCACCAATCCACAGCGCATGATAAAGGCCTGTCACATCCACGGCATTATTAATTAAGAGCACAGCGCAGTGAAATTCAATCACACTGGCCCTCACATATCTCCTTAACAGGTTATGCAAATTCTGCATATCCAGCCTGTGACTGCATATGATCTGCCAGACTGAGATTCCCTTCACACTTATTACTGTAATAAGAGCCTTCAGAGCCTGATAGCATCACAGGAGAGGAGAGGAGAGAAAGAGGGAGAGAGAAGGGCATGTAATGCCTGTTTAATTAGAATTAGATGTATGGTTTAAGAAAAAGAAGAAAATGAGTGGGACAGCAGTGGATCACGGGAAGAATGGAGGAACAGAGGGGTGAGGGAACACTTAGTGAGTGAGCTCATTCTATCACTATAAAAATATATTAAAAAGGCTCAGCCTTTAATCACCGAAGGATTGGTAAGTAGCACACATGAATTGTTACCCGTTTTAAAGCAAACCTGCTATGGTAAAATGACTTTAGATGCAAATCCAAATTACACTCAGATCCCTTTAGTTGCTAATGTACTTACAGATGTAGACATTGTGACCGAGGATAATGCTTCTATGCCCTGGAACACTAATGGAGGACATTTTGCATGATTGCGTTTCTGGTCTTACTCTTTCAGTACACACAGGGTTGAAAGCCGATTAATCTTTGGTCAGTTTAATTGTCAAAGTTGAGCACAAACATTATGGTCTGACTGAACGGTTTTATTATGGCACTATGAGAAAGGCCATGTTTTACTGCTGACAGGGAGCAACATGACGCTAGCAATACATCATCGTAAATGTGCACTCACATGAAATCATATATGTAGACACCTAATGGCTCCGAAATCTCCCTCGGAAACGCATGCATTTTTCATGCTGCTATAAAAGCATTGTCAGAGGTGCAGTGTCGGGCTGCAGACACTAATTGATCTGGCCCTTTAAGCGTGTGAAACAACAGGAGCAACGCTACAAACCTGTCATCCCAGCCTCTTTCCCTCTTAATGCAGCCATAAATCCACAGTCCCATCTTAGCAGTCAGATGTTTTCATTACCAACATATCAGTTTTATGGAATTACTGACATCTGCATGATTCAGTAATTGCGTGCCTCTATGAAGTTTCAGCAGCAATTTTGCTCTTTATATTCCAGATCAATTCCCAGTCCCTTGGGCTGGGCAGAGAGATGTGTTATTGGAAAACCTGGAGCGCTGATAGATTGCTATAGTTATCTGGTGACGGAGACAAACAGCTTAATCCGGCCCAAATCAGTGCGCCTAGCGCCGGTTGTTCCCTACAAACATGCAAATTGTGTTGTCAAAATCAGTCATCTTTGTGCTGCTTCCCTAACAAGAGTCACTTCGGGCTTGCTGAGACAAGTGCTGATCTTGCCTGTATAAATTCTCTGGGGTGCAGATTCCACACTCCACAAAATAAAACACACATTTTCAAATCAGCCTCAACCTATACACCTGCTGAATAAGGTGTTTACTACGTTTAGCCATTTATCATAGGCATTACAGCAAATAAGGGAAGTTCGAGTACAAAAAAAGCACATACACACCTACAAATAATTTGATTGTGTAATATAGCCAAATGAATACAATATCTTTTCCCACCTTGCATTCTCAATTAGGCATAATGAAGTGGCTGAGGAAAATGACTGGACTGCAGTATAATGCCTGCTCTTGCATCTTTATTCAATCTCATTAATGTGCCTGGGAGGTAAATAAAATATCCACCGCTTAAATCAATACGGTTCAGTCTGTGTTCGAAAAAGCTCTGTCTTGATAATTACAGTTTATTAAAGCCGGTAATAATTTCACAACCTAAGCATGATGCATGAAAAGAAGTTACAAAGAGGGAATAGCAGCCAAATGTGAGGTGGTTGTCCCGACCATGCTTGATGATGTTTTAGTATACATGTCAGTCAGTCTGGGAGGCACAAAGGGAGGTTCACAGTCACCTGGCTGCTATATATCTCTATTATATCTGATGGTCACTCTGCCGGCCAGTTGTTTATTCTCATTAACCAAGAAAATGGGAACGACGTGAGCCACACATCTATTCTTACTACAGTGTGTGGTTACCAAGGGCATAACATAGTATAAATAGTAAAAAAATCTCTGAAATTCCTGAGGAATGAGAATGATGTGATCTCATCTAACAGAATCTTAATTGAGAACCTTCATGAAGATCTCGGTATAAATTTGCACTGTAGTCATAAAATATGTAGTCATTAAATGTATTAATCATCTAATCCCATAGTCTCCTACATGACCATTACAAGAACTTACTTTAAGTACAGTCATAAGTACATACTGTATAAGAAATACAAACAAGCGACGCACAATTATGTCATGAAATGTAGGACAACTTATCTATGTATAATACTGTATAATGTATCAATTGAAACAGCATAAAACAAAACGTGTGTGGGTTCGGGTGATGGTAGGCAGTGGACCAAACCAGTGTGAAGCATTAAATGGGGAATGCAATCTTTCAAAACTCAAAAGTAATCTTATTTTTTTGTTTTTAAGTTCCTTCAATGCATATTACTATGTATTATTAAAATGATATACCGTATTTTTCGGACCATAAGGCGCACTTAAAATCCTTTAACTTTCTCAAAAATCGACAGTGCACCTTAAAATGCGGTGCGTGGTTGTGCTTTCTGACCTAGAACCGATTGTAGATGGTACACGGCGCTCATAAATCTGTCAAAATGTTTTAGCACGGCCTTGGTAAGTTACGAAGCTTACGGCAACCGTAGTGCGCAGCATCGCGGAGTAATACGGTATGTGCTTCAGCATTAGGGTACGTGCATTCATCATTCATTTTTTTCGAGCGGATTTCAAACACACAACGCTATCAGTCACGCAGTACAACATGGACATAGAGCAGCTGTGTGAGAGAATTCAACATTAAGGAATCAATGGTACGGAAGTGGAGGGAGGAAGCAAGAAAGACGCCCTGCGGCAGGTAAAGACCAAAAACTGAGCTTCCGACGGAACTTAAGAGTTTTGTTTCATTTCATGCGTTTTATAACCCGGTGCGCTTTATGTATGAAAATAGATCCGTTAGCAGCCGATCGTTGATATGCCGTCTTATAATCCGGTGCGCTTTATAGCCCGGAAAATACGGTAATTACCGGTATGTTGTTTATATAAAGTGTAAACAATGTACATTGTCATACTATATTATTCTCACATTCAACATAGATATTGTTCTCACTGAATGACACACTTGACCAAACTGAATTATATCATACTCTTAAAAGGAATATTATGTTTTGGCCGTAGTGGAAAGGATAGTTGTGATGTATGAATTCTAGCTACACATACATCAATTAAATAAACATGAAATCAATCCTATATTAAATCATATATTCCTAAGTGTTAGCAGATTTCTAATGATTTAATTAAGAGTTTTGGGCGGCACGGTGGTGTTAGCACGATTGCCTCACCACTCCAGAGGTCCCCAGTTCGGTCCTGGGTGCCTAAGGTCATCTTATTGTGCAATAAAATTTCTTTTCTTGTGACCACTGTGTGAAAAACGCTAGTCTGTTATCTATAAAAATATTAGCATTTTGGAAGGTAGTTATATTAGCAATTTGGACATTCAAATTGCTGGTCCAGTTGTTTTGGGTAACATATGTATAATTAATATACTTATTAACTTATCCAATTGCAAGTATTATTTAAAAACCATGCCTTGTTAGTTAGCTTTGCACCTGTATAACAATGTTAGCATGTGCTACACGAGATCCCTGGGTAAGAGTAGGTGGAAGTCAGATAAACAAGTCTTCTATTAAAAACAAGAACTTCCTGTGACTGAGGGATGGGAACACCAAGGCCATACCCCCAGCCACTTCACTGACTCATTAAACAAAAACAAACACAGGCATGACACTGTACATTGATTATCCGTGCCTATTAAATTGGAAACATTTTTAAGTCAGTATATGGCAACCTATTTCCCCCTCTTTAATAACATTCAGCAGAGCTCCAGCAATAAATTACTCTGTATATTACCTGGCTTTATCTATTTAGAATATTAGAATTCCTGTCTGATACAGAGAGAAAAGAAAGCGTCTGACAGCAAGGCAAGAGCGTGAGTACCTTCCTGGTGTGGGCTGTGAGGGAAAAAGGGAAAGATTTTGATAGGCTGCCGCAGACAAGGCAGCAGAGAAGGAAGCTAATGGCCATGATTAATGACAAAGGGCCAGAGGAGAGCGGGGACACAGCCGCTACATACATCATCCCTCTGCATCAGTCAGAGCACCTCCCTGGACCCTCTCCCTCTCTCTACCTTATCTCTGCCTACTCCGGCACTCGCCACAATTGCCTCTCTCTCTCTTGCTCTCTGGTCTCAGCTCTCTTTCTTCTCCCCCTCCCAAAAAGAAGAAAACAAGTGACAAAGAGGTGATAAGGTGAACAAGAAAATGGTGTGTAAAATAAGCAGATATCCCCCTCCCTGAGGGAGAGAGGATGAGAGGAAATCGGGCTGTGATGGCGCTGATTTCACTCGATTTGACTCTTCCTCAGCTAAAGCCCCCGTTCTCAAGGTCTTATCTGCCATATGGCTCCCCTGTTTAGATGATTTATTAGGTGCAGAAAAGCATGCTGATAAATTTTAGCACATTCTCCCTGCATAGGCAACCCACAGTGTCAATAACAAAACTCAGACCATTTTATTTCTTTAATGAAAACTTTTAGTAGAGAAGAGGTAACTATTTATTTATGAGTCACTATACTACTCTGGCAAAATCTATCCCCCTTCTCACGCACTCTATGAAAAGAAAGTGCGTGGATGTGCGCCGTGAGCTCAGATCACCTCCATATGTCGGTAGCTCTCCTGCACCCTTCTCCCGCCATATTATTGCTGTATTTCTGCTTAATTGAAGCATTCAGCTGTTTACAGCTCACAAAAACAGCAAGAGTTTATTTACAACCAATTAAAGTAACCATTTTAAGCGAAGGCAGACAATTATGGATTTCAGCCCCTTTGATTCTAATTAGTTGGGGTGTTCAGGTTCTGTTTTACATGCCTGATTTACAAGGGGGGACTGCAAATTAATTTCCTATCAGCCAGCAGATGCTAGTTACCAACAAGGCAAAACACACAGGCAGAAAACAATATGCCTCTGTACTACCGAGCCACTTTGCATTGCTTTGCCATGGCTTTTATTGCTCATGGAATTAAATCAAATAAACTGCAAAACTAGAGGCAGGTTGGTTTATTCACATATCACCTCATTAAAATGCTTGTCTATCATCAAACTCTTTTTCTCTCTCAATTACAAGACTAAATACAGACTGGAGGTTTAAGTTTAACAGGCACACACCACTTGAAGAGCTTTTTCCCCCTCTTAAAAAATGCCCACATCAATCTGGACTGTCTCTGGTTGGTCAAGGGCTCAAGCTAAGCTAATCCCTGAGTATTTTATCAGAATTTTAAATCCTCCATTAATAATAGGTACAATTTACATTTACAGCATTTAGCAGGCGCCCTTATCCAGAGTGAAATACAATTGATACGGTCTTACAATCCAAGCAATTGTGGGTTAAGGGTCTTGCTCAAGGACCCAACAGTGGCAGCTTGGCAGAGGTGGGATTTGAACCCTGGACCTTCTGGTCCAGAGTCCAGTACCTTAACCGCTAGGCCAACACAGTCCCGATATTATTTTATTTTTTACAATATTACTTTGACACAAGAAGTAATCATATCAGACTTATTTATTGGAAATGCAAATTCATTTTTTGTTAGTATGTATATATATAAAAATTTGGAGCTCTAGCCAGCCACAGCCACTGGTGGCGGATAAACAAACTAGGCATTGAGATGCGAAAGATCCAAAACATCCATGTGCTGCAAACTATTTGCATAACATGCGCAAATGAGTTCCTGACAATTAACAACAATTTGCAAATGAATGCAAGCTGAACAAAACACGAGGGCTATTTGGAAACCAAAGCATTCCAGCAGTGGAGACGTCCCTTGGTAAACAAGGAAAATCCATGTCTTGGTCCAATCCTAGCAAAATGCTTTCCCTATTTGCACCCACAAGTTTAAGTAGGTCAACATCAACAAGGTAGCTCTAACATCAAAGCTACACGGTAGGTCTGTAGACTGAATAACAGGATTTGAAAGTAAAAGTCAATACACTGCGCCATTGTTCGAAATGCCACCTACACAATCATAACCCTTTTCTTTAACCAGGATGTGAAAATCACTGATCATACAATAGAGAACAAGCCAAATAACACGTCATACGCCTCACAAGCCAAATTCCAACTTGTTTTCAGCACTTGTTTGTTGTAATTAATATTGCACAGGAGCCGGCATTTTTCAAATCATTTCCCTGGAAATGTTCTACACCTCTTAATGGCCTCGCTAATGCTGTAGCTGTCATGTTTTGGACAGCTGCACTTTTGCAAGACAAACTCAGGCTGCATCATGCTCTTCTCTCTACGGACCCCTCCCGCTCAAAGGTGCCTGGGCCAGGCCGGCCAGCTGCTCATGGCGATATGAAAATCTTTGATTAATTTTTTGCCTCTTGGTGCCGACTCTTAAGTGTCACCTCCCCGCCTATCCCTTGGCACACTTTCTTTTTTTCGCCATGCTCCCATAGATGATGGATCAGTTAAACTGTCTCCAAAAGAAATCATAGGGCTAATTAAAGCCAAAGCAAAACAAGCCAGATGTGTATGAAGCAGAGAGGTTGGATGATTGCCAGGCAGGAATTGTGTGAGTGCCAGGAATGTGTGAGGAAATCAAGGCCTCATCCCAAAAATTACACAGCGTTCAAACAGAATTTGGCTAATACCTCTCAATACATGTCACGTTCCTTCGATAGCAATGCAGAATGGTCTAAGAAGAAAGGAGGTGATCTTGCAAAAGGAATGACTGCAAACAAATGTGACTAATGTCAAAAATCTGTCCAAGAATTACCCATGTAGATTTAAACCTGGCGATGTGAAAAAAATGCAAAGGACCAGCTAATCAGTCATCGACAGCACAAACTTGGCTAACTCAAACATTAATATTCAACAGGTTTTTGTAATGCCAAGCGCTATCCAGTTGGATTTAAAGCTTTCAAAATATTGACCCTAGTCATAGACCTGTACAGTAAATCTTCAGTAAAAACATGCCACTAACTATTAAATCTTGTTGAATAAGATAAATGGTCTATGCTCTAAGAATTATTCTGTGACAGCCATGCAGAAGATTTTCCATGGTGAAATAAGTATGAGAGGAAATACATGAAGTTTGTGTCTACATTTTCTGGAGCCATAATATACTGATTACAAGCAAAATGACTGTACACAGACTGTTATGCACCTGGCCCGAGCTGTCCTCTCCAAAGAGTTTCACGCTGGTCCCTTAGTGTCAAAGAGACAGCCGGGCCCATCAACACAACAGCACGGCTCCATCAATAGACGACACAGCCCTGAAATATGCACCTCTGACCATTCAGACACACAACACACAACTACAGGACCCTGTATTCTCCTTCAAATGATTTCCTGCCATTTAAAAGACAATAAGCAAGAGCCAAAAAGACCGAATGAGGAGGCATGTCAGTTTCGGCACGCTGTTGCTCAACATCAAGGAAAATCAATGGCAGCTCCGCAGGGGCATGGAGAGCGAAGAATGGAGCTCCGTTTCAGGTCTGTTTGAACTCATTTTCCTTTCTCTGTGGTTGCCCACTTCACGCAACCCTCCACCCCTCCTCCAGCCTCCCTACCACACAGCAGGTCTGACAGCCTGACACACTGACAGCTCGCAGTGAATGACAACTGATTTGTACAAATTTCAAGCCTTATAAATCTACCTGTCACAACAACAGCATAAAAGAGTTCGGACCCAGCAGGTAATTCAGATGAGAGGAGTGAGAGACAGAGAGGTGTTTCCCAATGACAGCATTCTCTAAAAACAAGCAAGACTTAGTATTGTGACAGAATATTTAAAAAATAAAAAATAAAAATAAATACATGCTATCATCAGCTGGTCAAACCAACCTACATCCAGGTGACTGCCTCTTTCAAGGATTACACCCAGATCATATAGTACGTCTAACTGAAAATCGTCTACTCCATTTTGTTTAATAACAAAATTGAAATGGTGCCACCTGCTACAAGCAGGATTATAACACCCATTGTTCCCACCTGCACTAAGGCTGTAGAAATGAGTGGGCCATTTTTACGCTATTTAAACGATATCCCAGACTGCACCAGGGCTCTAGCTACCCTTTCATGTGTTCATAATGGCAGGGCCGGCAGGCAAGGCTTTCGGAGCTGTAAATCCTCACCAAGGGTGTTTTTTATTGCCAGAAATAAACGTCCAGGTAGAGAAATCAATAGGGAATGGCATAAAACAGGTTAATAATTCCAGGTGAGTTGTTGCTGGCATTTTGGCCATTGATGGCTCATTTGTGCTAGTACTTGACTCTAATTATGTATAAAGTAATTAATGTTAGTTTGGTTAGACATGGTTAGATGACATCTAGATGTGAACCTAATATTAGCTCACACATATTTTGTTTTATCTGACATACTGTTCGATATGCAATAGGGGTGGGTTTTGGAAAGGACTACACGTTTCGAAGCGCATCACGATACAAGGGTCACGATACAATTACCGTATTTTCCGGGCTATAAAGCGCACCGGGTTATAAGGCGCGATATCAATGATCGACTGCTAACGGGTATATTTTCATACATAAAGCGCACCGGGTTATAAGACGCATGAAATGAAACGAAACTCTTAAGTTCCCTCGGAAGCTCAGTTTGGTCTTTACCTGGTGCAGGGCGTCTTCTTGCTTCCTCCACTTCCGTATCATTGATTCGTTAATGTTGAATTCTCTCGCAGCTGCTCTATGTCCATGTTGTACTGCGTGACTGATAGCGTTGAGTTTGAAATCCGCTTCGAAAATGAATGAATGAATGCACGTACCCTAATGCTGAAGCACATACTGTATTACTCCGCGATGCTGCGCACTACGGTGGCTGTAAGCTTCGTAACTTACCAAGACCGTGCTAAAACATTGTGACAGATTTATGAGTGCCGTGTACCATCTACAATCGGTTCTAGGTCAGAAAGCACAACCAGAATTAATTCATACATTAGGTGCACCGCATTTTAAGGCACACTGTCGATTCTTGAGAAAGTTAAAGGATTTTAAGTGTGCCTTATGGTCCGAAAATTACGGTATATCACGATACACTGCGATGTGATGCGTATTGTCATATTCCACATAGTTCAGTGGAAATTTAAAAACAGCTGAAATACAAGTTACAGTGTACAATCGGTGTCGTCTTAATACATCACATCACACTGATAATTCAGCAGAAGAATTAAGTCAAACATCTACAGGAGGGGAGACTGTAATTTACACCTCATTTAAAATGTGTTTTTTCTTCCTTCAAAAAAATCCATAATTTCATCTGAAAATTCAATGTAGTATGCTACGAAAATAAATATTTCAATGTATTGCTGTATTGATTTTTTTTTAAACAGCCCTAATATGCAGTCAGTTAGCAAAAATAATGAATATGACTTTTTCATTCAAATATTAAAACTTACATTTTGATTTAGAGATTTGGCTGGTGTCTTTAGCATGAGTGACTTACAGTCGAGGTAAGCAAGGCTAAAGGCATTGCTCAAGACTTGGCAAGTTGGCAGAACCAGGATTTAAGCACACAACCTTCTGATTTGTAGTCCTGAGTCGCAAGAATGCATATTAGTATATCGATGAGCATTTGGATTGAGTAGAGGTCGGTAGAGTGGCGTAACTATACTCAATTACTTTAAGAACTACCGTATTTTTCGGACCATAAGGCGCACTTAAAATCCTTTAACTTTCTCAAAAATCGACAGTGCGTGTAAAACTTTTCATCAAAAATTCGACAGTTGCGGTTCCCTTTTGTTTAAATCTGTCAAAAAAAAAAATGTTTTTAGAGAATGTTTTAGCACGGCCTTGGTAAGTTACGAAGCTTACGGCAACCGTAGTGCGCAGCATAGCGGAGTAATACGGTATGTGCTTCAGCATTAGGGTACGTGCATTCATTCATTTATTTTCGAAGCGGATTTCAAACTCAACGCTATCAGTCACGCAGTACAACATGGACATAGAGCAGCTGCGAGAGAATTCAACATTAACGAATCAGTGGTACGGAAGTGGAGGAAGCAAGAAGACGCCGTGCGCCATGTAAAGACCAAACTGAGCTTCTGACGGAACTTAAGAGTTTTGTTTCATTTCATGCGCCTTATAATCCGGTGCGCTTTATAGCCCGAAAAATACAGTACTGGTAAGTGCCAATCAATCTCAAATGAGTTCTAAACAATTATCACGAATTATCAAATATAACGGAAATATAAATCTGTCTTTTAACTCTAGACACTGCATCCGTAAACAGCTGGTCAAATTAAAAAGGGTTAGCATGTGTATTGTCCATATTATTTATGTCACACTGTGTTTTGAAACTTGCGGGTTTCACCTACATATACCTAGAAGTGCTGAGCGCTGGTCATTTGATCGCTGTGATTCCCTACTAGTAGTGCCACGCTGGATTTACCTACTTAAAGGAATACTTAAAGGCATTAAAGTGTTTAAAAAATGATATTCCATTTCCTGCTCTTGAAATTGGTCTTTCTTCAAGTGGAGATTTTGGTTGCCAGCAGGCAGCAAAGTATGTTTATTGTTTATTCATGTTAATAATCCATTGTGTGTGTTTATATTTTGGTTCTACAGTGTATGTGATCATTAACGTGTGCTTGTAACTGAAGAACCACGCTGTTGTGTATTTCCTGGAGGGAGTGATATGTATAACAGTTTAGGCTTTGGATGCTGTGTAGATGGTAGCGTTCCACTCGTGTCTCTGACACATTTACTTATTGTTTGCACACAGTTTTCTTATGAAACAAAATACCCTTTCTATCTACATTACAGTAGCATAAAAAGACTATGCGACTATATAAATGTCTGGTCAATGACCATTTTGATAAATGACCTGTTCCACAGAACATAATGCAGTCATTAAATACTAATGTAAATGCAAGAGCAGTCATACAAGTAACTTAAGAAAACCATATACTGCCTGGAAATTAAAGGCGCTTGTGAATCTGTGTATTAATGCATGCTGAATCTACACCAATCTATTTGTACCATTTTACCCATTTTCTAATTTTAACTGACGTTATTTAACTACACGCATATCTAAATGTATTTTTAATTAAAAGCTGTGTCAAATTCCAAATGGCTTCCTACTCGCTACACTGGCTCTCGACATAATATATAAACTCGCATCCTTTATTCCATACAAAGTTTACATTGCAAGTTTACATTTACATTTACATTGCATAATTGAACATCATCTGGCTGCCTATAACTGGCATTCCAATGACGCATGAAACACATAGGAGATTATATCAGTGGTATAAATTCTGTCTTTACAATCTTAAGCAACAGTGAAAAAGAACTAAAAGAATTCAAACTATTTTTAAGCATACAATACATGAATGTGTGGGTAGGTGCCCGTCCAGAGCCTATACCAAAAACACTGATGCCACGTTCAGTATTCAAAGCATAAATGCAATGCAGGAAATGTATCTTATATATCATGTGACTTCCAAGCAACCCATCTAATCTCACCCACAAACCCATTTATATTGTTCAGGAGAAGCTAATCATTGCACCCTGCAATTAATCAGCAATACAACTATTTACACCTTTAATAAGTCACTGGATTAATTCCTGCACAGTTCCTTGTGAACACATAGATCTGTAGCCATTTCAGAATTGACTACGTATTTAGTAATGTATGTTTTAAACACCCAGCTACCTGTCAAAATCCTCTGTCCTCACCCTGAGCCACCTGCAAACACTTTTGTCTGAGCCCATTCAAACCAGAACAGTGACTCTTTTATACTACGCTTAAATCTGTCTGTACGCAACATGCTCCTGTGCAGTCATGGCTTGGTTATTTGATTAAGACTTAGCCCACTGAACACTCCCTGGCCTGGCAACTGACTGGACCAAAAGAAGGGGAGGAAAGCAAAGGAATTAAGTGTGACACTCCCAGTAATGGAGTGAAACTGTCATCCAGATCAAAGGGCCCTTGTCAGAGATGGATAGGAGTTCAGGCAGGTGTCTCCTCCTACTCTAATGCCAAGACAAGTGCATGAACCCTTATCAGCAGAGAGCACCAGCACAGCCACTGCTGTGTCCCGACCACTTTCGCCCCATGTGGTTAAAATGGGATGATACCAGAGCCAAATCCTCCCAATTGTATGCTGGACTTGAACACCTACTGGCAAAAATGATAAATTATAGACTGGCATTGTATATATACACATCATCTACAGTCGAGTTCACTACAAAAATACACACACTTAGCATTCAGCCCCAAACACAAATGCTGGGTCTAAAAAGCTGGCAACAACTTCATGGTGAAATATTCTCTAGAGGTCAGCTTCTGTCCTAGCCAGTTGGTAATTTATCAGGAAGGCAGGCAAGCAAACAACTTATTGGAATGATGTTATTGCAACTTTTATGGAGTACAATTAAGTAAAATGTCACTTTGCTTAAAGAGGCCCATACCCCTTATTAAGATTTGACTTAGCCTTTGCCGCACACCACATTATTTTATATAGCTCGGTGATACACCCCAGAAGAAAGAGCTGAAAGGTTGCCAACTCCATTATGTTTATGCAACATTAAGCACATTTTCACTCTACAGGAATATACATCCATGGCTTTCTGTGTAATTCTACACATTAATCACTTTCATTGCAAAACAATGGCGGCAGAGTAAAAATCATGTGGATGGACAAATGCAGAACATGCAAAGATTACATTACACAATGCCCTACAAATATGTTCATTAATAACTGGCATATAAAAATGACATTCAAAATGGGTTTCTTTAAAGCAGAAATTAGGTTGTCACAATTTCAGCTGACAAGCAATTGTCATACATACTTGTGATTATTCAGCTGACTTTCCTAGTAGTGAACACCGAGTCAATTAAATTTCTGCCAATACTCATCTAAATATACAGTCTTGTGCAAAAGTCTTAGGCCACCATTATATAATATCATTTAGCAATAGTATAATATTGCCATATATTACTATTTCTCAGTCTGTTTCTTAGACCACAACCAGAAAATACAGGACATTTATATGCAGTGTTAAACTGAAACAAAAAAACAAGAAAAAACATTTTCCATTAGCTACAGTGGCAAATACATAGTGTGATCTCCCCATTACACTTGAGCAATAGCAGAATCTGGCAGCTTCATCGGGATGCCAAGTTGACCCTTCTATAGTCCAAAGAAGCTTGATTAGGAATGGTCTTTTTGGAAGGGTAGCAGCCTATAAACCACATTTTCAGAAAGGGAGGTGAAAATGGTGAGATATGCAACGGCTCACAAAGATTGGAATGAAGATCAGTGCAAAAGACGCATTATGGAGTGACGAATACAAATTAGAACAACATGTTATATGTGGTCATTATACCATTGCTAATACAACACCTCTAAGGGTGGCCTAATAATTTTGTAACACAGTACTGCATATAGTTTTTAAAACAATACTGAAATACCCAGTTGGTTGCTAATCAATAACCAGTGTTTTTAGCCATATCTTTATTAGATATGTTTTAGATGGTTGACTATTCTCAGTACAGCAGTGACACTGAGGCGTTTAATAAATCCAGCAGCACTGCTGTGTCTGCTACACTAATACCAGCACAACACACACTAACAAGTCACCACAAATAATATCTGCTTTGTGATGGTCCGCTGAGGGTCCTGACCATTGAATAACAGGATAAAACATAGCATACAAGGTATGCACTTGTAGAACTACAATACTCCACCTATATGGTAGGTGGGGCTGATAAAATGGACTATGACTGTAGAAACAAGAAGGTGGGATTAGTGTTATGGCTGATCAATGTATACACATTTTATACTTGGCAGACAAAATTGTTCTTAATGAGCTCCTTCCGTGTGTGACTTTGCAGGCGTTGGCATGGGCAGAATAGAGCTTTAAATAAATACACGCATTTTTCAAGTTCTCTCCTCTGACATCAGACCCACCAGGGAGGAGGTTTGCCCTCGACATGTCTTACAAGTCCTCCACTTAGCCCAGTTTCTGAAAGGACCTCCAAAACCACCCCGAGCAGCCCAGCAGTTGTGTACATGATACAGAGTGAGAGAGAGAGTTTTAGAAAGAGAGCTATAGAACTGGCCTGATAGCCATATAAATATTACAGAGGCTGAATGGTTCTCATTAAGTCATCTGAGGCTCAGCTGGTCATAGATGCAGCAGGTCAGCTGTAGTTCAGCTGGAGGTCTTGTGATCGAGGGCTTTGCTGGAGTTAGCAGGAGGGAGGAATGACTGATGGCCATGGGGTGAATGCCAAAGCCATAAATCCAAATGGTCCTGACCCTTAGTCCCGATAAGTTTATTTACATTTGCACGTCGTCTCCATCTTTAAAGCTTCTATGTTTAGTCAACTCAACCCTGAGATGTCGCTTGTGTGGTGCTCATTTAGGGTTTTATCCATTGTACCCCCTTTTGAATTGTGTCTACACATCCTTCAATGTAAAGTAGGTTCAAAGACACTTCTATCAACTGACCGTTTGTACTAGGGGATCGTATGAACACATTTTCCCCTGGAATGGGCAATTCAGCAGCTGAATATGGCTCTGTGTGAAACACTGAACATTTTATATACCATATAATATAAGCTCCTATCAAAGATTTTTTGATATTCAATTCCTTTATTCAAATGAGTGGTTACAATGAAATGCAGTTATGTTAATAGTAATACAATTTGCATTACTTTACCTTATTTCATAGAAAAGGCAATCGCTAACATTCTCGTCAGTGTTCAAAGTGGCTGCCCATTGGGAGGAAGCTTTATGTTTAATCTGCAGTAGGCCAGTAAACTGGACATGTCCATCAGAAGCACTGAGTGAGAGAAAATACGATCACTGTAAAAGACAGTAGGAAACAGCAGCTACCTCCAAGAACCCAATATTATATATGGTTTCTGGAGGGAGGGAAATAAATAAATGAAACTAACATCCCGCCGTTCAGCATTCCAGCAGGCTTTGCTCAAATCTTTTTGATGTCAGTGCCTGTTGAGAAACCTTGTTTGGACAGCCATAGGGTGGAGCTGGCAGGCTTCGAACTCCAGCGGAGAACACGGGCTACTGCAGTGGAGCACACAGGGGTCTTTTCAGCCTTCCAAGGGGAGATTCTATCACCTTGGCGGGAGACAGAGGCTCAGTATTATTATACCCCATTAAGGAAACCATCCTATAATAAAACCTGGAGTTCTGTACGAAGCTGAGAAGAGACACAGAGGGAGGAAGAGAACGAACCCTCCAGTAGCTGCACAGCTTCACACTGTCATTCAACCGGGAACAACCATTCTCACTGTTAAAGCACAGCCAACTGATGTTCTGCTTCGTACAAGGTGAACAAAAACATGGAGCACAATTTCGAGGCTGCTAAACACCTCGTGAACATGAGTTGTAATACAAAGTTTTCAAACAAAGTTTAGTATGGTCAATGTTCCAACATAAAAACTAGCCACACATTTTCAATTGCACCCAAGAACTCATACAAGCACTTGATATACACAGCTGCTTACTTTTGCCATAGAAATCAGGGGTGAGAGGAAAACAGCCTGTCTTGATTCATTCCGGTGGTTATAAAATAAAAGCATTATTTTCCGAGTGGCCTGTCAAAAATGGGGAGTCGAGGCAAAATAAAAACTCGGCATAAAATAATCATTCAGCTGGTTCTGTGGTACGACGGCAGCATGGCCTTGTGTGAGAGAGCAGCGAACATGCCTAAGTTATTACTGCAGGAAGGCAATCTGTCAAAGCCAGGCTGTTTTGGCATGGTAAATACCACTGGTGAGATCAGAGAGTCACATTCTGCTTGCAATTACTGCTAAAGGACCTTGGATGCAGGCAGCCTGCTATCAATTATTTCTTTGGCTTCAGACACTTAAAGCTGTCAAACTGGTACTGTCTCCTGTTTTGTAACAGTACAGGAGAGGGCAAATTGTGCCAGCCTCTGAACCATTTAGGTTATTAAAATGTTATTATAGAATCATACACTTGCCATATATCCCTGTACTATATCCCTCTTGTTTCCTATCTCGCCAACATTAAGAGAGAACTCTGACCTGCGTGTTTTCGTTAAGAGTTCTGCTAATGCAACCTGTGCACTTAATGCGTCTCTGTACACAGCCAGTCTGCTTGTGATGTACAACATGCCTTCATCAAGGCTTTAACACATTAACAGGTGCTGATCCTGCCCAAATGTTGTCCCTACGGGCAGAAACTGACTCTGCAACTTGGACATATGCGCGGGCACATGGCAGAGCCTCTCTCAGCTCGGTGCTAAATGATAATCAGGCAGTCAATTATTGATCAGAGGCTCTGATGGAGATCTGCATATGCATGGCTCCAGCACTTATCTGAGCGATTACTGCTATGCAACCCCACATCCTTTATGGATAAAAGGGAGCAAGGGGAAATTAATCATTTTTCCGCACTGTGACAGCACTTTGGCCTGATGTGGCTAACCCATTCCCCAGGGCAGACCTCTAGATCATCCAGGGCTGTTGCTTTGGCAAGAAATGGACCATTCCACCCCTACCCACCCCCTATCCTCACCCCATTCCCCTGCCAAGTCCTGGCACTTTGTAGCTTAAAATTACATTCTTATGGTAAGCAAATGTGCAGTAAAGCAATAGTGAAGTTGCATGAATCAGTCAGCGAGAAAAGGGGAATGGGTCATTATTCAGGGCTTAGAGAGAAGGAGGTGTCTTCGAGTTTGCTTTCTTTCCATTGCACCACAGACACTAGACAACATGCTTTATTTGGAATGACCATTTTTGTGGAGGGTGCAGTAGCCTAATATAGAGTTAGCCCACCATTGTATGAACAGGTTCAAGTCTTTTCCGACCAGGTCAGGGGTCACATGTAGACTTGATTGATTGTGTGTGAAAGAAGGTAGGCAGCAACAGCATCCCCTACTCAGCCTTGTGATGCACTGGCATCCTCTCCTTGGTACAGTTATACTTGCGCCCTGTGTTCTCTAGATACAGGTGTCAGGTTCCCCCACCACCCTGACCAGAAAAATGTGGGAGAGAAGACATACTGTAAGGAATAGATGCATGGCATTATATCATTTTTAACAACAAGTTATGAAGTAAACCAAGTTACTCTGAATATTCTTCCATTCACATGCTCTGCACGTGTTCTTTTAATACAGTAGTACAAACTTGCTCTGATAAATACGTCCATATCATTCATTAAGTTTGCATGTTTGCATCCTTTAAAGCACCCATTCTCTAAAGTGGCATTCAAAAGAAACTAGAGGAGCCCCAGTTTGTGTTCAGAGATGGTGTATCCAATAATCTAGACTATCACTGATGAAGAGAATATGAGAAAAGTACAGGAAGCATGAACAATTAGGTTTTTAGGTCAATGTGCTCATTGTGTCACAAGTTTCTCAATATTCAGATTTAGGCGAATTTTGGTAAGGTTTGCTAACGATTGAGAAGAATGAAATCGCCTATAAGAATAAATCGACAATGCTGACAAAATGATTGTTTAGAATTCAATAGACCACCATTTATAGGGGGTAAACATTGAATAATCTCTCTTTTCAGTGTCTCCATGGCAACATTTCCATACATAAAGAACTAGCCATGAAATCAAATCTAATTCAGTTTCTCTCTCCATTCACCTGCTCGAAAAACTTTTGCTTACTTGTACCTATGTTCCTTCTACAAATTGACACATGGGATTTTTTAAAAATAGAAACTTAAAAGTTTGATTTTAAGCCTCGGGTTTCCTTTATCTCCTCCATCCTCAATGGGTTTAGTCATGCACAGAGAAGGTGCTTAGAACTTTGCTAAAGACTCTTCTGAGAAGAGCAGGGAAACACAGTCTGTCAGAACCCTTTGTGTGGGGTTTACAGCTTAAACCCATTGCCCTATACATGGGGTGACCCCTTTTTTATACAAACTGAAAAGTTTCTCTCAACATCAAACTCTGGATTATCTTTGATTTCCTCACAGGTGAAAGGGGTTTAAACTCCTCAGCTGGGGGATCTAACAGACAAAAGGGATAGGGAAATGTTTAGTCACCATATTTATCAGGGCCCAGTTACCACTTGTCAGGAGCACTTTCCCTCCACATGCTAATTAACAATATCCCCCACCCTCTTAACACTCCCATCCCCCAGCACGCTCTCTGAAACCTCAAGGCCTTACTTTTCTTGAGGACACGGGCTGACATATCAAGGCAAATATCCATTTGCATGCAAATTCACATCAAAAGGGAACCCATGGCTTACAATTGTCACCTCTTTTTTTGCAAGATTTTGATCATACTAAATAAATGTTAAAATGTGTTGATGCCTCTAAAACGTAATCGTTTCTCATTACCCGTTTAAGAGTGCTCGTAATGATCAAAACCCATGTTCCACTAGACAGACTTCTAAAAGTTCCAGATAGTTAAGTCCATAATGTGGAGTCATTTGTAAGAAAGTCTGGTGAAAATATGGCCTAACATAAACTGGCAAGCAGACATCAATATGTATGTGCCAAATTGTTATCCCATTTAATAGTCAGCATAGGGATTTTTGACATGACTGTAACTACATCCACATCTGTATATCAAGACATCAAATAATTAATTTTTTCATTGGTTACAGACATTTTGGAAGATGAAACAATGACAGCTGTCAAGACGTTTTAACCACACATACTTCTGGAAGAGCAAATATTTCAATTACTGAAGTTGTGAAGTAATTGGAGTCCATTCATGTATCACAGCTTAACACTTTTCTGTCAATATGATACAGGTATATAGATGGAGATCATATGGAGACATCATATTTTATAGGTATACAGAGACATTAACTATAAACAAACTGCATTGTTTCCAGGAGAATGGCAGGCATGCTCCATATGTAGCAGATACAGAAAAGGGTCTCCAGCTTGCCTGCTCCCATCAATCAAACAGCAAATAGCTCTTCTGACATTCACACTATTCATCTTCATTGCCGCCTTACGTGACCACCATCTTGAATATAATGAGAATGTACAATAGGAGTGATAGGGATGACTTGAAATTTTTGCCAAATGTTCTCTTTTAAGAATGAGTTCCAAATCCATCATTCAAAAAGAACACTCAAGATATTCCCAGGTGAATTGAAGGAGAGAGTGTGTGAGAGACCAAGGAAGCAATGTTGATATTTTGATTTAATTTTTTTTCCCAACTATCAACTCTGTCCTTCTTTTGCCCAGATTGTCTGACACCCGCAATCCTCTCTCCCCCTTCCCCTCCCATGCAGGCCTGAAACAGATTTACAGCAACTGTCAAAGTCAGGGATGACAGATAAATTAATCTTCTCTTCATGAGTTTACATCCCAGGCATCTGCACTGCTGATCTGGCCTTAACAAGCGCCGGATCTCTACAAGCTATCTTTTAAAGTTGATGTTTTCATGGCTGGAGATGAATTGCCCTGTCATGAGAATCTATTTATACAGCAGTTAGAGGGTGGGGCTATGGATCCAGGACAGGATGGTTTCATGGGCTGAGGTCTTCTTGAAGTATCTGTTAAAATCGGCTTCTGTCAGTTCTGCGTCTGCACCAGATCCAATTCACAGCACTGATATTTTTTTCTCTTTCAATATAAACATACACTGTATCATCTTCTTCCAGAGTCCAGTGCTAGGGTATATTGCTCTTTCATTTGTCAAGAAGTATGACTTGATTGTAGCCCATTACTAAATTGAATTTCCTTGGTGTGCATGGTTAGGGAAAATGAGTCCATTCCAATTGATCATCAGGCCTGTAATTCTTGACTGCCATGTGGAGCAACTCTATTATTGCAAGTTAAACAAGTCAGCCAGGTGGGCAAGCAAGAAGCATGTGCCTAAGCAAAACCCAGCCTTAGGCATATACAGTGGGGCAAAAAAGTATTTAGTCAGTCACTGATTGTGCGAGATGAGAGAGATCTGTAATTTTTCATCATAGGTACACTTCAAACTATGAGAGACAAAATTAGAAAAAAATAATCCAGGAAATCATTACATTATAGGATTTTTTTTAAGAATTTAACTTGTAAAATCATGGTGGAAAATAAGTATTTGGTCACTCCACAAACACAAGCAAGATTTCTGGCTCTCACAGACCTGTAACTTCTTCTTAAGAAGTTTCTTCTGTCCTCCCACTCATTACCTGTATTAATGGCCCCTGTTTGACCTCGTTATCTGTAGAATAGAAACCTGTCCACAGCCGCCTCAAACAGGCAGACTCCAAACTCGACCATGGACAAGACCAAAGAGCTGTCGAAGGGACACCAGGAAGAAAAATTGTAGACCTGCAGCCAGGCTGGGAAGAAGTGAATCTACAATAGGCAAACAGGTTGGTGTAATAAATCACTGTGGGAGCATACGTGTTCATCACTGCTATAGAAGAGATCTGCATGGAGGAATGGTGTGTGCAAACCTGGTGAAGACGTACAGGGAATGCTTTGACCTCTGGTTATTGCCAACAAAGGTATGTTACAAAGTATTGAGTTGAACCAAATTTATTGAACAATACTTATTTTCCACCATAATTTACAATTAAATTCTTTTAAAAATCCTACAATGTGATTTTTTCTGGATTTTTTTTCTCATTTTGTGTCTCATAGTGAATTTCTTTTTTAGTTCTCATAGTTGAAGTGTACCTATGATGAAAATGACAGACCTCACTCATCTTTCTAAGTCGGAGAACTTGCACAATCAGTGACTGACTAAATACTTTTTTGCCCCACTGTACTAAGTGTAGTGTAACTAATATCAAAACATTTCTTAGACAAAGTCAGCAAGATACTGATTTCCCTACAGCCTATTCATTATAAAACTATAAACATGAGCAGCTTACAGAACACAAAATATAACGTAACTGGGTTAAAAGCATAACATTATCAACAAACATCTGCCAATTCTAATTTAAGTTGTATATAATGTAAATAATTTTATGAACACACATTTCCATTTATTCAATGAGATTTATACAGTTAGTATAGCAAAACTACTGAATTATTTTTGTATTCTGAGATTTTGTTAATCACTGAATAAAAAAATTAAAAACATCAAAATCTACAAAAATATTTCTACTCCTTGTCACAATCTAGGTATACAGTCCCCGATTCACAGTGAGGATCATTTCCAACAAATCCATCATAAGCTAAAATTATGATAAACTGAGGAGTTTAACACATACTGTATATAATACTACATAGCCTACCTTAAACATGCTTAAAACACTTACATTAAAATTACAGACTGGGCAAATCCTTAACATAAGGTTATTTTATAATAAAAGGACTGAAGATCTCATATAATTTATTGAGATAATGTACTGAAATAGAAAAACAAAAACGATTATTGTTGTGACCACGGCTTTTCCTCACTCCATTTCCCAGCAAAGCACTCATCACTTCCCGCCACCAGACTCCCCACATCACACACTGCCGATTTCCACATTTAGCACAGATGAATGCGGGAGAGTATTCAAGTCAAGTAAGTCAAGTAGATCTATTATATAGCGCTTTTACAAATGGAGCTTTGTCTCAAAGTAAGTTGAGATGATCTCCTAATAACTACGTCCAATCCCAAACTAATCATACTGTCTTGTCGCTTCCCCAAAAGTCAGAGCACAGTTTCTGTGAAATGTGTATTTATGGTGTTCCCAGACTCCCATCATTAAAGTCGAAATATCGTAAATCGGGCCATCAAAACAGGGGGCGTAAACCTGTTCGTGGCATTGAGGACAGACATATGTGCAAGTGTGGCAGGGTTTTTATTTACACTAGACTTAGCCAAGACAAGATGTGTAGCATGAACAAGAAGTAAAGAGACATACCACTAAGCAACCTACAGTGCTTAAGCATATGTCCAGAACAAGAAGCTACCCACCCATGGAAAACAGGCCTAACGCTAACATCGCAAACACAGATATAACACACAGGCTATATTTAACAGTATAATCCCAACAATGGCTAACATCCCTGCCAATGCTAATACAACTGGCTAACACAAACAGTTGCTGGAAGAACATGACACTGCCAACTCAACCTGTACTGCTAAGACAACAAACAGTGCTAAATGCTAACAAAACATTAACAGTGCTAAGACAAGTAGTCAGTACTAAGACAAACAGATAATACTAAAGACAAGACTTGCTAATACAAACTGGAGGTATCACAACACACAACACATGGAATATAAGAATGAACAGCATCAAGGAACCCCTAACCATACAGACAGTGCGGCAGGAATCCAGCACCAGGAAACTGTAAGGGAGTGAAAACGCCAGATGAGGAAGTGCACTGAACAAAGAGCTTATATGCTCTAGTCCAGTAGGCTGTAAGTGGACAGCCTGTTATGGAAGACAAAAAGTGTCAGAGGAGAGCCATACAGGATTATGTGGCTCTCCAACATCATCCTGCCACCACTACTACTCCCACCACCACCACCACTAATAATAATAATAATAATAATAATAATAATAACAGCATTAGCAGTAGTACATATAATATTATGCCTTAACAGAGATACTGTGAAAACCCCTATACTAAAAATGTTTCATTACTTGCTCTGACATTGACATGGCATCCCAAGGTGTGTTAACACCCAGATGCTAATCTGTTCTCTAGCCCAGCTCACGTATTCCCTGACCCAATTAATCCAAGAAACTGGAATTCAGGTGGAAACAAAACAAACCTGTTCAACCTATTTAAGAAGAATGTTCCCCAAAGAATACCCCAAAAGCCAGATGGCACTAGCTCAGCACCCATACTGTGCTAAACCTAATAGTAACAGTATTACAGTTACATTTACAGCATTTAGCAGACGCCCTTATCCAGAGCGACTTACAATTAATACAATCTTACAATCCAAGCAATTGTGGGTTAAGGGTCTTGCTCAAGGACCCAACAGTGGCAGCTTGGCAGAAGTGGGATTTGAACCCTGGACCTTCTGGTCCAGAGTCCAGTACCTTAACCACTAGGCTAAAGTTATTTGAATGATCACTGATGCCGAGTATTTTATGTCGCCAAGAATATGATATCCAACAAAATGTGTTAAAAACAAGTGTTAAAGCCACTTCTACAAATTGTTAATCCTCATTACTGCTTACTAAATAAATATTTTTTCTAACACCAACTCCACACAGGCAGATTCCGAAGTCAGGACCAAAACAAGGATGCTGGAGCTGTGAGGAAACCACACTAACAGCTGCACCACCGTGCTGCCCAAAAACAAGCAAGGAAATAAATCATGATAACTGGATGGTGATCCAGTCGAAAAACTGTGATATCATATTTTGTCAGATCGTCCACCTGTATGTGCTTGTCAGTACTTACTAACTACAGTACATTATGCATTATTGCTTGAACTCCAGGCTGAGGAGTTTGCATGTTCTCCTTC
This sequence comes from Ancistrus triradiatus, assembly GCA_025084515.1. Taxonomy (NCBI): domain Eukaryota; kingdom Metazoa; phylum Chordata; class Actinopteri; order Siluriformes; family Loricariidae; genus Ancistrus; species Ancistrus triradiatus. The sequence goes on along the minus strand of JAJAGP010000422.1, from coordinate 153,747 downwards.
TGTCTTGTGCTCAGTCGGTGTCTAAACTGTCCTAGTAAAGTGTATGTATATTTGTGTGTGTGTGTGTGTGTGTGTGCGCGCGCGTGTGTAAGGCATGTGCATTTGCCCTGCGATGGACTGAAGCCTTGTGTAGGGTTGGTTCCTGCATATTGTGCTGCCAGTGACTCTCTATGTCCCTGAATTGGATTAAGTGGGTAGGAAATTGAAATAAACTGACAAATGAAGTACTGAAACAAAACTGTACCACTATGTGTGTCTGAGCATGTGTGTGTGTTGTTACCAGAGTAGTGGCACTGTATCTGCATTAGTATTGTGCTACTATATTAGCCTGAGCAGCTCAGTTACAGAAAAGGCCATTTTGTCAGCTGAGATGAGAGTAAAGTATTTGCTGCTAATCACTTCCAGTTGATTCTCATTCGTTCCATGGTAGTCAGTAAACCAATGCAACTAATTCACACAGGTATCTTATCATGTATGCCCAAGGTGTGCATGATATGGACAAAGGAACTGTGCCAAATGGAGCACTTCACACATGTTAGAATTGTGCACTTTGATAGTGGTGTTCAGGGTGCGTAAGTAAGTATTTTGGACAGTGTTCAGTTCCTCAGAGAAACACGCACTAAAATACCATCATTGCAAGAGCAATAAACTGTCAGCCAAATATACAAATTCCACACAAACCTGAATTAACATCTGATATCAGTTTTTGTCTCAAGTCCATGTTTTCATCCATGTTTTCCAAACACATTTACTATAACTGGTATTTTTATATTATAGCAACAGACTGAAGATAAATTTTCATTTACAGTTTTATGCCGACAAGAGTGCAGAAAAAGTTTTTTTCCCCGACATATTTCATTATTTAAATTGGGTTCAAAATACATCTTACATCTCTAGAATTCTTCACAATTTGAAATTTATATTCTCAGCAGTGCTACACCAGGCCTTGGGGGATAATCAATATGATCAAATATCGTGATAACTTAAACACCAATAATATTCAAAGTATTGTTCTTTAACTTTCTATTACATTGCATGTATTGGCAATGGAATGGCAATGTTTCAACAACCTTGTGCAATGTCCCAACATTTCTTTCCATTCAGAGTTGTATTAACGTGTGACAGAGGTCTTTTGACCAAGGGAGAGTCAAACCACTCTGTAAAGTCTTCCCCAGAACATTCCAAAGTATTTCAATAAGGTTAGGGTCAGGACTCTGTGGTGACCAAATCATGTGTGAAAATGATTCCTCCTGCTCCCAGGACCATCCTTTCACAGTCTGAACCCGAGGAATGTTTCGCTGTCACCCTGGAACATGCCCATACCATCAGAGAAGTAAAAACCATTGATGAGATAAGCTGGTCATTCAGTACATTCATCTAACATGACTTTATTGCCACATAACATTGCTGAGCCTATATCTGACCAGCCGAAGCAACCCTAGATCATAACACAGCCTCCACAGGTTTGTACTGTGGGCACTATTCATGATGGGTGCATTGCTTCATGTGCTTCCCTTCTTACCCTGACCTGTCCATCGCTCTGGAATAATATAAATCCGGACTCATCTTACCACATGACTTTTTCCCATTGCTCCAAGAATCCAATCATTATGCTAACGAGCAAAGTGAAAACTTTTATTTTACCAGTTAGCCTCACTAACACGTTTCTTTTTAGTTTTTCTTATGGTCAAAGAACCATTTAGTCCTAATCCTGGGAGTGCACACTGTGCATGCAGAAATGCTCTTACATTCACTATTAAACATAGCCATCAGTTCTGACATCAGTTTCTACCGATTCGACTTGTGTTTAAGTGATTTCTGATCCCGGTCGTTCAACATGTTTTTGACAGTTCACCACGATCCTTCCAGGGTGTAATAATGTGTTATACAGTTCTTACCCCAATTCCAGCAATTTCAGTCTCCTTAGTAGATTTGGTGCTTGATGCAGCGCAATAATTTGACCCTTCTGAATCACAGTAATATATTTTCCACAACCACAGGATATGTCTATAAGACATGGTTGTTAAAGAAATGAGAAGGTATTCTCTGCTTTAGTTAGGGTTAAAATAATTGTGGCCATCTGTAACATTAATCACTGCACTAATTACACTATGTAACACAAGTTTTGTTCCCAGCTTTTTAATGTTATATTCCAATTGCTTATGTCTAAAACAAATGAAAAATTGCTTACATTCATCATAAACTTCGCTTTTGTGACCACGGCAACGAAAATGATGAATTTTTATTATAGAAACAGGTCACCAACAGGCATGCCGAAGTATGCTTTGTAGGCCTCACACATCTTAGCAGATGCTTCCACAGAGTACTTTTTCACTCTTGTCTTTATAAAATGGCCACATACATAGCAAAATGCGTCTGCTGGATGTATGCAACCTCTTTGATGCCATCTAAATTGACTAAGTTGCTGTGTACTGTAAGGAAAAAAGGACTGTCTCTCCAAACTTGATAAAAATGGTCAATCTTTATTCCATGCAGTATCAAAGTACAAGAGGGATTCAGCAGAGCAAGACTGATCACCCGGAGAGCACAAGAGTAACACACAATATTTACATTTTGGAAGTAGTGGTCCTTTCCTAAGCTCCTCCTGTAAATGGGTGTGGGGTGAAGTGTGAATACTGTCGTTATCAGAATCTGAATAGAGAATGAATTCACACCTGTTCTGTTCTTAGGTCAGTTCCCCTTTGTCTTGTGGATGGCTGTTGCCCACTTACTATGCAATCCCAATCAATTAGATCAGTGTCTCTCCATCTCTCAGGAAGGGCTATAGTGGCCCTATATAACTGTAGTTATACAGCTACCTACAATTCTGTACAGTCTCAGAAAGTTCTAGATAATTCTGGACAGTTCTAGAAACTTCTTGATAGTTCTCACAATTCCAGAAGCTTCTTAAGTATCTTGAAATATGGCGAATATCCTTAAAAATAGATCAATTTCAAAATATCCTTGTGCTGACCACAAAAGCAAAGTTTACAGGGAATAATAACTTTTTTATATTCATTTAGGGTACAAACAATCAGGAAAACACACTTAATATCTGGGAACAAAAAATGTTTTGAAAATTGTTACATGATGTTATCCAATCAAAGAATCAAAATATTTGCTTTTTATGACCAGACCGTGTATATTCATTGTTGTCTATGGTTAGTAAACAATATTATTACTATATGTTTTTTTTAATATTTTATTTAATATAATAGATTTAATTTATTTAAAAGCTATATAACTACAACATCAACTATGGGATCAGATCCGTTGTGGTGACCCCTAGAGGTATCAGAAAAAAAAGAATATGATGACACTGGACAACGATAAATATGCTGGTGAGTTAAAAAAGGTAAAAACAAAAACAGTTTGGACACCACCACTATTTCCCTGTAAACAGGTTTAAAAAGCAAGAAATACATAAAGAAGCACAAGTGATGCTGAATCAAAAAGTATAGATAAAAGTATAGACTTCCCAGTGAGAAACTGGGAAGGGAAGAAAGTTCTGACAATATTTTGAAGTAAATGTTACATAACGACTTAGATAACGACTACAAACTAACAGACTATCAGCAGCAGATCAGACTAGACATTTATCGTATAAATATAGGCAATTGCTTGATAGAAATAGACAGTTTTATTGTCAAACTGGCATCAGCTAATTAGCTAGACATCTCTTATAGTACAGGAAGATTAGCAGATATGTTGAACATATTTTTTCATTTGTCAAAGGTTGATTACAGTGAGTTTAGTGTTGAATTCTTATTGCAATATATTTTCTGTATTTAGTAGTACATTGTGTATAATAGTAGCATCCTGTGGAGCATACTCAATAAACTCACTCAAAGTTAAAACTGCTCACTTCTTCTTAAATGTCTTAAAACAAGTATGTACGCAGGGAGTATCTGTTTTTAATAGCAAAAATGTCTTTTGTGCTGTGTAAAGTGACCAGAATACAGCCTGACATAATTTGAATCCAGAAGACTTATCCATGAATTAATCATTTTAGTTAAAGGTTGCACTAAAGTCACAACATATTAATTACTTTAATTAGAGTTTTTTAAATGTCAAAACGTCACAATATTTCCTGCAGTAATTTAAAAATCACACAAAAAAAAACAGATTCAAATGCAGCTCCACTTAAAAATGTAGAGTAACCACATGCAGATATATAGATTGACATCACAAAGTGGAAAGTGGTGTTAAGATGACAGCACCCTCACAGTCCAGCACTTCTACATTCAGTCAGCTCTTAAACAGCAGATGAAACAAAATCCACGACTTTGCCATGGAGGTAGTTTGTGCAGTAATTCATCTTAAAATGGATTACTCTGTCACCTCGACTAACACTTACTGAGAGCACCCATCAATACTTTTTGTCAAAAGCTGCACGGTAGGTAAGATCCATCATCAATCACTATTTACATAAAATACAAAAAAAAGGTTGTTGTTTTTTTCCTTCAGATGAGCCATCCAATAAAGAGTCGAGTTTTTCTAAGGACACAGCTCAGCAGAGACTCATGGAGAATTAATATAACACAAACAAACACATACCATTTTCCCATTCTCTGATAGCAAATCATTTAAGTGTGAACTGTAAAAATGTGATACATTAAAACTGTTATACTCAATCTGGACATAGTGATATATAACACTCCACAATAGGCAGCAGCAGAACTGATTTCAGATTTACTTTCGCTTTCAAAAAAGAATTGTTACAAAATCATAGTAACATTAAGTAGTAAACTGCCTTTCAAACAAAAATTGGTTTAGTATTTATATCCTGTATGATGTTCAGAATGAAATAATAATGAAGTAATGTTAACAACCAGGATCCACAGCAGAACTGTGGTAATTTGTGCAAGATGCCTGAAAAAGATGCTGATATCCTTATGAAATTGTGTACCTAAGGCAATCTAAGTGGTATGCTCACAACAAATATTGACTTGCTTAACTTTCCACCGTTAGTTTTTACATTTATAAAGCTTTCATTTAATTAACTAAGACTTGTGCACAGTAACATATATGCTAAACAGGTGATCTTTTTTCTAAGCTGAAATGTGGATAGTCCTGTACACAACAACTGCATTACAACATTTCACCTAGCTCCATTTCCAAAAGTTTTCCACGAGTTTCTGCTGCATTGCATCATTCTTCAAGAAAAAAAAACAAATAGGTAATAAAATAACAACAAATCATGTAAAATCTAATAACTGACAAGAACCAAAATAAAACAGATACTTTTAAAAGTTCACCAGTATTTGATTGGGTTTTAATTCTTAAACTCTAATTTCGCTTGAATAATGTCCAGTAGAAACTAGAATAGGACAGTGTAAAAGATTATGGCCCAGCTGTGCTGAAAAGACTGAATGATGACCCCTTTTGCTCCTGCAGCTTGTGGGACTGTGGTAGCCTAGCAGTTAAGGTACTGGACTATGGACCAGAAGGTCCAGGGTTCAAATCCCACGTCTGCCAAGCTGTCACTGTTGGGTCCTTGAGCAAGGTCCTTAACCCACAATTGCTTGGATTGTAAGACTGTATCAATTGTAAGTCGCTCTGGATAAGGGCGTCTGCTAAATGCTATAAATGTAAATGTAAATGTAAATGCAGCTTGGTCAAAAGCTATGGTATGGGGACATTAATGATATTTCAGTGCTCTGCAGACTCTCATAACCATTTAAGAAGTTTTTAAAATAAGCCTAGCGGGTAAGGTACTGGACTATGGACCAGAAGGTCCAGGGTTCAAATCCCACTTCTGCCAAGCTGCCACTGTTGGGTCCTTGAGCAAGGCCCTTAACCCACAATTGCTTGGATTGTAATACTATATCAATTGTAAGTCGCTCTGGATAAGGGCGCCTGCTAAATGCTGTAAATGTAAATGTACTTAGTTAATGTACTTGTTTAATTGAAAAAAATGTTATGTATTTTAGGAAACATGCAGCTTGGAGTTTATTTCATTAATATGTAATACTGAAAGTAATTAAAAGCCTAATTCACTACAATAAAACCATTCACCAAGTGATAAGGGCATCAATCCTTCAAAAATGCAATGTAAGGGTGTAGAATTCTAGGCACTTGTACATATTAACAAAATAAAAATAAATATTTTGTGGTCAGATGCATACATACATAGAAATGTGACATACATGTGTACACACACACACACACACACACACACACGACACTAATACACACAGACATACACACAAGTGTGCATGGAATTCAATTTGGAAACCATCATCTAGAGCGTAGAGGCGGACAGGAAAGTCATATTGCCATAATGCTCATATTATCAATCATCTTGACGTTTTATTGGCTTTATCACTGTACATGCCATTAAAATGATGTCTGGCTCAGATTGTCAGGGGGCAAACATTAAACAGGCCAGGATTAAAATGCACATCTCAAACAAGTCTCCCTCTCCCTCCAAAACGACTTCCCAGCCAGTGGCGCAGTCTACGTTCAGCGAAGGGAAATATACTGTCTAAAAGATGTTAACAACACTTTCACTGACAAGCTGCTTGTGTCAGATTTACAGACGTGCCTGATCTCAGAAATTTATTCTCGGCTGCATTAGAAAATGACAGCAAATAAAGTGGAAAATTATGAACTGATCCGATTCCCCTAGCATGTGCACACCTCATTGATAGTCAATGTCACACTATTAAGCACCGGACGGATATGCTAATAATCCTTTTCTTCATAAGCAAACATTAATATTACCACTTGAGCTATTAAAGTCACTCTGATGGTTCTATGAACTGTGAGGAAAGTAAATATCCATTATTCAAAAGATCCTGCAGTTTAAAGGTTGTAAATGGACATTTAAATACTACCACTGCTGCCAAGCTGGCAAGTACACCATAAACCTGAAGAATTCTGCCTCACAACTCTTAGTCAGAGGTACGCTGAGCAAAACAGAGGAATCCACGGCTGAGGGGGAAATACATTTACATACATATTCTTTTTGGAAGAACCATAACTCACATGTCAGATAAGCTTGCATTTCAACTCTCCATCATCCGAATATTGTCAGATTCAATAGTAAATCATAAATCTACATAAGCACAAAACTGCAGATGGCCAAAATCTCACATGTGCTTATGAATGTGTTCCTGAAACAATGGATAAACGTGTGTCCACAAGACTAGCATGCTGCACACCACACTCCACCCTCCTGTAAGCAAGAGCAGCTCTAGGGTACTCATCACAGGAAATGATGTCCAGTTCATGTTAATTAAGAAAGTATTTCAGTACATCTGTAAGGTCCTTGAAATACAGCCATGCAATATTTTGTACATCCTCATCTGTATTGCACAAGGTTGTCCTGTCTGCCTGTAGCTGGGACCCATCAAACTCACTCAAGATTCACTCTCACAGCTTTGTAGCATATTAAAATAATTATATATCTCATTCCTCCATCTCATTCAGATATCATTCCTCATTCAGCCTCTTACTGCAACGGAAAGCGGTCATTTCAAATGTGGAGACAGCAGCCCAGCTGAACAAACTCAAAGTCCTGTTTAATACCCAGATCTCTTACACACTCAGCTAAATATAAAATGATCAATGGGCCACAGTGAATCAGACGGAGAGCTATGCTGAGTTGCATCACTCCCTAAAATTCAATTAATGAGATTTTTCCCTTCATTTTGGTGGAGCAATTTTGACATTAGCCCATTATTCATTGCTCTGGGTGAAAGATGGATTCACAGTGATGGGAATAATGAATCAATTTCTCTTACTCTGTTATGAAGAAAGCAGTGGATAATAACGTCAATGAACAAGGGCAGGTCATCATATTTGTCTTCATATCCAAACAAAAAGTACTTTGTTAGGATGTAGTAAAAAGCATATGGCCATTGTGAAATCATCTACAGGATATTGTGTATGCTGATGCATCCTACTTAATGGTCTCTAATGAATCAATAATTCATTTATTAGTCTTTTTTTCAATCCTTCAAGTGTTGAAGATTGTTATAAGACCACCAAATTCTCTGCTTGACAACAAATCATATTTTCATCGATATACCTTGGAGCAGATATGTCCTGGGCAAAGCTGTCATGCAGGGATGATGGTTCTGGATTAGAGATGCTGGACGTGTCCAGGATTGCAGAGGCTGGTAGGGGGCATGGAGAAGAAAGGAGAGGGTGGTTAAGATGTGCCTTCTTTGGGATTTAGTAGGATTCTTCCCTTCAGATGTGCTGCAGGGCTTCCCCTGAGATAATGAGAGGGCTCTCCCTGGGCTGCTAAAAGAAACATCCACTGCATGCATCCATGGGATAACAGTAACTCCATAGGAGCTGCTGCCAAAAGGCTTTCAGCCAGGCAACAGAGGATCAGGAAGGAAAGTAGCATGACTCACGTAAGGCATGCCAGGCCTAAGACACTTTATGAGCTTTGTGTAATTCTCAGATTGAGGGTCTGTCCAGCTTCATCACGCAGTTAGACCTCAGTTCCAGTGAAATAAGTATGCTCATATAGTAAAGTCGAGCCTGACCGATATAGGATTCTTCAGATTGATACTGATTGGTATAAACCAGTACCGATTTTTAAAATTACATACTATAAAAACACTGTTCCCTACACTGTTCTTTGTAGTTATTTAAGAGTCCTCACCAAGATAACATGACAATCATTCATTCGTTGTCTTATCAACTTACTCCTAGGCAGGATCTCAGGAAAGCATGGTACCTGGCCGGTGGTACAGGGCGCAAGACAGGAACAACCCTTGATAGGGTGCCAATCCATCACAGGACACATGCACTCTAGCAATCATACACACACTCACACACTAAGGGTACTTTATAAACATCAGTTAACCTAACATGCATGTCTTTGGAATGTGGGAGGAAACCGGAGTACACGGAAAACTCCACACTGGTGGAGTCCGAGGTTTGGATTGAACCGTGACGCTGGAGCTGTGAGGTGACCACGTTAACCATTGTATACAGAACATATGACCCTTCAGAAAAATATGGGTGAAATGAACTTAAAATAATCTATTAAATGTTTAACAAATACTGCCAGGTACATTCAAAGGCTTCCCATGGATATCTGAAACCGTGGTTAGTTCTGAGCCCTACATATAATACGCATTTTCGATCACAACACTGAGACAGATACTGCATGACTAACTAGGACTAAGTGACTCCACTGATACATTTTGGGGTGCAGAGGACTGCAATGTGCCGCCTGTTGGACAAACTACACATTGCGCAATGACAACACTCATAACATGAATGATTCATGCTCTGTCTCACCAGTTCTTTTTTAATGATAATTTATCAGCCCTTATAAACACTGATACTGTTTTATCTGCTATTACCTCATATTGGCCAATAATATCAGCATGCCGAATGATCTGTTGGCTCTAATGAAAACAATATTCAAGGATACACATGGTCCTGTGACTTCAGTTGAACGTTTTTTTTAAATACAGTGAGTGCTACATCCATGTATTCAGGTGATCGAGAAGATGTTAATTATGGGAGCTGCCAATTAAACATTGGAGGAGGCTTGCATTGCTTGCATTTTTAGAGGTTACAAAGCTTACATACAGTATATAGTGCACATTGAGCAAACAAAACATTGACACATGTCATTAGAACATTACCAGCACACGTTAAGGTCTGGGACAGTAACTGAATAGTCAGTTCTCGCAGTCTACGTGCTGGATGTGAGGGAAACGCTCAGGTAAATACACTTGCGCAATTTAAACAATGGACAAACCATTATGGCCAGATGACGGAGTCAGAGCATCTCCTAAATGACAAGGGTCTTGGGGCTGCTCGCTACCAGCAGTGGTGAGTACCTACCAACAATAGATAATTTCACTGACTACACAAGACTTTGTAGGCTTCTCCTACAATTTCATTAAAATGTGGCATCTTGACAATTTTGTGTCTTTTAGAATCATTAATCTTGGTGGAATCTGACATTTCGCAAATCAAAAGATCAAATACTGCACTGTTCATTCATTAAACTCAAACTCCTTCTGCTGAATAGAACAGCCTGCATTCAAAATCTAATTTGAAGCCCCAGACAGCGAGCTAATAGACTCACTGAAGCCTGTTCATCTCTGAGTGCCTACCACATGATTGTGTGCTAGCTAAAAGTATAGGACAAAAGATCAACCCTTATCGGACACATAGCTTTGAACATGTTGTTTGGAGGATGCCCAAACTTCACTGGCAGTCAATGGAGTGTGGGCAGGTGCATTTTACACAGAATTAATCATCTCAGCATTTATTGGACAGTGAATTTTTCGTAGAGGCACAGCTTCCCTTTATGATGGTTGGTGGACTTCTCAAAGAGGCGGAACTTTATAACCAGAAACCAATCAGTAAATTAGGAATTGACAACATAATGGACTTCTCAAATGTTCATGCAAGTTTTATTTACACTTTATTCATAATGGTTACAGTTGACAAGGGTAAAATAAGTGCAAGATGTCCTATCATCTAAAATGGCTTTGTATTAGGCAACACAATTAACTGCAGCTCCACTGGAGGAAAATAACAAGTGTAGTGTTTTAGTTGGCCAGTAAAATGAAGTAATCATATGTTCTACCTACAATCATCCAAGGAAGGACAAAACACAAACTTTCGACAGTTTGTTGGTGCCCAATGCTCATCGATGCACAAAAGAATCCAAATGGACAGTAGATACACTGTGGTACAAATCGCTGACCTGTTTAATGCTAGTTATAGGAGGAATGTACCACAACAGACAGTGCAGCACCCCTGATGTGTATGGAGCTGCTTATTCTTACCATATTAACCCCTGTCCACCATAGAAAGTGAATACAATGAGTATGAGAGTGTAAGAACTGGACCTTGTAGCAATGGAAGAAGGTAACCTGTTCCAATGAGTCCCATTTTCTGCATGGTCAGTACACGTGCACAGTTACCTGGGGAGGCGATGGCAGCAGGATGCACTGTGGGAAAAAGACACACCTGGTCTGTTTCAAGGCTCAATGTGTTGTGCATTCAGAGATGCTCTTTTGCATGTCTGGGTTGTAATGAGTAGTTATTTCAGTTAGTGTTGCCTTTCTATCAGCTTGAACCAGACTGGCCATTCTCCTCTGACCTTTGGCATCAACAAGGTATTTTCACCCAGAGAACTGACACTCACTGTACATTTTTTCTTTTTCTGACCATACTCTGCAATCCCTAGAGATGGCTGTGAGTAAAACAGATTCAGAATCTGCCTGCCTGGCACATGAGAAAAAAGCTTGCACATGCTATTTCTATTAAAAGTACCTCATTAAATGATTTTATTGTACTGAAAAAGGTATTGCTCTGTTAATAAGTGCATTTTGTTGAAGCTTAATTTGTACACTAAGGCCCTATGATTTCCACGATGTGAAGAATATGGACGGAATCATGGAATTGAGGAATAAAAACAGACTTCAGACATAAAGACGAAAATGCACAGAGTATGAAAGTCAAAAAGTGAGTGTGATCAGCCATAACTGGTGATTGGCCAATCAGTTTCATATAACCAATTCTGTGCCTGTCACATTTACAGTGGGGCAAAAAAGTATTTAGTCAGCCACTGATTGTGCAAGTTCTCCTACTTAGAAAGATGAGAGAGGTCTGTAATTTTCATCATAGGTACACTTCAACTATAAGAGACAAAATGAGAAAAAAAAATCCAGCAAATCACATTGTAGGATTTTTAAAGAATTTAATTGTAAATCAAGTGGAAAATAAGTATTTGGTCACCCACAAACAAGCAATATTTCTGGCTCTCACAGACCTGCAACAACTTCTTCAAGAAGGTCTTCTGTCCTCCACTCGTTACCTGTATTAATGGCACCTGTTTGATCTCATTATCTGTATAAAAGACACCTGTCCACAGCCTCAAACAGGCAGACTCCAAACTCAATCAAGCCAAGACCAAAGAGCTGTTGAAGGACACCAGGAAGAAAATTGAAGACTTGCAGCAGGCTGGGAAGAGTGAATCTACAATAGGCAAGCAGGTTGGTGTGAATAAATCAACTGTGGGAGCAATGGACGACATACAAGACCATTGATAATCTCCCTCGATCTGAGGCTCGTGGGGTCAAAATGATCATGAGAACAGTGAGCAAAAATGATGAATGACCTGATGAATGACCTGCAGAGAGCTGGGACCAAAGTAACAAAGGCTACCATCAGTAACACACTATGCCGAGAGGGACTCAGATCCTGCAATGCCAGGCGTGTCCCCCTGCTTAAACCAGTACATGTCCAGGCCCGTCTGAAGTTTGGCAGAGAGCATATGGATGATCCAGAAGAGGATTGGGAGAATATCATGTGGTCAGATGAAACCAAAATAAAACTTTTTGGGAAAAACTCAACTGGAGGAAAAAGGATGCTGAGTTACAATCCCAAAGAACACCATACCTACTGTGAAGCATGGAGGTGGAAACCTCATGCTTTGGGGCTGTTTTTTCTGCAAAGGGAACAGGACGACTGATCCGTGTTAAGGGAAGAATGAATGGGGCCATGTATCGTGAGATTTTTAAGCCAAAATCTCCTTCCATCAGTGAGAGGAGCATTGAAGGATGGAAAACGTGGCTGGGGTCTTCCAGCATGACGAAGAGATCCTCAAACACAACGCGGGGGCAACAAAGGAGTGGCAAAAATGAGTCCGTGTTTGCCCCAAAACATCACTGCTCTAGAGGAAGAATCTGCAATGGAGGAATGGGCCAAAATACCAAGCTACAGTGTTTGTTGTGCAAACCTGGTGAGACTTAACAGGAAACGTTTGACCGCTGTCATTGCCAACAAAGGTCATGTTACAAAGTATTGAGTTGAACCAAATTTCTTGACCAAATACTTATTTTCCACCATAATTCACAATTAAATTCTTTAAAAATCCTACAATGTGATTTCCTGGATTTTTTCTCTCATAGTTGAAGTGTACCTATGATGAAAATTACAGACCTCTCTCATTTTTCTAAGTAGGAAAACTTGCACAATCAGTGGCTGACTAAATACTTTTTTTGCCCCACTGTATATATATACCTAAAATATGTTTTATTTGTGATTGCCCATGCAAAGCTTTCAAAAGGCCATGAACTAAATGAAACTCCAAATGTTAACAAATTACCTTTAGCCAAATAAGCCTAATATTCACCTGACAGCATGTGTGTATCACTTTCTTGTGCAAGATATTCAGGAACTACTCCAACAGAACTCCTACCTATACCTCAAATCCATGATAATGTTAAGCAAAAAGAAAATAAAAAAATTCACTCTTTTTATTTTATATTATTTGAAGTACTCCTAGAGTTTCAGAATTTCCATCAGTTTATTTTCTCTGCCATAGGCTGAAATTAAGCACATGACTACAGATTATGAGGTAAAGCATGGCTGTCATACTTAGTGACTAAATTCCATGGCCTATATCCTTGCCCAAATGTTGATTCTTTTTTACTATTTTAAAATAATAATAATAATTCACTCATTCATTCATTGATTTATCCACTTGATCCTAGTCAGGGTCACAGGAATGCCGGTGCCTAGCCGGCTGCACAGGGTTCAAGGCAAGAACAACCCCAGACAGAGCGGCAACCCATTACAGGGCATGTACTCCCACACACTCAATCATGCATTCACAGATGAAGGGCACTTCGGAAACACCAATTAACCTAACACGCATGGAATGTGGAAGGAAACCAGAGAACCCAGAGAAAACCCACACAGACACAAGGAGGACATGCAGAGTTCACGCGAAGCCCAAGGTTGGGATGTTTTACAAGATTTGGTGATACACAAAATGTTTGTTGAACTGTAGCACTGCTGTTCATGAGTGGCTTCAAAACTCTGATCTAGCTATAACATTCCCTGGTAATAAAAGCAAAATACCAGCAAATGTGTTGCAGTTAGTCAGCAAGATGTCAATCACCATGTAAGTTCCATTTTGGTCCAAGTAGTTTTTTTTTTTTTTTTTGCTTGTTCATGCAGGTCTGGTGCTGATTTAACTGGTGAACTTGCATACTTGCATGGTCTTGCTGGTTGACCACCATACCATCCATAACGCATGCTGATCTTTGCTGTTTTCAGCAGGGTTAATTTTGTTACTGTGACCCCATGACGCTAAACCAAATTAAGCAGATATAGAAACAAATAATGCTTCTCTGAATTTTACTGCTATCAAGAATTGAATAGATCTTTACACAGTTTACCAAAAATCTATTTAAGCAACGTTGCACAATGTATTATCCAGTCAGCTCATGTTTTGGGAACATTGGTATGACCCCTCAACAAGAAAGTCAGCCATCCTTTTATAACTTCAGGATATTCTTTTCATTTTCAGCACCTCCAGCTACCTCCCATTGGTTTTACAACTTCAAAATACACCTCATGAAAAAATCAGGAGTTATCTGACATGTGTCCCCCTACCCGGATGGCATGCCAGCACCAAAGGCCAGCATTGATTTTCTGTAAAGCAGGGCCGGATTAGCCCCCTTTAGGGCTCAGCTGCCTCAGCACGGCCTGAGGGGCTGCTATAAAACTAATAATTAATTTAAACTGCCTGCCTGCCTGGGCTATGGAAGGATCCACACTCATAACACACAGGCAACTGTCTGCCACTGTCTCTCCATAAAAAAGTATTGCGTTATTTATATATTTCATTGGACAAAGACAGTGCATGTGCGGATACAGTATGAAGTCTTGTGGAAAGATAGTTGACTGTGACTGAGCCAGCATCACAGAATGATTTTGAGAGAAATATTTGTCATAATAAATGAACTAAGGATTCATGATAGACAGGCCAATAAAGACCACATGTACTTCTCTATCTGATTGACGTCTCTGGTAAAAGCATATTAAGAGTGTGGAGTACTGAACACAAGCACACTAAGCAGCCAGCTCTTCTCCCTATGAAGACCTCCACAGCTCAAAAGCCCAAACGTAGGGTCAAATGATGTCATTTCCAATACTGAAGGATGTAACTTTTAGTACACAATGTCCAATACACAAGTCACAAAAAAAGAACTGTGTATTCTCGTAACGAGATTTTCCATAAATACATTTCTGAGAGAAGGGCAACAAAATAAGACAATACAATGTAATACTACATGAATATTATTTTGTGGATGAAGACTACTTGTGAGTCATAGTTGAGGTCAATATCTGGATAAAGTAGCAGATTGTGACCCAGGTGTTACAAATGCTATAAAGAAAGATACGCATTCCAGACTGCTTGAATATTGTCCAGAAGCACAACTGCATTTCCCACTAGAGGTGTAATGATGGAAAATTTTGACAATGTTCATCATCAAGTTGAATTATGAGTTCTCGTTTATTTTGCCACCTAATGTAATTGCATTTTCTTAACATCAGAGGGCACAATCATATGGCATACTCACAAACGCATATGCCACTCTCAGTGCCCATTAGAATAAGACTCCTTCCATAAAATTTTTTATACAAGGAAATTACACATTATTTTGAATTATCATTCTTCAGAAATAAATAGGATTTTTCATATTTTCACTCAGTTATTTAAGATGTGTTGAAGCTACAGCAGGGTGGCATGGGGCACGGTGGGTCGCACTGTTGCCTCTCAGTGTGAAGGCCCAGGTTCGATTCCAGGTGGAGTGGTCTGATTCTTTCTGTGTGGAGTTTGCCTGTCCTCCTTGTGTCTACATGGGTTTACTCCGAGTACTCTGGTTTCCTACCACAGTCCAAAGACATGCGTGGTAGGTTAACTTTTGTCTCTAAAGTGCCACTAGTGTGTGTGAGTGTATGTGCCCTACGATGAATTGGCACCCTGTCTAGGGTTGTTCTTGCCTTGCATCCTGTGCTGCTGGCTAGGCACTGGCTCCCCCCACGACCATTTACATTTAGCAGACGCCCTTATCCAGAACAACTTACAATTGATACAGTTTTACAATCCAAGCAATTGTGGATTAAGGGTCTTGCTCAAGGACCCAACAGTGGCAGATTGGCACAGGTGGGATTTGAACCCTGGACTCTGTGGTCCACAGTCCAGTACCTTACACACGACCCTGTCTAGGATCAAGCAGATAGAAAGTGAATGAATGAATGATGAAGCTACAATACAGCATTTTATTTTCAAATTCTAAACCTTTGTTTCTTTTCATTTCTTTTAATTGTGATTAAATGTTTTTATTTAAAAGCTTATACAAAAATGTGCATTTCTTTGCATTGTTTACACTTTCAATGATTTTTATCAAATGTTAAATTGCTAACTCGTGGGCAAATTTATTCATGAGCCCAGTATTGTGAGCATTTTAGAGTGTAATGTAGCCATTGCCTAATTTATTAAGCTCAGCCTACTTTTTTGTCTAGTGTCATCAATGTATTGTCACCATGAGTAACTAAGGGAATTCAACCTGTGTCACCTAGTACTTATACCACAGTGAAAGAAGATGACCACTTAAGAACTCCTTAACAATAATTGCTTTTTAAACATTCACTAAGAGTGTTTTTAAATAAAATGTAAAATTAGACTACTCTTATATTATTGTGTCATTTTAAGTTTAGCACTATTCCACCAAAGCAATGACTTGGGTTCAAGTCCTGTCCGTGCCTTCTAGCCATGTCAGGCATCATGCAAGCATGTCTGGCTGTGTCTGAGGGAGAGGAGACAAGACGGAGAACTCATATTCTAGCGCTGCCAAATTGACCCCTACCAAGCCTGTATTCTCTAGACAAAGTGGTCAAAGAACCATAAACCACAACCATGGCCAGGAAAAGGTGGGCTTAGAATGTGGAAAATTAGAGTAATAATAATTTATGTTTTCTAAATGGCATTCCACATATCTGGTCACTACTTGTACAGAGACTACTTTACAGTCACTATACATCTCCAGAATTAAAGTGGAATACACTGATGCCCTATCAATTACTGCTGCAGTTTCCCTAATGTTGGTAGCATGTAGTGCCATGGATGTGGATTTTCCGAAAAATAAATATAACCCCAAATCAGAAAAAGTCCGGACGATATGGAAAATGCAAATTTAAAAAATACAGTGTACCTTACAGTTACTAAGACATTTATTTCACTGCAGACAGTATAAACCAAGATATTTCAAGTTCTGTTTCATCAATTTCATTTTATTTCTTAAAAAACATCCATTCCTGCATTTAAGGCTTGCAACACATTCCAAAAAGAGTTGGGACAGGGACAATTTAGGACTAGTAATGAGGTAAAAAAACGCAAACCTAAACTGAAGAGGCGTGATCTCCGATCCCTCAAACAGCACTGCATCAAAAACCGTCATTCATCAATAACTGATAGAACCACATGAGCAGGAGATTAATTCATAAAACCTTTGCCAATCACTGCAATGTGGAGTTGCATTCAAAAAAGCTCTGGACCAAAGACAAAAATCCAGACTGTGATCAGAAAGTCCATAAAACAGGGTCTGCCATTGTATGGGCTGTGTCAGTGCCCTTAGCAAAGTCTCAGCTTTTTCTGATTTGGGGTTATACAAAACTAATTCTATTACGTCAGTCAGTTAGACCAATCAATCTCATATAACCGATTTTGTGCCGGTCACATTCAGCCGACACTTGTGCACTTGTGACGCAGACGGCGGCACAAACACAGCCACACACATGAACACACAGCGCTTCGACTAACGTTAATTCAGAATTCAGTTCATGTGTACAGTGGTGCCTGAAAGTTTGAGAACTCTTTAGAATTTTCTATATTTCTGCATAAATATGACCTAAAACATCATCAGATTTTCACACAAGTCCTAAAAGTAGATAAAGAGAACCAAGTTAAACAAATGAGACAAAAATATTATACTTGGTCATTTATTTATTGAGGAAAATGATCCAATATTACATATTAGTGAGTGAACCTTTGCTTTCAGTATCTGGTGTGACCCCCTGTGCAGCAATAACTGCAACTAAACATTTCCTGTAACTGTTGGTCAGTCCTGCACACCAGTTTGGAGGAATTTTAGCCCATTCTTCCATACAGAACAGCTTCAACTCTGGGATGTTGGTGAGTTTCCTCACATTAACTACTCGCTTCAGGTCCTTCCACAACATTTCGATTGGATTAAGGTCAGGGCTTTGACTTGGCCATTCCAAATCATGAACTTTATTCTTCTTTAATCATTCTTTGGTGGAACGACTTGTGTGCTTAGCGTATTTATTTTGAGATTCATGTGCGTCTATGATTTATTTTGTATGTACTTGTCTTTTTATTAATTAATAAAAGCTCAGTGTGCATGTTTTAAATTGCATTTATGCCCAGGATTTAGTGTAAGAGTGTGGTTTTAATGCATTCAGTGGCTTACAGTAGGTATGAACTACCGTCTTGGTTGGTATACGCTGCTACCCAAGTGGGTGATTTGCAGTTCAGGGTCTTTCTTTGTACTTGTACCCTTGCACTAACTGGTAAAATGCTCTTATCAAGGCTGTAATAAAGTACAACGAGTTTAACAAGTTTGCAATGATTGACATTTTGTGGCCAACTCCACAAAGTTAGTGAGAGAATAGTGCCAGGTACAAGCCAACAGCCCTTGCTATCTTTCATTAGCAAGTGTTTCGGTAAGCTGTCATTTATAATTCTTAGACATAAAATCAGAATCGGCCAAAACCGGCCAGTCATATATTTAAAAAAACAGAAATCAGAAATTGGTCTCGGCCAGGAAAACTGCAATCGCTAGATCTCTAAATTATATAAACTGTGTTTTCAATACTGATTCTGTTAAGATGTATGGTTAGAGATTAAGGTAGGAATGTGGGCTTGAATACTTGTTTGCTCAGCATGATACATGATGCTGTGTATTAGTACCAATAATATATATATGTAGGAAAGACCAAAATGGTGTGCTTTGTACAAGTCAGAGGAACGCTGTTAATGTTTAGTTTAATATGTAATAATTTTATGTACTAATGTTTGCAAGACCATGCAGTTAAGGAACCTAAGTTACACATCAGTTGGCTACTAATGTATAAATCTATTACCACTGGTGACATTTTAAATAAAAAAAATAAAGCTTGATTTAATATGCTAGTAATCTGTCCAGATGCCATCTAGAATCTATTACTAGAGACATATTCCATGGAGAAGAGGCAGATGTGTGGGTCGAACAGCTGAAGTCTCTGAGAAGGTCTGTGGAATATTTTAATGACATTAAGTCAACCATCACAAGAGGTCTTTGCAAAATTTTAAACCCCAGGCTCGAAAATAAGTGCTTCGGCTTGTTCCAAAAACAGACATCAATACAGTTAGCCTTCAAATAGTGCTCTTGTTCCGTTTTTATCCAAAGTCACATGCTGCGCATTCCACCAGAAAATTTAAAGCACCATTAGTTATTATAGAGCATGTCTCGGCTCACAGTATGATCCTGATACACCATTTAAGAACGGCATTGAGTAGGACTCAGCCGAAACAGATGACTGTATTAAATATGTCAAATTGTGAATATGTGCTTCTGTTTCTGCCCAGTGTAAACACAAACAGATACGCCATATAGCTTGTCAGATAAATTTCCTCCTGCACGGTGGTGCCGATGAGGCCTTATACAGCAGGGGCCAGTAAAGGGAGTAGAGGAATCTGAAAGGTTTTCATCTTATTTGACACACAAACGCTCCTTAGATCAGACGAAGACAGTCTGTGAAGGGCCAATGAGGCTGTTTTCTGTAAAGTGCATGCACACGAGGGCATTGCAGTGCCTCTTCTTCCTCCTCCTCCTCGTCCTCATTCTCTAGCTGAAACCCTTTGGTCCAGACATAAAAGATGACGGCTCTTTCAAACCCAAAGACAGTTAGGGAGAAGTGCCTAAAACCCATCAAATGCATGAACAGTCAAGACAAGCTGCTTACTTTGTAAACAACAAGCTGCCTATTATAGAATTATTTACACTAGACATGTTTACACTAGACATGAAACCTCACCACAAAAGCAAGGTAACAGTACTATTATCTCAACAAAGACAAACAAGCTCTATGCACAGTTTACAGTACAGTATAGGAATATAGCAATTGAAAATCCAGTAATGCAGGTTAGCCTGTGAAAAGCCACGGAGTGATTCTGAAATGTGCAAGAGAAAATGTGCTGCAGCTGTGTTCGAAATCTGCAGCAGCTGTTTAAACCCTCTATGGTCTTCTGCAATGGGGAAAAGTGCTCCTCTATGGGCCAGTGCACATTTGCAAAGCAAGCAATTTGGACAGTACCCACCAGTTCATCACTCTGCAGGTGGCACGTCACTGCTTAACAGCAGTCAAAACACGGAGGCCTGACTTATTATTTTGGGCACCATCTATAATCAAAATGTTCTTGCAAATATTTTCTAATAATGATTAGTGTTTGGAGAAGTCGATTCCTGACGATGGGGTTCATGGCGAGCTTTGTGGAAGCGGGTTAAGTTCACACATCATCGACATTTATCACATCATCTGGTAGAGAAATTGCACCACAGATGAAAACAAAGGAAGGAGCTACAATCATCCTCTCAAGTCTTGGCACGATAAAGCCTGCGTATCTGTCTTCACTTTTCAGGGCCGTCTCCCCAGGAGAGGCTGTGGGAGACAAAGTGTCATGAGGCAAATGCGCACAGAGGGCGATGCTGAGGGGAAACTCCTTTGTTCCATTTCCAAACTGCTAACCCCTTTCTCTCCCTTTGGGAAGCATCCAAGGAAGGTTAAAGAATGGCAGACCCTTTCTACTTCAAAGTACTAATAAGTTCCATACCTCCAAGTTGCTTACATCATTAATCAACAAGATGACTTCGCATGATGGCGGACGTAAGCTGGAAAAGATCCGCAGACTAACAGAGATTTCGGCTTAGCGGACCTCTCACTCAACGCCATGATCAATCTGGCAACCTGTCACACCTTTTCATTTAACACTCATTCATAAATGTATTCTAATGGCATCAGTCAGTCACACATCTGTACACCAAAATATATCCTTCGCCAAACATGTTGTGTATGAATTAAACAACTGCTTTGCTTATACTTGTTCGCATTATGCTACAACAAAATGTATGCATTACGAACATAATATTTAAAAAATTATCTTCATGTCAGGAAAGACTTCGTGTCGGGAAAGCTAAACTTTTGATTGAGGAAAAAGACACATGCAGTTTTCAGACAACACAGATTAAATCCACTTTGTTAATGACACATGCGTTAAATGGTTTATTATTCAGGGCTGCTTCTGTTTTTCAGAGGAAAGTGATGTCTAAATAGTTTTGAACCATGGCACATGGAGGAGGCTTACAGAATGTGTTTCAGCCATGCTGGGACTGATTGGGCCAGGCTGTAAAAATCCATCACTGACTTTGTGCTCTGCTAAAGCGCTAAGGAAACATATTGTAGGTCTTAAGAGCCTTTTTATTCAGCCACACTATGTACTAAAACTAATTGGATTTCTGTCAATGGAAAAAATATATCCCTGGGAAGACTCTGAACTACATAACACTGACAGTTCAACAATTCATTAGGGACGAGGCTCTTGCTCGATGCCAAACGCAAGGCAGGAAATTAAACCAGTGACCAATGTAAAATATTAAACTAGTATGGTATCTAGTTTTTTTTTTCAAAATAATGTCAGATTCATTCATTAGGTCCACCAACACAGTGAATTAAACCATATTTAGTGGGTGATAATTGAAAACATAGCTCTGGTCATTACCACTGACATGTTTCTAAATAATACCCAATAAATTTCGTCTTTGTTCTGACGGGCTCTCTGACAGCTGGCAGAGCTGAGAAACCAAAAGCACTGAAACTATTACTCTTTCGTGTGTATGACTGGCCTTCCTATCCTATCCTCTCCTCCTTAAAGCCAATAAAATGTCAGCTTTTATTCTACCCTTCCAAAGTGTTGGCTGCACATCAGCAATCCCCTCTAAAGCCCTGCCATAGCAAGCTGAAGGCCTGTAAATCACTGTGTCACAGGCACGCTATCAGTCTCCTAGGACATACAATAAAAATGGGATGTCGGTTTAAAGGGAAAGGCATTCATGCCCAATATACATTTAATTGGAGTAAAAAGAGAACATAAAGATGTTTGGATCCATTCAACACCAACAGCGCTAGATTTGCTGAGAGCAGAGTACTGTAGTTGTTTAAGAATATTCAGCTGATATTAATGCTGACTGTGATTTAAAGATTTTTTTTTTTGCCATTGGAGGTCTTTCATTACAATGTAACAACAAAAATGTGGTTAATGCTGTATTGTTGGACAGAACTATAGCCCAAAGATGGAACTAGCAGGAGAAGACCTACCTCTAAAGCCCTACGTAACTATAAAAGCAAACATATACCGAAGACATTTTTGATCTTTTTACTCATGCTTTATGTTACATTGCAAAACACTACTTAGAAATAGTAGCAGCAATGGCAGCCTTGCTATCATTAGCAATAGTACTTCTCTCTTGTTATGTATCCACTGGAATTAAATCTGCATGAAAATATCTGGATGAATAGCAAACCGTTAGCAAGTCTTAATGAGGAAGAAAATAATAAATATAGAACTATTAAAACATGTGCTCTTGAGTTTTTTTAAATACTTGTTTTATCATGATTATTATTGGGAGCTACATGTATGTTCCACTATACCTGGAAAGCGTTTTTCCAATTTAGACAGGATATACTCCAGCTCTCCATGTTGTAGTGATTAGGCAAAAACTTTTACATTAGCAGCCAAAGAAGGTAATGGATATTTTTACATAGAAGTAGTGGAGAGTCATAAATATCTGGTTAAAGCCAAACTGCTCTGCAGTCAATGTATTGATACGTGTGTTTTTTATTCCTGTCAGCAGGACTATGGTAGACAGAGCTAGCTCCCAGTCAAGACCACATTGCTTTAATTTGGCTACAACTTGTTTTATCTGATAAAAGATAATCTTGCCCAAACAGAGAGTGCATGACTTGCCTGCAAGAACTTTTCAAAACTAATCTGTTGGGACTTGATGATCTTTCCCGCTTGTTGCTTGGACCGTCTGTTTTGGCAGCGACCATAGAGACTGTACACAACGGCAGCATTTCACTCTGCCTAGAGCACATGAAGTACAGTCCTGTTTTTAATAAGAGTTAGGTAAACAAGCAAACAGAGGCACAGGGTGTACTGGAGAAGAACTTCAGTTCAGTAACGTTTAGCCACACAACTGTGTTTTTAAGAAGACCTATAATAATTATTGGAGTTCATAAACGAGAACAAGGCGACTGTAATAAGATGGAGTGCTAAGGGAAAGAAATCAAAAGACAAACAAACAAATAAAAAAAATAGGAATAACTTCCTATAATTGTAGCTGGGATCAAGAAAACACCTGTGCCAATTATTTTAAAGAAACTGTATTTTATCTGGTAGCTATAGGACACTAGAATTGGATTACGTGGGTATGGAAAGTGTGTGATTAAGTGGTCTTCACCGGCATGCTCCCATTCCTTGATCTCCTGATAAAAATGAGGTTTTTATTTTCCATTTTCTGTTGCATTTCATGATAATCCTGTATGACAAAATAAATGGGTGACATCTAATGATTGTACAAAAAAAAAGTCCAACATCCAGCACAACAAAATGAAAGGAGCTAGCTTGTCAAGCATACTGCATCTAAAGAGTTCCTCTATATTATTATTAAAATCCCTGATAGCTCATACCTCCTTGAATAAATCACTGTAGTACAATTTCTTCAAATAAATTAAATGTGTTTCAATAACTGCATAGCTGATTTATAAAAGCAACGCTCCAAATGAAAATGCATATATTACATTCACGCCACAAAATGCTGTCTTATAAGCCAGTTAGGCTTAAAGAACATTGCATATTTCCTAATACAAGCCAGACCGTCAGGGCTGCTCCCAAATATTAGCCCTAAATAAGCCTGATAGATCAGATAGGGAAAATTCTCATTTCTGCACGAGCATCAATTTCCACTCCCTCTCTAAGCTAAGTGATTTGAAGGCCTCATTCCGACAGTTTCTCCTCCTCACACTCTTTCAACTGACATTTTATCTGCATACTGGTATTGTTGCAGATTGAACATACCCACAGGACAATGACAGCCTCTTCTTCATTTGTCACCTCTCATTTTGGCACTGAGTGACACCTCTTACTGGTGCATGCCAATAATTACCCCATCAAATAAGAGACTTCACCTAGCTTTGATACGAATTTAGCTTTTCATGTCATTGATTTCCACTTGTCAATTAACAGGAGCCTTTTGATGTTGACACATAAGGGGTTGAAAGATTCAGTGTTATTCATGATGGATGAACATAGACAGTTAAGTGAGGCATGAACCGTAGAGTAGTACTATAATGTTTAATGCTTCAGATATGAATTTGAAATTACACCACCTGATATAGCTCATTACAAGATTTCATTTCATTTCTCACGTATCCAGATATTACACTTGTGTCCCTCCCTTATTTTATTCATTGTGACAGACCACTGACATTTAAATTAGCAGCAGTTCACATTGAAACCTAAACATCATAAATAACGATTGGGGGGGGGGGGGATTAATCAATTTAAAAATACAAAAAGCCCTTGTCATTTGGCATACAATTGCAGATGGGGTTTGGCACTATAAATTACAAATGTGGAAAAGTCTTGACCTAGAAATGAGGTAACTCAAAGGCGTTTATAGCTTAAATATATCTGATATACAGTGGGGCCAAAAAGTATTTAGTCCAGCCACTGATTGTGCAAGTTCTCCCTACTTAGAAAAAAGAGGTCTGTAAATTTTCATCATAGGTACACACTTCAACTATGAGAGACAAAAATTCAGAAAAAAAAATCCAGGAAATCACATTGTAGGAAATTTTTTTTTTGTTAAGAATTTAATTTGTTAATCATGGTGGAAAATAAGTATTTTGGTCACCCACAAACAAGCAAGATTTCTGCTCTCAAAGACCTGTTAACTTCTTCTTTAAGAAGCTCTTTCTGTCCTCCATTCGTTAACCTGTATTAATAATGGCACCTGTCTGACCTCGTTAATCTGTATAAAAATACCACCTGTCCCACAGCCTCAAACAGTCAGACTCCAAACTCAACCATGGCCAACAACCAAAAGAGCTGTTGAAGGACACCAGGAAGAAAAAATTGGTAGACCTGCACCAGGCTGGGAAGAGTGAATCTTACAATAGGCAAGCAGGTTGGTGTGAAATAAAAAATCAACTTTGGGAGCAATTGTAAGACATACAAGGCCATTGATAATCTCCCTCGATCCTGGGGCTCCACGCAATATCTCATTCCTGTGGGGTCAAAAATGATCATGATAACGGTGAGCAAAAAATCCAGAACCTACACGGAGGGACCTGATGAATGTCCTGCAGAGAGCTGGGACCAACGTAACCAAGGCTACCATCAGTAACACACTACGCCAAGAGAGACTCAGATCCTGCAGTGCCAGGCGTGTCCTGCTGCTTAAGCCAGTACATGTCCAGGCCTGTCTGAAGTTGGATGATCCAGAAGAGGATTGGAAGAGGATCATGTGGTCAGATGAAACCAAAATAGAACTTTTTGGTAAAAACTGAACTGGAGGAAAAAGGATGCTGAGTCGCATCCAAAG
Organism: Ancistrus triradiatus; assembly: GCA_025084515.1. Classification (NCBI taxonomy): domain Eukaryota; kingdom Metazoa; phylum Chordata; class Actinopteri; order Siluriformes; family Loricariidae; genus Ancistrus; species Ancistrus triradiatus. The sequence goes on along the minus strand of JAJAGP010000422.1, from coordinate 128,230 downwards.
AACGCCATACCTACTGTGAAGCATGGGGGTGGAAACATCATGCTTTGGGGCTGTTTTCTGCAGAGGGGACAGGACGACTGATCCGTGTTAAGGAAAGAATGAAAGGGGCCATGTATTGTGAGATTTTAAGTCAAGAGAGTTCCATCAGTGAGAGCACTGAAGATGGAACGCGGCTGGGTCTTGCAGCATGACAATGATCCCAAACACACTGCTCGGGCAACAAAGGAGTGGCTCCGTAAAAAGCATTTCAAGGTATTGGAGTGGCCTAGCCAGTTTCCAGACCTCAACCCCATAGTAAATGTGTGGAGGGAGCTGAAAGTCCGTGTTGCCCCAAAACATCACTGCTCTAGAGGAGATCTGCATGGAGGAATGGGATAAAAAAAGCTACAGTGTGTGCAAACCTGGTGAAGACTTACAGGAAATGTTTGACCTCTGTCATTGCCAACAAAGGTAATGTTACAAAGTATTGAGTTGAACCAAATTTATTGACCAAATACTTATTTTCCACCATGATTCACAATTAAATTATTTAAAAATCCTACAATGTGATTTCCTGGATTTTTTTCTCATTTTGTGTCTCATAGTTGAAGTGTACCTATGATGAAAATTACAGACCTCTCTCATCTTTCTAAGTAGGAGAACTTACACAAACAGTGGCTGACTAAATACTTTTTTGCCCCAGTGTAGATATAGATATAAACATATTAACATCTCTTCCATATGAGCTTGTTGAACATTCACCATCATGGGCATCAACATAAATGTGGAACTCCCTTTGCCCCCACTTTTTTGAGAATTCTACTCCATTACATTTTTGGAACATGTCTGTTTCACCCTCCATTTAGTCACACAAGCAGTAATAAGTTCAGACATAAGTATTGGGTAATAAGACCTGACTCAGGTCTTATTACACTGTTGATACACACAAATCCGTGTCCATCACGCTATAAAGGTAGGCTGGGGTTGAGATCAGGGCTTTCTATGATGGCCAGTCATGTTCTTCCATATCAAATTTAAAGTCATTTCTTGTTTTCACTTTTACATGGCAGCACTGTCATGCTAAAAGAGGAAGGTGACTTCCCCAAAAACAAATAATTCCTAGAATAACATTGCTGGTTTGAAGATGTCACATTATTACCACTGAAACCAAATGTAGCCAACTGTTGTCTGCACTTCCACTAAAATCATATTTGTTCATCAGAATGCCAAATGATCAAGTGCAAGTCATCACCCCAGAGAATGAATTCCTACTGCTTCATAGCCCAATGGTGCTCATGTTTAATTAAATCCAATCAACACGTACTACTGATCTTTGAATAGTAATGAAGCCATGAAGTCCAATCCATGACGCTTTAGACAAACAGTCCTAGTGCCAACACTGCTTCTAGTTGCACTAAAAAGTTTCTGTTCCAATTGAGAACAGGTGATTTTTACATTTTTACAAATATTAATTCTAAATGTAGCAGTAGTAGATGACAAACTGACAAACTTGTGAAAAATGTGCAATAATAGAAATTAGCAGTGTGCTTTAGTATTCTGCCAGTATTTGCCAATGAAGATGGATATGCAAGTAGGGATATCTGGGTGTTAAGAAATAAAATTTTAAAAACCATGGCATAATGGGCTAGTTATATAATATTTGTTTCAGTATTGTATGAATTTGAATGTGGGCCAACTCTAGTTGTTAACAATCTCTCTACAATAACGTAAACCATAGTCAAAACGAAACAGACTCAGTCATGTTCACTTTTGTGCACCATTGGAACAAAATAAACTACTACATTTTCCTTAGGTTTTCCTAAACCTGTGCTACGCTTCTTTGATGTCTTACAATTAAGTGTCATGATATAGTCCAACCCATCTAGCAGTGAATATTATTTAGTAAAAATAGTCAAACTGTAGGTTGCAAGTATGAGAATTTTAAGATAACACAACACTGCCCCAGAGAAATACCCCAACTACCTTTAAACTGACTGCTCATTCTGGTTTGTATGTAACTGGGATATATGAACCAGTTCTGCGTAGCCCTCTGTGAGTGATCTGCAGATCATCTGAAAAGGACTAGACAGAAAATTAAGATCACCCCATTTTCAGCATCTAGTGGCTCACAACATCACACATGTCCACAAACAGATGGGACTCTCTGACAACAGTTCATGGCTAGGCTGTATATATATGACAGGTCGCTCCTGAAACCCATCTTGGGATTACCTCATGAGTCAATCATCTACTAACTCTATAGGCTTTGACTTTGGACAGGTGCCGCCTCACCATCACAACGACTTAATGTTAACCCTTGGTAAACAGCACCTTGTGAAAAGGTCTGATAAAGTGAGTGTGATTTTGCATGCATGCTAACAGCAACAGTCTCTGACACTGTTCTGTGTAATACATCCTCTGAGGCTAGAACACTTCATGGACACACACTACGATATATTATTAAAATGCATGTCAGAGAAACCTAACTTCTTCTTTCCACATATTTGTGAAGTCATGTTAGAGAACAGGATGTCCAACTTTTGCATTTTCACAGTGAGGCCTCTGTCTGCACATCAGCAAGAGCATGTGTGTATGCCACATTTCCTGATTCAGATCACATGCCTGCCTGCCTGTCTGCTTATTACAAATCATATTTCACATGAAGTCCACCCCCCCAAAAAAGGGAACCTTATTCGATTTTTGGTACAGAATCAACAAAAACAGACAAAATGTATCTAATATGATTATGTTTGGAAATAAGACACTATGGACCTTAAGACACTGTATAAACTGTTCACAGATAAGCCAAAACATTAAAACCACCTGGGTTATAATAAACCTTAAGTAAGTGTTATGCATCCAATTAATGTCCACATGAACACCTGGACCTAGGGTTTCCCTGCAGACGAATACCTAGTGCATCACACTTAGTGCCAACTTGTCTTCTTCAGACAGTGCATCCTGGTGCCATCACTTCCCCAGGTAAACAGTACACATGTACCCAGCTGTCCACGTGATGGGAAAGAAAACAGGACTCATCAGACCAGAAGGCCTTCTTCCATTGCACCAAGATCCAAGCTTTTTATAGTGGATAGGAGCTAGCATGGTGGGCAGCCACATACTCAGCAGGAAGCACTGCAGTGTGTATTGTGATACATTTACTCCCTTAACCAGTATTAACATTTCTGTGACTTGTACCACTGAAGCTCTTCTGTCCAATCAAACCAGAAAGGATAAGACACACTGCTCTTGTGCATCAATGAGCCTTGGGTGCCAGCACTCTTGTCACCTGTTGGTGGATTCTACATCCCAAGACCACTGTTGGTAGGTACTCAAGCAATCCACCAGCCTTATTGTTTTGGAGATGCTCCCACCCTATCATTTGACCATAATAGTCACGCAGATGTTTACTCCCAAACATTTCTCATATGTCCAATTCTATGACACTATTGACTTACCACCTAATACAACCCACAGCTTAACATGTGCTGCTGCAATGAGATAATCAATGTTATTTGTTATTCAGTCTGTTTTGTGCATGTCCGAAACTTTTATTTCTTGCAAATTCCTAAAAATATGTCATTTAAGCAGTGGTGTGTGGTCAGGCCTTTCTAATCCTTCTGAGAAGGTGTAACAAACGTGTTCTTGTTTGTGACAGGACACAATTCTGACTGAGAGTGGTCCTAACCATTCGAAACTGAAACAACCATTAGAATGTCTTCTGTCTACATGTTTCCGTAACCCTTCTGATGATAATAGGAGGGTCTGGTAATGTGAGTATATTAACGATTGGACAAGATATCTGACCAATCAAATTTATGATATTCACTACGAGGGCTGGCCCACACCGGTGTAGCCAAAAAATACATCCGTTCAGCAAAGTAGGATCACTCATTTCTCATGTACTTTTTGTCATTTGTATGTGCATTTTGGGGCCTGTATATTATCTGTATTTTGAAATCCAGAAAATAATTTGAGGTCAAGCTTAATGTTATGTGGTAAACTCACTAACAATATATGTGCGTGTCCCGGTAGGTGGAGGGGGGCTGGGGTGGTAGCAGAAGTACTCACTGTATGCACTGCATTTAAGCTTGAATCAAAACTGAATAACTGAACGGAATAGGCTGCAACACATAGTACAGGAATGATAGCAGTTTTTATCTGTGCAGCATCACATGGCATACTGTATCAAATGCAGGCTTCATCAAACTACATACAGTGGGGCAAAAAAGTATTTAGTCAGCCACTGATTGTGAAAGTTCTCCTACTTAAAAAAGATGGAGAGAGGTCTATAATTTTCATTATAAGTACACTTCAACTATGAGAGACAAAATGAGAAAAAAAATCCAGGAAATCACATTGTAGGATTTTTAAAGAATTTAATTGTAAATTATGGTGGAAAATAAGTATTTGGTCAATAACAAAAGTTCAACTCAATAATTTGTAACAATCTTTGTTGGCAATGGCAGAGGTCAAACGTTTCCTGTAAGTCTTCACCGGGTTTGCACACACTGTAGCTGGTATTTTGGCCCATTCCTCCATGCAGATCTCCTCTAGAGCAGTGATGTTTTGAGGTTGTCGCTGGGCAACACGGACTTTCCACTACCTCCACAAATTTTCTATGTGGTTGAGGTCTGGAGACTGGCTAAGCCAGGACAAAGAAATGCTTTTTACGGAGCCACTCCTTCGTTGCCCGAGCGGTGTGTTTGGGATCATTGTCATGCTGGAAGACCCAGCCATGTTCCATCTTCAATGCTCTCACTGATGGAAGGTGGTTTTGGTTTAAAACCTCACGATACAAGGCCTCGTTCATTCTTCCCTTAACACGGATCAGTCGTTCTGTCCCCTCTGCAGAAAAATAGCCCCAAAGCATGATGTTTCCACCCCCATGCTTCACAGTAGGTATGACGTTCCTGGGATGCAACTCAGCATTCTTCTTCCTCTAAACACGACAAGTTGAGTTTTTACCAAAAAGTTCTATTTTGGTTTCATCTGACCACATGGTATTCTCCCAATCCTCTTCTGGATCATCCATATGCTCTCTGGCAAACTTCAGACGGGCCTGGACATATACTGGCTTAAGCAGTGGGACACGCCTGGCACTGCAGGATTGGAGTCCCTCATCAGTGTGTTACTGATGGTAGCCTTTGTTACTTTGGTCCCAGCTCTATGCAGGTCCCTGCGTGTAATTCTGGGATTTTTGCTCACCGTTCTCCTGATCATTTTAACCCCACGGGATGAGATCTTGCGTGGGGCCCCAGATCGACAGAGATTATCAATGGTCTTATAAGTCTTCCATTTTCTTATATTGCTCCCACAGTTGATTTATTCACACCAACCTGCTTGCCTATTGTAGATTCACTCTTCCCAGCCTGCTGCAGGTCTACAATTTTCTTCCTGGTGTCCTTCAACAGCTCTTTGGTGTTGGCCATGGTTGAGTTTGGAGTCTGACAGTTTGAGGCTGTAGACAGGTGTCTTTTATACAGATAACGAGGTCAAACAGGTGCCATTAATACAGGTAATTAGTGGAGGACAAAAGAACTTCTTAAAGAAGACCTTACAGGTCTGTGAGAGCCAGAAATCGTGCTTGTTTGTGGGTGACCAAATACTTATTTTCCACCATGATTTACAATTAAATTCTTTAAAAATCCTACAGTGTGGTTTCCTGGATTTTTTTTCTTATTTTGTCTCTCATAGTTGAAGTGTACCTATGATAAAAATTACAGATCTCTCATCTTTCTAAGTAGGAGAACTTGCACAATCAGTGGCTGACTAAATACTTTGTGCCCCACTGTACATGCTGTCCAATACAAGACCAAAACTTTGCGATGTTTGTACGTAACTAAACATAGACAACTGTAAACAACTAAATATCTACACACTTGACAACTCAATACAGCCAAGAAAAAATCAAAGGCCAGAATACTCAAATAGATTTGTCACCATCCTCAATGTTTTATATAAATTGTAAATACCATGGCTAAGACTTCATGTAATGAATATGATATCAACAACAGACAAACTTTGTCCTAAAATACATAGTTCCATCATAGGCCAAATGAAATTACCTCTAACAGCAAATGTAAAAGTAAACTCTGATTTCTCCCAATTCTGGTAAGCGGCTCACACAGGCTCATTAGGAATATTAATGCACTGATAAGCACACATTTTGCACACTGAAGCGACAGAGGATTTAACAATTATTAATCTGACAGTCTTGAGCGCAAGGCGAATCAATTAAAGGAATGAATCCATGTTTTCAGCATAGATAACTGCCTGAAGACGACAATTTTCACATGACAAAGAGAGGCCCATTCAGAGTCCTTCAAGGCCTGACAGGTCAAGAAAAGAAGTCTGAAACAAAAGCACCTTATAACCATCATCTCTTCCCTTTTAGTTGTCAGATCAACTTTGCTAGTCCTGCGGGTGAAATGGCATCCCCGTCCCTGCCTGCCACAAGGTGCTTCTTCATATCCTGTCAATGGAATCTTTTCTTCTATTTGCTCAACATTAACATGTCACAATTATTGATCAGACCTTTCATACAGCCACAGCATGCCGGTTCAAAACCAGGGACCTTTGATGCCTCAGTGACAATCGAAACCACATAATGCACATGACGCTGATATTAAATTGCACTTAATGCAAAAACGTGTCTGCCTCTTCACAGCAGGTACACCAAGTCAAATGTGTCATACCATCTGATAGTACTGTAACAGGAGTAAAGAGTAATGAGAGTTCCTGCGGACAGTAAGAGACTTTGAGCAGTATTATTTAAAACCACTACTATTTTATACTCTCCAGGACTGAATACATGCATATCTACATATCTACATATACAATGCATTCGAAATGTTTTGCCTCATCATACTGTACTCAATACCCACAAAGAGAGAGTGAAAGCAGAATTGCAGACATTTCTTTGCTATGACACTTGAAATTTAGCTCTGGGGGCTTCCCATTTCTCTTGATCTTCTTTGAGATATTTCTACATCTTGACTGGAGTCCATCTGTGGTAAAATCAGTTGACTGGACATGATTCAGAATGACACACACCTGTCTCTATAAGGTCTCACAGCTAACAATGCATGTCAGAGCTAAAACCAAGGCACGAGGAGAAAATAACTGCCTGTAGAGCTCAGAGACAGAATTGTGTGGAGCCACAGATTTGGAGAAGGCTACCAAAACTTCTGCTGCACTAAAGCTTCCCAAGAGCACAGTGGCCTCCATAATTCTTAAATGGGACAACCAGGACTCTTCCAATAGCTGGAAGGCCTACCAAACTAAGGGTGTGGGCAGATGAGAGAAACTTCCAGAAGGTCAACCATCACTGCAGCATTCCACCACTCTAGGCTTTATGGCAGAGTGGCCAAACAAAAAAAGCCAGGAGCTCAGCCAGAGAGACCATAGGATTCTTGGTCACCTGTCTTACCAAGGCCCTTCTTCCCCGATTAATTAGTTTGCTGTGGCGGCCAGCTCTGGGAAGAGTCCTGGTTGTTCCACACTTCTTCCATTTAAGAATTATGGAGGCCACTGTGCTCTTGGGAACTTTCAGTGCAGCAGAAGTTTTAGTAGCCTTCTCCAGATCTGTGCCTCCACATAATCCTGTCTCTGAGCTCTATGGGCAGTTATTTCCTCCTCATGTCTTGGTTTATGCTCCAATATGCACTTGTTAGTTGTGAAACCATATATAGACAGGTGTATGTCATTCCAAAGCAAGCCTAGGGTGACAGTGGCAAAGAAAAACATCTTACTGTGTTGTGGAAGAAGACCCAAAAAGGCCCAGACCTCCTTTGGACAGTCAATAAGTTATATGTATGAATTAAATTACATGAATTTACCTACTATTTTTAATAATAATTTAAAGACCCAGAAGCTAGTCAGAAGTATTAAAACTGATGTTCACATGAATGCGTGGAAACAGGGTTACCCAGCAGAACATACTCTACAGCATCACACTCTCTTCACACAAATACCCAGCCACCCACGTCATTTAAAAGAAAACCAGACCCACTTGTGCAGATGACCTCATCTGTTGTGCCAGGGATACTGGCAAATGTGACTCTGTCTGTTTATGCAAAATAATCTACTGTCTCACAGTAATGAGTAATGATCCCCTATAGGCTAATAGTGGTAATAATACACGGTATGTAGAATGTAGGGAGTAGTGATTCAGTGACTATATCGGAAACAGCCCATAAGTACTCATATGGTAAAGTAATGAAACGAGAGGCATGTGTATGTGTGCATTTGCATTTTATAACTATGTTATTAATTGACACAATGTGTGTTTGAATTCAAGTCCATGTGATGTTGCATCCGTATAGGCTGTTGTCTACCTGTAATTTGAACCTAAATGTCTTTTACTTATCAATATTGGTCTGTATTCTCTCTGAAAGGTTGCATGGCCAGGTATACATTGTGTTTCACTGATGCCATTATTGTGCAGGCATTAAGGCATTTTGCAGGTCAATAGGAGTTCAAATGTCACATCCATAGCACGTGTACTGCCCATTCACAAGATAAGAACAAGTCCAGTTAAATTTCACGAACAAAATAGGTGTCACAAACACAAACACTTGTTATGACACGGGGATTTCCAAAGATATTAATGCAATGACATTCAGTTTCCAAAGTGTTTACCACACGAGTGGTGTAACAAGAAAGAACAAACAGATGAAGAGGAAATAAGTGAGTTTCAGCAGAAAAATACAAGCACCAGAGATCGATGTGAATGGCTTTCTGAACACTCTCATATTATAGTAAGACAGCAGCATATTGCTCTGCGAAGAGCTAGTATTTAAGCACCTGTCCTGGTGGTGTTATTTTGACCTTGTAATATCAACCAAACAATTTAATAATACTGATAAGCAAAAGTTTCATTACTCTCCAGCCATATACATTTGTGCTTATGTTTGTAATTTGCTGGCATCACAGACACCTTACCTGAGTTGGTTGAAACTGAGATCTAGTCGTCTTGCAGAGCTTCCATATTTGGCACCAAGAAAATCTGGGATGACCTCACAATCATGGCCAATAAAGGTCACCTGGAATTCAGAAATAAAAAAACAGTGGAAGATACAGCAAATTGGTGGTGATAAGCAACATGACGATCCTGTTATCATGTACTACCTGTAGACAATTTTATGATACATGATCTGCATCACAATATTTAGTTATGATACTAGTCAGTCCCATTCACACTGGGCCAATTTAGAGCAACCAGTTAACCTAAGGCATGTCTTTTAATTGTGGAAGGAAACCGAAGTACCCGGAGTAAACCCATGCAAACACAGAGTGGACATGCAAACTCCACACAGGCGGAGTCCAAGATCAGGATTGAACCGGGGATCTCTGGAGCTGTCACTAAACTGCACCCCATACCCCACTCTGTATGCAGAACACATAAAGGAGAGCCAATCATCAACTCCAATATTATGTAGATGTTACTGTAAGTACATGGAGATTTGAAGATGCCAGAACAAATTAAGAAATTAATGGGAAAAAATCCCCTGTATTCAGATTACAGGGTTTGCTTATTGGAGTTTAATTTATTGAAATATCTTCTGAGGGCAGTATTACACATGATCGATTCTGTGAGGCAACCAATCAGAACACCGAGGGTGTGGTTATAATAACTTTTAAAACGCTCATTGCTTCGAAAGCAAGCAGCTCAGCTATCCTGTAAATGGATGAGAAAACTGCTAAATAAAGGTGTGAAGTGCAGCTGTAACAGCAAGTCATTTCCGCATGTCATTTTCGCAGACGCTCTTATCCAGAGCAACTTACAACTGATACAATCCAAGAAAATGTGGATTGAGAGCCTGACTCAAGGACACAACAGTAGCAACTTGGCAGAGGTGGGCTTTGAACATTTTGGTCTAGAGTCCCAAGCTCACATGTTGCTGCTTGCTTTTGAGGCAATGATAAAGTTATCATAACATCGCCTTCTCCATACTCTGATTGGCCACCTCACAGAACCAATACTTCCCACAGAAGATATTTCAAAAAATAAAACTGCAACTTGCACAGAGGTTTCCAATTTTGGTAAAACTGCAGTTATAAAAGCACTTATAATTTAGCCAATATCCTAATCTAGAGCAACCTACAACCATATACTTCAAGCACTACAGTAGTGGCTTAAGGGCCTCGCTGAGGAACCCAATACTGGCAGCTTGACAGTGGTGGGATTTGAACCCTAGACCCTCTAGTCAATAGTCTAGTACCTTAACTGCTAAGCCACCAGCCCCACAGTTACCCTGACGACATATGGATTATATGGTGTAAGATTGTGTAGGTTGTAAATTGTCCTGTGAGCCCTGCTGATATCCATTAGAAAAGCGTATATATATTATTTTATTTCACCCAATATTGAGTGATACATTAATGTCTTCTAGTCTATTAATCATCTACAAAAAAAACTGTGTACTCAGTTTAAATTACATACTGAAGAGTCAATGGTGTTTACTCCGACAAGGAGTTTTTTCAGCAATTCTTTGTAATATTGTAATGCAGCAATGCCACTGTTCTTACTTTACATTTGCTCGAATAAGTTCAATATAACCTGGAAGGGGACTGCTCCTGACTCTCATCACATTTGCAGCTCTTAGCAGGCGTCCTTTTCCAGAACGATTTACAACCTACATAGTCTTACATATAGTCCAAGCAATTACCGCGGTCAAGCAATTGGGGGTTACAGGCATGTTTCAAGAGGCCAACAGTGGCTACTCGGCAGTGAGGGGATTTGAACCCTGTATCATTAGTACAGGACTTTACGATTACAAGTGGCAACAGTCTTCAAAAACTGTTACCATAATTATAATCTACTAAACACAAAGAGCAGATGTATGCAGCATGTCATCTAGGCTACTACTCACCTGAGTTCCATTCACAACAACCAGTGATTCGCTGTCTGCCATTCCAGAGCGCTGACAAATCAGAGTGCACACCGTCAAGTCTTCACTTCTACGCTCTACTACTACAACGTCTGTCACAGATTTCCTAAAAGTGAATGTTTTCTTATCGCAGCTTCTCAGCAGCTAATGTTTTGTAATTGACTTCTTCCGCGTGCTCCAAGTCATCTGATCTGAGCAGGAAGCGCGCGACTGTTCAAGCCAGAAAGTTGCCGGGTGCAGCCCGTGTACACGTACAAGACGGTGAATATCATACCCGTCTAAATAATTCTTTTTAACAACATGTGTGTGTGTCGAGCAAAGCAATCTGCTGCACTAGTGAATCGCAAACGTTCGTCTAAATATTTGTTAAAGCAGAACTCTGTCTAAACTAACTGAAAGTAGGTCAGCTGTTGCAGGTTAGCGCTGCTGTAGTCAACTGTTTTTGGGACACTGGGAGAAACCTTTAGAATGCAACAGGCACAGTATAGTTTCCCCTAGTTACATCATAACAGTCTTTCTGTCGACTTCTCCATGAATTAGTGTCTATAAATATGAGAGAGAGAGAGAGAGAGAGAGAGAGAGAGAGAGAGAGAGAGAGAGAATACAATGTCTTTGATAAATGTAAACAACTGGCAAACTTTTATGCTTGTTTTTAATGTTTTATTATTATTCATTTTGATGTGCATATTTTACGTTTTATTTGAAGTATGACTCCATGACTTTAGTTTCATTTTTAGATTTATCATCTACGCCGCCCAAGGAGGTTGGGTCCCTTTTTGAGTCTTGGTCCTCCCAAGGTTTCTTCCTCATAACACTTAGGGAGTTTTTCCTCCCATTTTTCACATGGTTTGTAAACCTTATTTGTTAAGTAGTTTCCTAATAAACTATCTTATAATTAACATCCAATTTAAAGATTACATTCACTGGCACCTGAACCAGAGCCCATTGAATTCTGGCATAGATTGAAGACCCACCTGTGAACACATCCATTGGTTTCAGCCAGGTTGGTGCAGCTCCATGTGGGGTTACTGTCTGTGCAGTTTGCCACGTTTTACCACCAACATCCTAAAACAATTGCAGTATGTGGTCTAGTGGCTCTGGGTCACCCTTGGGTAGGAGTTAGCATGTTCTTTTTAAATTGCTTTTTTGTGGTATTCCGACCCATTTTTCTTGTCAATAAATTAGTTGATGAATGTGTGTTTAACTCTTTATGGTCTGTGATGAGTCAAGTCAAGTCAAGTCAGATCTATTTATATAGCGCTTTTTCCAATAGAGCATTGTCTCAAAGCAACTTTACAAGTTTAGATTATCTCCTAATATCTACGTCCAATCCCAAATTGAGCAAGCCTAGGGCGACAGTGGCAAGGAAAAACTCATTAAGTGTTATGAGGAAGAAACCTTGGGAGGACCAAGACTCAAAAAGGGACCCAACCTCCTTGGGCGGCGTAGATGATAAATCTAAGAATGAAACTAAAGTCATGGAGTCATACTTTGAATAAAACATAAAATATGCACATCAGCATTAATTATTTACAAGAAACTGTTTGTATTTATGTTAGTGTTATGTTTTTTTTCATAACTTTGTTTTCATATCTTATTCTGTCCTCACATTTACAACATTTAGCAGACAGGTCCTGGGTTCAATCCCAGGTGGAGTGACCTGGGTCCTTTCTGAGTGGAGTTTGCATGTCCTCCTCGTGTCCCCGTGGGTTTTCTCCGGGTCCTCCCACAGTCCAAAAACATGCGTGTTAAGTTAATTGGAGTTTCTAAAAGTGCCCTTAGTGTGTGACCTACAATGGACTAGCCCTGCGCCCAGAGTCACCGGCTAGATACTGGCTTTCCCGCAACCCTGACAAAGGATTAAGCACACGGAAAAGTGAGTATTTGTTTGGTTTATTTAATGTTGCTATCAGCATCAGTGGCCATTTCAGTGACACACACAATGTTACATCTATACACAAGGTTACATCAAGACTAGTCATATATGTACACTCAAGCCAATGCAAATTTAGCATAATCAGTTAACCTAACACACATGTCTTTGGACTGTGGGAGGAAACCGGAGTACCGAGAGTAAACCCAAGCAGACATGGGGAGGAGGAAAGTGAGTGAATGACAAACGTCTTTAGAAACTGTCCTTTGAATTGATGTTCATTTTACAGCTTCCATTCAATACAATGCTCCAAAGGAGAGCAGATTCATACAAATTTCTGGGGACCAACATTTGACAGGATGGGACTGACACAGCACTGCAGTTGAGAAGAAGACCCAGCAGCATGTGTATTTCCTACGTCAGCTCAAGAAATTTCTCCTTGCCTCAAGCACTGCTGGTCCAGTTCTACACTTCTATAATTTAGTCCATCATCACATATTCCATCTCAGTCTGGTTTAGCTCTGCATCTTTGCACCTCAAGTGTAAGCTACAGCAAGCAGTGCAGAGAATGTGCAGAGCAAATTGTTGCCTCTCAGCTGTCCACCCTTGATGATCTTTACTTACCTAGGATGTGGAAGAGGGCAAGGAAGATCATGGCAGACCCCTCACACCCTGGTCACTCCCTCTTCCAGCAGTTTCCATCCCAGTCACAGCCTTAAAGACTCAGACCAGCTTCTCTCCCCAGGCCATCATCCTCCTAAACAAGGACCCTTCTCTCATACCTCACCTCCACTTTAAACTCTGCACATCTCATCTACTGTCATCAGAGCACACAACACTTTAACCTATTGAAGTATAGATATTTTCAAAAAAAGGTTACAATAACTTTCATATTTGTTGCTCATTAATCTTAGCTGTATATACTATGTACCTCAGTATTATAATACTGAAATTTATCTGTACTGTATCTGAACTGTCTATGTTAAATTTATGTGGGTTTTTTGTTTGTTTGTTTGTTTGTTATATTTAGCATATCTTTTGAATACCAAGTGAAATTCCTTAAACTTGGTGAATAAAAAAGATTCTGATTCATTTATTCTTTTTCATAGCTGCTCTGAATCCAATTAGAGTCGCAGGAAGCTGGGGCCTAACTGGTAGCACAGGGCACAAGTGGAGAACAAACACAACACATAAGAGACACCAACTGACCTAACACATGGCATTGGGAGAATACTGAGGAACCTAGATGAAACCCAGACAGACATGGGGAGAACATGCAAACCACACGTGGGGTTCCTGCTGGCAATCAAACCTGGGATCTAAGGAGCTGTGAGGTGACCATGCTAAACACTGTGCCACAGTTCCTATTATTATTATTATTATTATTATTATTATTATTATTTCTCTTAATGTTGTTGTTGTTGTTAAGACTAGAATATGGGAGCCCCTCCCAATCGCAGCGGCTCTCGTCACGTGCTGAGTGGCGTCACATGACTCCTCCTGCAGGAAGAAGAAATGTGGAGTGCAGACACAGCAGATCTGAGCGCGCGCTGCAGCTGAGAGTACAGTACAGTATAATCAGTAACAGAATAATAACACTTCTGTACATTTACTGCACGTTGCTGGATGTCCATTAAAGGTGTATATATTATTAAACATAAAGGATGTGCATGACTGTTCTTACTTCTGTTGGAGCGCTTTAACGCTGTAATAGCAGGTAAAGTGGTTGAACGCGACCTTTGGTTTTCTAATTTTTTGGAAGAAATAGTGCTTATCGTTTGTGAGTAGCCTAATGCATGGAAATATCGGGCAATCCGTTCTGCGACTTCCAGGAGAATAAAACAGAACCATTTCAGAACTTGTTACTCGGGTGCGCACGGTGTAGCCTAAATTCATCTCTTACATTTTTAAACAGATGTGTTTATTAGTCGACACGTGTAGGGATATTTGGCAAATTATTTTTGTGTGTTAAAAACTTTGGTCTTTAAACAAAAAGAATCATTTGTTGCGCCGATTTCATATCCGATCCTGTGATTCGTGTATGCGTGTTCACGCTTGTGCAATATATGTTTACTTCTACTTTACTATTATTATTGTTTTTTATTATGTATCACTCGCATGTGCATTTGAATATCTGAACCTTATTTCCCGTGTCAGTAAATGGGCGTGCTGGAGCACTGCAAATAATTATATTTAGACTAAGAATACGCTTCATAAACATGTCGTCGATCTGAAATATGTGGAAACATTTCAAAACTTTCTATTTAAATATCATGAATGATGGCCTTGAAAAATGTGTTCCCATTTAAGGGTAATACCGAGTATTTGGTGTCTGCTTCAGAAGCCCATTCGTCATGCAGACAATAAAGAGAGTTTTTGCCTGGCGCTGGAAATTTATGGCTGCCCTTCTCTGCCCTAATAACTCACGCACTGTGTCCCACACTGACAGGCCGTGCAGAAGCACAGCAGCCCTGTTATCCATCACACACATCTCTGCATATACTGAGCTGCATGCGAGTTTGCTCCTTACAAAGCAAGCCTTTAGTGCTAAACTAGAACTATCCTAAATGCGAAATAGCATTAGCTGTTAAGTCACAGTGTAAATATGCACATTCGTTTAATCCACTGAAATAGTAAAGGATTAAAAACGAAAAGACGCAACTAGTTTTCTTTTTTTTCAAAATTTATTTTTGTTTAATCAGGTTTGCAACACCGTTTGTGAGGAACAACTTTGTAAATTCTCTGGTTGTTGTTGTAACAGGTAGAAAGTCTGTCTAAAACAGTTTTCACATTTGAAAATACAAAAAATTAAATATAATGATCCACATAGGCTATAGTTTGGATTTCTGAACTTATACAGCCATGAATTTGTATAGCCTACTCTTTAGTTTTAGCCAAGTTTTATTAAAATAGACTAACGTCAAACCCGAAACCATAGGACACAGTTCTTAATGCTCTGCATTTCCTAGAGTAATTTGCGAAAAAATAAATTACTGCACACAATTCTTAAGCCCACATCCGTCCACTCCAGGTTTTCTTGCTTTCCGAGATGACCTGTCAGTCGGGATTAACACCGAAAGAGATTAATAGCGAAGGCGGGTTGCAATAATAATCGTTTTGTTTGATGTGACAACTTTGATAGGCGTTGATTTACTTACAAACTGATAGGCTTTTAATTGAGCGCCTCCATCCAGAGGGAGATGAAAAGGCGAAGCGCATTGAAAAGCTGCCCGGAGCCTCAGTCCTGATTAGTCCAATCAACGGTGAAGAGGTCAAAGCCTTTTAACTTCACGGAAGATCTCTCACACGCTTTTTACTTATTATAGTATATATTATAAATAAAAATTATACATAGGCCTATGAGCTTTTTGTGTATATATACATACATATATAATTAAAAATACAGTGTTGCACGCATGCATATAAAACTGGAGTTGAACGCTTAGGCTCGTTACATTAGGGCTGTTTTGATAAAAGCAATGATTGAAGCAAAATACATTGAAACGACTTTCTGGTCTACATTCACACAGGCTTCTATCTACCATCCGACTCGTACAGTGGGAGGAAGTGCTATAGGGAGGAAAAGTGCACTTTTTTTCCCATGCTGTGCACCTGGATGATGAACAGGCCCGGTGCTGTTTCATAGCTCAACTCCACCCTGAACTCTCAGGAATATGTTAGAGAGAGAGAGAGAGAGAGAGAGAGAGAGAGAGAGAGAGAGAGAGAGATGATTACTGACAGTATTAAAACTACAGCTTAACTGCAGACTTTTATTTCAGACATTTGGATCTATTCCACGCAGAGCGATTAAACAATGATTACTCTATTAAACGAACAAACTTCTCAACAGCAATTCAAAAGTTAAGTGCTATGACTTTTATATATTGTACTTACTAGGCTAGAGTCCGGTGTGCACATAACAGCACGGCTGTTTTCCCCCAATGTTTTCCACTTCGGGTTTTGCATTACCAGCCTTCCCAGCGCAATAAACCTGCAGTGCTGAGTCGCTCGTATTAAGTATCTCTCTACCAAGGTACTTCTTTTTCATTTGCCCTTTTCTCAGTCACCCGCAGCTTGTAATCAGCTACAAGAGTTGACATAAATCAGCAGCGGGATTGACAGCGACTGACAAACAGCTGATTGATTGCGGCCGAGCAGAATTGACAGTTGACTGAGGGGTGGGGATGGAAATAGAAGGGCGGTGTATAATATACTGAAAACATGTGACATTCCCTTCCCTCTATCACTGCATTGGCCTGCTCCTGTCAACGCGTGTCTGATTGGGGAATTCAAACACCACACGTTGATCTTCTGGTTGCTTCCCAGTGCGTGGTTCTCAATCGATCCGGGCGAGGAGACGAGTTTAGAAAACGACAGCAGGCTTTACATTTCACTATCCTACACTAATAGACGATCGGAACAAAGGAGCACATTCCTTCCCATCAGCTATTTGGTAGGCTTTTCAAGAAAATGCGCATACCAGCCTAAATTACAGCTAAACGTTCTGCCTATACTGGGCCGTAAACATATGGGAAGGTACGAGCCTTTCCGAGCAACGCCTAAAGCCAAGCGCTGCCATTGAAGAAGAAAGTGCGGCGTGCGCAAGAAGCAGGGCATTTTGCACAATCTCCTCCTCCAAGCTGTCAAAATAGAGGCGCTAGAGAAAGGAGAACGTCACATCCCCTTGACCCTCCAATCACCTCGGGGTCCCATTTGATTGGAAGGCGGCAAGGGCTTTAATCTCAGACTAATTCAGCTGCTTTTGAAGTGAAAATTCTCCGGCAGATCTCGGACTGGGAGGAGTAGCACGGAGCTGCGGGGAGGAGGCAGAGCTGAGCTGAGCTGAGCAGAGCAGAGCGCGCTATGCCTGTGCTGTGATCGCCCATAGAGCCGCGCTGTGCTGCCTGCCTGCCTGCCGCCACCTGCCAACGGATTTATACCGTTCTCTTTCTTTTTTCTTCCGTTTTCGCAGCACGATCGCGCCCAAAACCCTTATCGATGAGTAGGAAAAAGATCCGCCAACAGACTGAATGAGAAGCGGGTCATGATCACATCGCCCTCTGCTTCTGCGCGAAGAAATATCGACAGACATCTAGCCTGGGAAAGCAGTTCTTGGAATAGCAGCTCGGCGAGCATCAACAAGCCTTTTCTACATCCCGTCCCTCCATCGGACCCTTTACGGCAAGCCAAACGACTTCCGATCAAGCTCCTGAAAATGCTGACCGCACGCACAGGACACATTTTGCACCCAGAGTACCTTCAGCCTTTACCGTCTACTCCGGTCAGTCCTATTGAGGTAAGATACAGTTCGCCCGTTGCCGTTCGTGTTCAATCCATTCCAGTGTGGTTTTAGTGGTTTTAGACGCGAAAACATATTCAAAATCCAAATATCAGATCTGCCCCATGAATTTCTTCCAATAAGTTTTGGCTGATATTGTAAACCCTGCGTGTTTTGCACCCTTGTTCCGTGATGCGTGTCGCACTTTATTTACTCACAACAAACAGAAAATGCCGTACATTGAATCGATAGTGTTGCTATGTACGTATTGTGTTTACTCGCAAATATGCGTGTGTAATATCATATCTAGAAATTTAATTGTGGGTTGTTTTTTCCCCCCTTCTCCTCATTCTCGCAGCTCGATGCAAAGAAAAGTCCGCTGGCGCTTCTTGCGCAAACCTGCTCTCAGATCGGTAAACCGGACCCTCCGCCCTCCTCCAAACTATCCTCGGTTACCTCGAATGGATCTACCGAGAAGGAGGGCAAATCTGGGCCTTTAAAGCTGAGCGACATCGGCGTGGAAGACAAATCGAGCTTCAAACCCTACTCCAAACCGGCGGATAAGAAGGACTCGTCCTCGGGGGTTTCCAGCGGAGAGAAGTCTGGTTTCCGTGTGCCGAGCGCCACCTGCCAGCCGTTCACTCCCGGTACGGGCAGCCCGAATTCCAGCACTTCTGCTTCCCCGATGCCGAACGAGTCCAAAGCAGAGAGAGACGAAAAGAAAGACTCAGACTGTAATAAAACCAGCTCGGACGGCTCTGGACCTACCAATGTCAGCCACAGCAGGATAAGCGTAAGCTGTGCCGGGATTAACGTGGAGGTCAATCAACACCAGGAGACAACTGTGGGTTCCAAGACCACGACGTCGGAGTCATCTTCTGTGTCTTCATCTTCCTCTGCGGCTGTTCTCGGCTCGGGACTGGTGGCTCCAGTTTCTCCATACAAACCTGGACAGACAGTTTTCCCTTTACCCCCGGCTGGTATGACTTACCCGGGAAGTTTAGCTGGGGCCTACGCGGGGTTTCCTCAGCACTTCTTGCCACACGGTGGAAGCCTGGTGAACGCGCAGCTCGCCAGTTCTCTTGGCGCAAGTAAAGCTGGATCGAGCCCGTTGGCTGGTGCTTCGCCTCCGTCCATCATGTCCGCCAGCCTTTGCAGAGACCCGTACTGCTTGAGCTACCACTGTGCCAGTCATTTAGCGGGTGCGGCCGGAGCTTCGTGCACGCACGACTCAGCCGCTGCGGCCCTCAAGTCCGGATATCCTCTCATGTACCCGACGCACCCTTTGCACGGGGTGCACTCCACACCGCCGTCTTTTGGAGGGCACCCATTGTACCCTTACGGCTTCATGCTTCCTAACGACCCGTTACCGCACGTGTGCAACTGGGTGTCCGCGAACGGGCCGTGCGACAAGCGCTTCTCGTCGTCCGAGGAACTGCTTAACCACCTGCGGACGCACACCGCCTTCACCGGCGCAGAAAAGTTAATCTCGGGCTACCCGAGCTCTTCCTCCCTCGCCAGCGCTGCCGCCGCGGCAATGGCCTGCCACATGCACATGCCACCGTCTGGTGCACCCGGCAGCCCCAGCACGCTTGCGCTGAGGAGCCCGCACCACGCGCTCGGACTAAGCAGCCGCTATCACCCGTATTCTAAAAGCCCGTTACCCACCCCCGGTGCACCAGTGCCCGTCCCCGCTGCCACAGGCCCCTATTACTCCCCATATGCACTGTACGGTCAGAGACTCACAACAGCATCAGCGCTCGGATACCAGTGAGACGGACTCACACTTCCCCCCTCCCCGTCCCCCAAATCTAGAGCTTATAAAGATTCAAATATGAAAACTTTTATATGAACGCACCACTGAAGGACTGGATCCGTGGACTTCTCTGTATTTATTTATGTCAGCTAAAGCGGACAATAATACACAAATAAAAACTATTTGAGCAAACTCTGAAGTGCATTATGTTTAAACCTCGATAGGTAAAAGTGAAAGATGTTAGAATACTAATAAAATAGGGGCTCTTCAGTTTAACGTTCATTTGAAATTGCTATGATTGTACTATATGTTCTTATTTAATGTCTCCTTGAAAAGAAAATAATTTACATTTGCATGTTTGTTTGTTTTTTAAAATCCCAAATTGTTCGCATAATTTGAAATTGCCGTTATTTTTCAGGTGTATACCACGGATAGAGAATTGGTATTTTTTTGTATGTATTCTGGAAAAATAAGAAACAATTCTGTACCATATTTGTGTCCTCACTATTCTTTAATACGACGCAGTCCGTTGACTTTACACTGTAGTTCTTTAGGTGCATTGTAACATGTAGTAGGATGTAGATTCAATATTTTGCTCTAGGATAAATCATACAGCTTCCCAAATTAGCCTTACACGGATAACTCACTTAAATGAAAACATAAATCAATTAGCCTAAATGTCCTGTAAGGGGGTGAAATCAAACTCAAACTCAAACTGCCGTGTGACAATTATATAATCGAGATACTGCGACTATAGTCGGTATATTTAGAAAAGTTATTTCCTACATAATATTTTCTTATTATAAATAGCTTAATCATTTTGCAGAAACATTTTTTTAATCTTTCACTAAGGATGCTGTATACTTTTTAAACTGAATATGATTTCAGATATTCATCTTTTGTAAATGTATAAATAGCATCAGTGGGAAAATGCTACGTATGAAGAGTTAATAATACATTAAATGCTAATTAGAATTAAACGGACAAACCGAGATTTATATTATATTATAGAATAGTATATTATATAGTAATATAAAACTTTCATTGCGCACAGTACGACGTGTCTCCTCGCAGCACATTACGCACGTGCAAATTCGTAACTTTGTACATATGTAAACGTCAGCAAATGGCCAGTTTCAAACGAGTTAGTTCTGTTGCACACTTCTACACTTTCTACATACGTTTGAAATAATATTTAATGATAATCCCGGTATTCAGGACACAAGCCTATTTTTACTCTTGCAGTCTGATATTCGCAGTGTTTGCACTGTTAAGTAACTGTCCCCGTGTTGGAAATACATTTTAGCCTTATGCACACAACACAAGCTGCTCACAGAACTAGTTTTTGCAAGTTGGTTTGGTATTTTCTAATCTTAGCCTGTATGAGCACACGCTGCTGTTGGAGAGCGCGGCTCTCGCTTTCCATGGAACGAGTTTGCCGGCCTTTTCTCTGTTAAGATCAAATAATATTTTTAACGAGAAGAAATTGCTGTACATTGCCCGTGTTCATTTATTCAAAAATAACTGAAATAAAATTAATTATTTCTTTCTCTTTTAACAAACATAGCTGGATTAGAAAACACATCGCACTGTCATAATTCAGCATTTAATCATTCTCAATACATAATTATCAAGCAATACAAACCACAAAACTGCTCTCAGACGCGCTTCATTTAGACCTATTTATCTAAATAATTGATTAGTGTGTTGCTCGTTTCTACAAACTCTGCAATGTGAAAAAGCACAAGCAATGTAAAACGAAAGATACAACAGGAGAGTGCTATTTTAAAGTGCATTTTAATGACAGCTACAGCTTTAGAAAAGTGTGGGATCCTGAGCCTATTGGCGAATCTAAAAGCGGTCTTTATTTAACACCCGAAGAGGAACAGCCAGACCATTTGCTCTTTTATTGCTAACAATCACCTGCGTAGTCAATTTTGTGACTGCTTAAAATGAATGTTTTTAAATAAATAAACCGTCCTCTGAGCTTGATTTATAGCCCTGCCTGGGACGGGGCTGTGGGTCTTTTACTGGCGTGTCCTTACCTAAAACTACGCAGTAAGATTAAATAGTCACTTAAGCGATTTCTCCAGTTTTGCCACTTTATTGAACTTTTAAAGTCATGAAGACCTTGTCTATTGGAATTTAGCTCTACTACGCTATGACGCCGTGTGTAGGCCTATTAGAGTAAACAATGACTGGTCTTTAGGCCTGTAATATTACACACTATAAATTACAATCCTATTTAAATTCGATATATTACAGACCTATGATTTAACGAGCAACGCGATTATTCATCACTTTAATTTATGCACATCAACAATTTAACACCCCTTAATAAAAATACAGGAAAACAACACACACAAAACACTAGAGTAATGTTCCAGGGGCCCACACAAGCTTTAAACTGATGTAATGACGGTGAAAGAGAGCAATTTCCATTTTTACCCACATCATGGTGGCTGTGTGGCGGTCCCGATGGAAAGCCATTCATCATGTGCCCCTCCTCCTGGGCCTGTCATCAGAGGAGCTGGAAGGCACATGTGTGCATATATTACCCTGCCTGTGCCTGCCTTCTGCTTACTGTGGCTAAGGAGAATAAAGGCGAGCACAGAACTGCACGGCTCAATTCCACAGCACAACGTGCACTGCTGATCAGCTCTGCAATGAGCAGGTTTATGTGGGAGATAAATAAAGGACAAACCGTCCACTGTGCTGTCGTCTTGGGTGTGCCGCCGAGACCGGAAAAGACTCTGCAAATAACGATGCATCATCCAAGCCAGCTTTCTGAGACAAATAGCCAATAGCCAAAATTGGTGGTCATTGTATAATACCAGAGCACAGGGATCAAGGTTTACTACTTAACATCAAATAGTAGCAATGCTTAAAGTTTTTTGGAAGGGCCTCAGACCAGGAATCATTGCTCAAACCTGCACTGTGTAAAAACAACACAAAGCGCAGTTCATGTCTCAACACCGATCACATTCATCAAACTGTACTATTATTATTTAGAGTTGAAATATCATCTTTTGTCGTCTTTTGTTGACTGACCCACTCTCATGCCTGAAGCGTTAGAATAACTAATTGTTCCTGACAAGATTTATAGCTGCTTGATGGGCCACATTAAAGAGATGACTCTGCCATGGTACACTGAAACACAAGGCTCCACTGAGCCGAACTGGCTCTTGGTGTAGCCTCGACTGTGATGACACTGTTAAGCCCTGACATGAGAGACAGCGGAAGCCAAGGAGACACCTGGATCTACAGGATGCCTCCACTCTTTCAGACTCCACTCTCTTATTTGAGAGCACAGAATTACCACCAACATGGTAGTAATTGCTAGGTGTGTGACAAAGTACACATGCTGATTAAATTCCATGGTCATTAATGGCAAGTTTACGATTTGAACAACAGCTGAATCAATATGTAAGTAGCCCTAAAGTGCTGAACTCTCGGACTCATGTCAGAGACCGTTCTATTCTTCACTCCGAAAATCGTACTTGATTTTTAGGATTAAGATGATGAGGCAAAACCCTTTTATGATGTTATGCATCGAATCTTGCGTTGGAAAATAGGTCCAGAGAAGATGGTAGAAATTCAGCACTGTTTGTTTCTTTAATTAAGTTCACAAAAACATTAAAACATACAATCAGCAACCATATACACTCAAATGATGAAGAAGATTCAAACTGCTGAGACTTTAA
Source organism: Ancistrus triradiatus (assembly GCA_025084515.1). Lineage (NCBI taxonomy): Eukaryota > Metazoa > Chordata > Actinopteri > Siluriformes > Loricariidae > Ancistrus > Ancistrus triradiatus. The sequence goes on along the minus strand of JAJAGP010000422.1, from coordinate 104,745 downwards.
TGAAGGGTCGTTAGAGGTCATTCTGGTCCCACAAAAGTTCACAGTCTACAATTAGATGCTGCCGCAATGCCAACAAACTTTATGGAATACTTGCTATGTTTTAATGTAATCTCAAGCTTCTTCAAGAACCTGCAGTTAGCTAGAGGTAGCTGAAGCCAATGTTCCGCATAGGCATTTTTCATAACCATTTTACCTATCTTTACCAAAACTGCCTAGAATCCAAGAGCTGGCTCTCTAAGTGTATGCCAAAGTCAAAGTAAATCTTGTGGGGCTTTTTTCAGGATTAGATTGCTTTCTTCTACTAAACTGTGTCCTGATGAAATGCAGTACAGTCATCTCAGGGGGTGATTTATGGTGACACAGGAAGCGGAAATGTCCACAGCTTTTGTGATCACAGTAATGGAGCTATAAACTAAATAGCATGAAACCAAGTAGTAGTCTAGTGATTTAATCAGCTCATAAACAGATCCATTGCATCAAGCAAATGACATTATTACCCATCTGAAGTAAATCTTGCTAATCCCTGGAGATAAAATCAACATCATCAATGGTCACATGTCATATTCATCAATGCTAAACTATCTGCTTTTGACAGATTAATCCAAGCTGAGGCTCCCAGAGAGGGTAGTAATGGAGACTCAGGCAAACAATTCATTCATTGAACACGGCAGCTCCTGTTAGCACTCAGCACTTCCTCAATTTCTCTGTCACTATCTCTCTTTCTCGGCCTCATTTGATTTACAGATTCAAAGTGCTCATCAAGGTGAGATGGACCCAAAGAAAAAAACAGACCTGTGACAGCTTGTCATTCAAAGGTTATACTTTGCCAGATGCCTTCTTGCTCTGTAAGTGCATAATTGAGGTCATTTACGGCAGTCAAGCGAGCCTTTGCTATCATACCTCAATGCCTGTTTCATTTGCACTTTTTTAGGTTTTGACAAAGAATATTTTATGGAAATGAGCCCTGTGTCTGAGAATACTTAATGGTTCTGTGTGCGTACAGGGCTTACTGATGTTGCCGATGATGGCTGTCTGTGATCAATGTAAATGGGAGATGTCAGAAGCATCCATACCACCAAGATCTCATTTGTATAAACACTTTTGGATGAAGCATTTTTTGTATGAAATGAAATATCCTTATCTAAATAGCAGTTAAATGTATGTTTGTGTTATTTTAATAATGTGTATTTATATTTGTATATATTTCATGTAAGGCAGAAAGTGCTCTTTTGGCTACTCTCTTCAAAGCATTGGAACATATGGAAAAAAGCAGGGAAAGAAATCCTTGATGTGGTGAAGCACCAAACCTGTTACATTCACCAACCTGCGTTTGTGTTATCTAATTTGTTTAAGAATGATTTGGGTAAGCACATGGCTTGCGTAAAATTGTTTCTTAGGATCATTTTGACTAATTTGACATTATTGAATTATTATTATGGAGTTGCTCTATTTCCACCTCCCATTCACTGGTGGTGTTTTTATGCAAGAAATAATATGCACAAACCAGTAAGAATATCTGATAACATTGTTAGCTGGCCCGTGCTGCCATGTCCGCTGAACTGAGCTAATAAACCTGTCATTTTAATCGGGGTTTGGGTTAGTATTCCACAGCAAAGACCAGCACATGTTGTGGTTTGTTCAACCAGCATTACTAGCAAGACAGTTCACCAGCTAAACCAGCGTCAGATCACCAACCAGCATAAACACACTTGGACCAACTGAGAAGATAGAACTCTCAAGCTCATGCTTTTTGAACCGCATGCCAGCATCCATGACACACCATATGCTTTTTTTAACAGCAATATCTGTATTCTCTCGATTAGATTTCACACTCTGCATCAGCTAGTAAATATCGCTGGGAATGGTCTTAGAGTAAAATATGTACAAATGTGTGTAAGAACAGACTCATTCATGCAGTCATTCATTCATTCATTATCATGCATATTTCATCCAAATTAAGGTTGTGTGGTGCCAGTGCCTAATCTGCAGCACAGGGTTGAAGGAACTAAGACTAGAGCGTCAATCCACAGTAGGGCACATGCACACACACACACACACACACACCATGTCTCACTGTTTGTGAGGGGACTGCCCAGTGACATCATTATTATCTTAGCTAATTAAAACTCTTTGAACTCTTCTGAAGTTGCAGTTACTGTTAAAAAAGAAACTAGTGGGGACCAGCAAAATGTCCCCACAAGGTACGAAATGACAGATATTTATATCCTTGTGGGGACATTATACCCCCCAGCCCCATACATACACACAAATTGGGATGCAATAGAGACACCAGTTGACCTAACATATGTCTTTGGGATGTGGCAGGAAACAAGAGAACCTGGTGGACACCCATGCAGTGACATACAGGGAGAACAAGCAAACATCCACACAGACAAAGTCTGGCCCAGGACCTGAACCAAGAATCTCTGGAGCTATGAGGTGACAGCGCTAACCACGGCGCCACCATGCCATGCTGAAAAACCAGTCTGTATCAAAAATACTTCCTAACAGTTCTCAGTTTGTGGTTGTACAAAACGCTTGATGTACTGAATTTTATGGAGAGTACATGCTAAGCAAGTGAACTGGTCAGGACATGAATCTCTGCACTGCTTTACCAGCAGGTCCTTCATAATATTCTTCATTGTAATCCCTGCAGAACAACCTAAATTGTACATTAAATTACAAAATCCTGGAATCACATAAGTCCGAATGCTTTACTTCTCCTATGTTCTGGTTCAAGTTGTGTGACTGTTACTATATACAATTAAACTAAGCTGGTTTGAGGCTTTGTTCTATATTTATTATCAATTTAATTTATATGAATGATGTTCTCTCTGTGTCTGTAAGGGTTTTTTCCACAGACATGAGTTACCTCTGTTGGAGTCTCTAAAGTGTCCCTGTGCGTGTGTGTTATGATGGACTGGCACCCTCTCTAAGGTTGGTTGCTGCCTTTTGCTCTGTACTGCCAGTTAGGCCCCGCCTCCCTGCGACCCCGAATTGGAGTAAGCAAGTATGAAAAGGAATGAATGAATGAATAATTCAGTCTGTTTTTCTAAAATGATACTACAGAGCCTAACTCTTAGCAGGAATGCATCAGCTTCGAGAGTCTATACTTTTCACTTAAACCAAGCTGTCAATCTTGTGAATATTTTTGAGCACACTTCTTATTATACTAAAATTGCATGCCACGCTCTCTGTATGGCTGTTAAAGCATGTTCGCAATGCGATGAAAGTTCATTTTCTTGAGCAGACGCTGAATAATATTAGCAGCCACGTTTCCATTCAGAACTGATAGCATGACAGACCTAATGATGGACTGTCAACATGCCTCGCTGCTCATGCTAATATCAGAGATGTTGCGAGGAATTGTGTTTTTGATCTTCTTATAGCCATACAGAAGAAGAAATTAAACATATAACACTCAAGTGATTTGTGACAGCTTTATTTGGCAAGCTGATATCAGTAATACAGTAACCAGTATAATGCTGCCAACTGACCTAACATGAGTGATCATTTTCATTGTTTGTAAGTGGAAATTCAGAACTGATATTTAAGAAGGCTGTGATGATGCTCAGATGTTCTCCACATAGTGAATGACAGATGCTACTGAGCTGCATAGGCAAACTAATGGAGCTGACAAATTGGAATAAGGCATCACAGTCCCAGGGAAAGCTGTGCTCCCATTACTTTTTATTACTTTAATGTATTTTACTGTTAACTGCAAAACAGAAGATCAGATTCACCTTCAGTCCTAATTCTTCTTGCCCTATGAACATAGGTGCAGTTGTAAAATTGTGCATACCACACTGGTGTTATGCATGAAAATCAGCAAATTACCTCTTAGAAAAAAGCAGTAATTTTATGGTAATGTCACTGCATTTTTGTGGAAACTAGGAAGAACATGTCAACATCCTTGCCCAACTCTACTGAGAAGGTACTGTGATTGTAGTTCAAAATAAACAAACATATTGCATTACATTGCCCATACCCTGAACACCAATACAAGAGTCAAAAGGTTCATGGATATTTACTTTTTTATAACGTTCATTTTGAAATATGTTAAAATAGATCTAGTTTCTGAGGTCAATTTTAAGAGCAATGCCAATGGCAAGATGTTGTATCATAAAATTCTATCACATTAATGTTGATCTCGGTGCTATGGACTTAAAAAACTAATCGATGGTAAAGACTGTTATAATCATTATATGTGTATATATTTACAGTACAAACATATACATTTATAAAGTTATTTATAAGTTTATAATAAACTTTTTATAATGAAAATGTGTTATATCATTCACAACATTACTAAAAACGACCTAGAACACTGACGCTTCCTTACTAGATAATGACATATAATAATTAAAATCCTTCAGAAATCGTTCTTCTTCCATTGTTCTGTCACTCCATATCCCATCTATGCCTTAAATATTTTTATAAGAATATAATATGTGATAATATAATAATATATAAGTAATCCTTAACAATTGTACTTCAAATTACATATTTCAGTCTTGTCCCCAGGTTTTCACTCAGTCTTGTTACCCTAACATATTCCCACTTCTAGAAATTATGGAACATACCACAAGTCCCATGTTCAACAGGGAGTTGTATCATCTGGATTTTCTGAAGAGCATGGGAAGACCAAAAGTAGGTTCCACCTAATTTCCCTGTATCTTTGATGATATTGTAACAATGACTGAGAATGTCAATCTCAACTTACTATTCTGTTACCTGAAATATTTTTAGATGTTATTTGTTTATTGTAATAATACACATTTTTGATAAATCCTTAGAATATGTTCAGTGTCATAATGTTATTACTATGGACACCATGTGGTTACATTTTGTGTATTTGCTAATTCTGTGCTGAAAACCAGTCCTGTTACTCATATAAAAAGTAACAGGACCAGGTAACAGAAAGAGGACAAACCTTGTAAAAATAAAATGAAGTTGCCTGAGATTGATCAATATTCATTATGAATAGCTAAATCCGTGTGCTGTTAGATTCAGTGTTGAATATCTATAGAAATTAAGTTTCATTTTTAAGTTACAACAAAGCAAATGGCATCCATTCAGTGGAATGACTCAAATATAGTAAATATACATATACACTGATATGTATATGTATATTACATATTAATATTTTTGTCTCATTTGGTTAACTGGGTTCTCTTTATCTACTTTTAGGACTTGTGTGAAAATATGATGGTTTTAGGTCAGATTTATGCAGAAATATAGAAAATTCTAAAGGGTTCACAAACTTTCAAGCACCACTGTACATACACTCTCCGAACAAAAAGATAATCACAAGGCATGTTTAAGGTGATAGTCAACTCAGGCTAATGGTGTTGCACAAAGATGATCGGGCTATAAATACCTAGAGGGTGTTCGATGCGTCTGTGATGTACTTTACTGGTGTAACTGGATCAGGCCCAACAGTGCTGCTGGCTAAGCAGTGTCACTGCTGGACTGCAAATTACTCACCAGCCAAAAATGTCCAGCCACCAGCATCCTGTAGGCGCTAATGAAGGATTAGAGGATGAAAAACACTAATAGCAACAACTGCAAACAGCAGCAACAGATTAGCTATTGTCTCTGACTTTCTCTGATCTACAAGATGGAACAATAAGGGGAATGACCTTAATAAAGTGGACAGTGTTTAACTACAGTGTTTAACAAGGTACTTTAGTTAAAACACTTTTTCTTCCTTTACCTGTACAGAAGTAATGTTGAAAGACAAAAATCAGCTTTTTCTCTGTTACAATCGCCAAGGTCATACATAGTGAAAAGGAGTCTACTTGAATCAATTTATGAAGTAAAGCTTCCTGACAGACTGCTAAGGGTAAAGGCAAACAAATCTAGAACAATTAAGCTTTTAATAAAACATGATTTCTTTGTTAAAGAAAGTGAAAGGTCACTTTATGTACCGCACAATACAGTGCTGCTGCTGTTTGTTCAGTCTCTGGCAGAACAAATGATAAAATATAGGGTAATCAATTATCAATTACTGATATACTGTGGTAGTCATTTACTAATTAAATAGCATTCATTTGAAAAGAGATTGCCTGACATAGTATAAGATAACTATAACTGCTGTCATTATGTGCATAATGTCCTTTTACTGATGAACTAAAATCTGTCCCAGTGTAAAGAGTTACATTTCTATTTGAGTAGTAGATGCTGTTTCTCTTGATACTTACTCAATAGTTATTTGAATGGATTTTACTTTTACTTTATCCATTTTAAAGTGACACATTGAGAACCTATGAGAAGTTTATGACTAATCTACCCACCACTGGTCAGCAGTTGCATCATTCATGTACAGTGGTGCCTGAAAGTTTGAGAACCCTTTAGAATGTTCTATATTTTTGCATAAATATGACCTAAAGCATCATCAGATTTTCACACAAGTCCTGAAAGTAAATAAAGAGAACCCGGTTAAACAAATGAGAAAAAAATATTATACTTGGTCATTTATTTATTGAGGGAAATGATCCAATATTACATATTAGTGAGTGGCAAAAGTATGTGAACCTTTGCTTTCAGTGTCTGGTGAGACCCACCTGTGCAGCAATAACAGCAACTAAACGTTTCCTGTAACTGTTGATCAGTCCTGCACACCGGCTTAGAGGAATTTTAGCCCATTCCTCCGTACAGAACAGCTTCAACTCAAGTTGAAGAAATGAGACAAAAATATTATACTTTGTCACTTATTTGTTGAGGAAAAGTATCCAATATTACATATTAGTGAGTGGCAAAAGTATTTTAACCTCTATGATTAGCAGTTAATTTGAAGGTGAAATTAGAGTCAGGTGTTTTCAATCAATGGGGTGACAATCAGGTGTGAGTGGGCACCCTGTTTTATTTAAAGTACAGGGATCTATCAAAGTCTGCTTTTCACAACACCCGTTTGTGGAAGTGTATCATGGCACAAACAAAGGAGATTTCTGAGGACCTCAGAAAAAGAGTTGTTGATGCTCATCAACCTGGAAAAGGTCACAAAACCATCTCTAAAGAGTTTGGACTCCACCAATCTACAGTCAGACAGATTGTGTACAAATGGAGGAAATTCAAGACCATTGTTACCCTCCCCAGGAGTGGTCGACCAACAAACGTCACTCCAAGAGCAAGGTGTGTAATAGTTAGCAAGGTCACAAAGGACACCAGAGTAACTTCTAAGCAACTGAAGGCCTCTCTCACATTGGCTAATGTTAATGTTCAAGGAGAAAGCCACTGCTCTTCAAAAAGAACATTGCTGCTCATCTGCAGTTTGTTAAAGATCACGTGAACAAGCCAGAAGGCTACTGGAAGAATGTTTTGTGGACGGATGAGACCAAAATAGAACTTTTTGGTTTAAAAGACAAGCGTTATGTTTGGAGAAAGGAAAACACTGCATTCCAGCATAAGAACCTTATCCCATCTGTGAAACATGGTGGTGGTAGTATCATGGTTTGGACCTGTTTTGCTGCATCTGGGTCAAGACGACTTGCCATCATTGATGGGACAATTAATTATATTAGTTATATCAGAGAATTCTAAAGGAAAATGTCAGGACATCTGTCCATGAACTGAATCTCAAGAGAAGGTGGGTCATGCAGCAAGACAACGACCCTAAGCACACAAGTCGTTCTACCAAAAATGGTTAAAGAAGAATAAAGTTCATGTTTTGGATTGGCCAAGTCAAAGTCCTGACCTTAATCCAGTCTAAATGTTGTGGAAGGACCCTGAAGTGAGCAGCTAATGTGAGGAAAACCCCACCCAACACCCCCCCAGAGTTTGAGGCTGTTTCTGTACGGAGGAATGGGCTAAAATTCCCTCCAAGCGCCGGTGTGCAGGACTGACCAACAGTTACAGGAAACGTTTAGTTGCAGTTATTGCTGTACAGGGGGTCACACCAGACACTGAAAGCAAAGGTTCACATACTTTTGCCACTCACTAATATGTAATATTGGATCATTTTCCTCAATAAATAAATGACCAAGTATAATATTTTTGTCTCATTTGTTTAAAAACCAAATAACACTGAATTGTGACTAATATTTGTTTGTTCTATTACAAAAGACATAAAAAAACTTGCAACCACTTGATTTATAGTGACAGGCTTCTTTTTATTTGTATTTTTAGAGGTTGTGGCAAATTTTGAGACGAATGATGACCCTTGATAAAAACCTGTGTAACTCTTGAACACTTTGTTGTATCTGTTCCAAATTTTGGATTTAGCTTCAAAAGTCCCTGCTGAAACAGAAAATGTGCAGCATGGAAAATGTTCAATCACCAGCATCCACACACAAATTGTAATCTCAAAAAATTAAAGGCGTTTTTTGATTTTTGCCATTTGTTTTGCATTTAATCTTCCCAAATGTAACCTAAATGATGAAAATAGAAGACTGGAGGTGAATAAATATGTTGGCCCAAGTGTTTACTTCAATTTGAGCCCTGAATGATCATTGTGCTATATGTAAAACCTAAAATAACCAGTGTTTAAATTTGATAGTGGTCGTTCAATTACTGTAGCATAGTGTTAACTGGGTTCTCTTTATCTACTTTCAGGACTTGTGTGAAAATCTGATGATGCTTTAGGTCATATTTATGCAAAAATAAAGAACATTCTAAAGGGTTCTCAAACTTTCAGGCACCACTGTATGCCTAACCCAATCAACAGAAACATTAGCTATTAAGATCTCCCCTTTAAACCTCAAAAAGCACATAGAGGTAAACAGAGATGGTAAGTAATAAAGTACAAATACAAATACATTGTTACTGCACTTAATCTGACTCAATTTTTTAAACAGAAGCAGGTCAAGTATGCCCAAGCATTTGTGCAGGGTTGCACGCTATGTGGGGGTCGGTCAGTCGGAAAGTATAAAACTTCTATAGCCTTTCTAACATGTTTTAGTATTCAGCATAATGCTATCTACCCCCCAAAATAATTGTATACAATTACACTATTTTTAATCATCAATGTCCATGGGACGGTTTATTCTATTTCTGTGATGAATATAAGAGGTAGATAAAAAACACTATAGAATATTTTTAAATATTTTGCAAGTATTTATTAAACTAAGTAATATAGTGGAGTGTTTAAATGTTTAAAAAATAAAACAGCTCTAAAAATTTGTGAATCTGCAGTTTGTGTGACTAAAATGCAATCACAGTGCTTCATAGAGTTCTATTGTTTGGGTTAAATATCATGATATACTCCATTACTGACTGTTGGCATGTCTAGTTAGGAGCAATTTAGCAAGATTTATAAAAACCATTATGTCATGGATGTTTACCTCTTGCCCTCAATAAAAGACATCATGATTCAAAAATTGAGTTAGAAAAGCTTTTCAAATAAATACCTTTACTTTTTCATTTTAAGTACAGTTTGTAGCATGTACTTTTATACTTCTTCCTGTTTCGCTAACATTTTAGTTAGCCAGAAAATGTATCTTTTTCCTTATTTTCTCATTTTTCTCAACACAGCCTTGTACAATCTGGAAGGGTTCATCAGCACTATCATTATTTGCCCCAACAGATCATAAATCAGTTATATTGCATTCATAATTATATACTTTATATGTTTGTTTGTGGTACAAAAAAAATTCTCCTTTTAATGCTGATTTTATTTACTGCTTATTCACTACGTAGAGAGAAGGTTGTAGATAGAAGAAACCTTGCAAATGAAGAAAAAATTACCTTCTATTCATTCTAACCCATTTGTACAGTGGGGCACAGTCAGCCACTGATTCTGCAAGTTCTCCTACTTCTCCTAGAAGAGAGAGGTCTGTAATTTTCATCATAGGTACACTTCAACTATAAGAGACAAAATGAGAAAATACATCCGGGAAATCACATAAGATTTTTAAAGAATTTAATTGTAAATTATGGTGGAAAATAAGTATTTGGTCAATGAATTTGGTTCAACTCAATACTTAACCTTTGTTGGCAATGACAGTGGTCAAACGTTTCCTGTAAGTTTTCACCATGTTTGCACACGCTGTAGCTGGTATTTTGGCCCATTCCTCCATGCAGATCTCCACCATGGGGCAACACAGACTTCCAACTCCCTCCACAAATTTTCTATGGGGTTGAGGTCTGGAGACTGGCTAGGCCACTCCAGGACCTTGAAATGCTTTTTACGGAGCCACTCCTTCGTTGCCCGAGCGGTGTGTTTGGGATCATTGTCATGCTGAAAGACCCAGCCACGTTCCATCTTCAATGCTCTCACTGATGGAAGGAGGTTTTGTCTTAAAATCTCACGATACATGGCCCCGTTCATTCTTCCCTTAACATGGATCAGTCGTCCAGTCGCCTTTGCAGAAAAACAGCCCCAAAGCATGATGTTTCCACCCCCATGCTTCACAGTAGGTATGGTGCAACTCAACATTCTTCTTCCTCCAAACACGGCGAGCTGAGCTTTTACCAAAAAGTTCTATTTTGGTTTCATCTGACCACATGATATTCTCCCCAATCCTCTTCCTGGATCATCCATATGCTCTCTGGCAAACTTCAGACGGGCCTGGACAGTGTACTGGCTTAAGCAGGGGAACATGCCTGGCAACTGCCAGGAATCTGAGTCCCTCTCGGCGAAGTGTATTACTGATGGTTGCCTTTGTTACTTTGGTCCCAGCTCTCTGCAGGTCATTCATCAGGTCCCTCCATGTAGTTCTAGGATTTTTGCTCACCGTTCTTATAATCATTTTGACCCCACAAGATGAGATCTTGCGTGGTGCCCCAGATTAAAGGTTATTATCAATGGTCTTGTATGTTTTACAATTGCTCCCACAGTTGATTTATTCACACCAACCTGCTTGCCTATTGTAGATTCACTCTTCCCAGCCTGCTGCAGGTCTACAATTTTCTTCCTGGTGTCCTTCGACAGCTCTTTGGTCTTGGTCATGGTTGAGTTTGGAGTATGACTGTTTGAGGCTGTGGACAGGTGTCTTTTATACAGATAACGAGGTCAAACAGGTGCCATTAATTCAGGTAACGATTGGAGGACAGAAGAGCTTATTAAAGAAGAAGTTACAGGTCTGAGAGAGCCTTAATCTTGCTTTTTTGTGGGTGACCAAATACTTATTTTCCACCATGACTTACAATTAATTTTTTAGAAAATCCTACAATGTGATTTCCTGGATTTTTTTAGTCATTTTCTCTCTCATAGTTGAAGTGTACCTATGATGAAAATTACAAACCTCTCTCGTCTTTCTAAGTAGGAGAACATGCACAATCAGGGGATGACTAAATACTTTTTTGCCCCACTGTGGGTTCTCCATGATTTCCTAATAGCTTTAAAGTGAAAATTACTGGAGTTTGTCTTCATCCAACTGCAACAAATGACAATCAAGACACTTTCATGGGGTCATTGGAAATGTACTCAAGCATAACCATGTACACTCTTGTACAAGTTTGGAGAAGCAACACCATATGGTGTGCAGCTGAAAATGATCGTGGTGTTGCGAAACGTCGTTCTGGTGTTCAGAGAAGCAACAGTTATATATAAAAGGTCAGTACACACTTATTTTTTGAGTTCCTACATTGTACTATACTCAAGCTGGATTCAAACAGCAGGTGGAGTGTCCTCTGCTCTTCCTACAGAGGATGTATACCAATGGGAAAAAATGACCACCCACAAATGAGACAGCAAAAAATGTTGATTGTCTCATTACATCTGCACATGTCAGGATCTGAGATATATTAGCCGGAGAATGAACAGTCAGCTCTTGTATTTTATGTGTTGGCTGTGGGAAAAATGGGCAGATGTAATGGCCTGAGTTTGCAAAGAGTCACATTGTTGTGGATAGATAAATGTGACAGAGCATATCCAAAATGGCAAAGCATGTGGTTTGGTCCGGGGGCAACAGTGTTATGAGGATGGACAAACCATGAAAAGTGACAAAGTTTTGTCCATAGGGAATGTTCCACTGGCACACCCTGGATGTGGGCATTCATGTATACATCAATTTGGGATGTGATACCTAGCTAAACGTTGTTAGTGGTTACAATGTTTTGGCTCCTCTCTGCATATTGTTGACTGTATTTGGGTTTAGACAAAGACACATTAAAACATATTCAGCATGTGCAAGTACCTTTGGGTTTGCTTGCTGTCTTTCATCTAAATTATACAAGATTATCATATCATTGTCTAATTCAGCTGACACTGATTTCAGTTACGCAGCAGTTTCTGTTTCTGGGACTGCCAAGACTGTCGCCTGCAAGAGAAACTTTAGTTGTCCTTTTTGTAAGTGTGGTGTGCGAGCTAATGTCTGAGAGTTGATGATGGATATATGCATGAAAGCACTGCTGGAGTTGTGAGCTCCTACCAGATGTGCCTGGGCCAAAGGGAGAAGTTGTACACTGGCTGTCAGGAAGAGAGTGCTTTGAGAGGAGACCCAGGTGTTGGCCTCGAGACAGCTGAGAGGAATAAACTCTGGTGTTAAAGTAAAGCTTGAAGGAGGTGATCGAGCCAGGGGAGAACGTGGTCATCTCCAAATAATATCCTCTATTTATGTTTAACTTATAATGTGGTTAAATATACAATGATTGAAGTTCAGTCAGATGCTAAATGACAGGTGTTGTTACCAACTTTTCTGAGTATTCATAATGAAGTGCTATTTTCTGAGTGTTCTACATTATTTCATTGCAGCTATGTGATGACATCATTATCATGATTATTATCAGTTTAATCTATATAGCGCCTTTCTCAGACCCAAGATCATTTTACAGAATGTAAACCACATAGCAAAAAAATACATATATATATATATATATATATATATATATATGTATTTTTTTTGTATATATATAGATATATGTATAGTGGTGCTTGAAAGTTTGTGAAGTTTGTGAGTTAGAATTTTCTACATTTCTGCATAGATATGACCTAAAGCATCATGAGATTTTCACACAAGTCCTAAAAGTAGATAAAGAGAACCTAGTTAAACAAATAATACAAAAATATTATACTTGGTCATTTATTTATTTAGGACAATGATCCAATATTACATATTAGTGAGACCTCCTTGTGCAGCAATAACTGCAACTAAATGTTTCCTGTAACTGTTGATCAGTCCTGCACACCGACTTGGAGGAATTTTAGCCCATTCCTCCGTACAGAACAGCTTCAGCTCTGGGATGTTGGTGGGTTTCCTCACATTAACTGCTCACTTCAGGTCCTTCCACAACATTTTGATTGGATTAAGGTCAGGACTTTGACTTGGCCATTCCAACACATTACCTTTATTCTTCTTTAACCATTCTTTGGTAGAATGACTTGTGTGCTTAGGGTCGTTGTCTTGCTGCATGACCCACCTTCTCTTGAGATTCAGTTCATGGACAGATGTCCTGACATTTTCCTTTAGAATTCTCTGATATAATTCAGAATTCATTGTTCCATCAATGATGGCAAGCCGTCCTGGCCCAGATGCAGCAAAACAGGTCCAAATCATGATTCTAAACTGCCTACCAACCACCATGGGGGTTTTTCACACAAGATGGATAAGGTTTCTTTTATGCTGGATATGCGTGTTTTTTGCTTTCCTCCACCAAACGTAACACTTTTCCTTTTAAACTAAAAAGTTTTTTTCGAATATTTTGGTCTCATCCGTCCCACAAAACAATTCTTCCAATAGCCTTCGGCTTGTCCACGTGGATTCTTTTTAGCAAATTGCAGATGAGCAGTAATGTTCTTTTTGGAGAGCAGAGGCTTTCTCCTTGCAACCCTGCCATGCACACCATTGTTGTTCAGTGTTCTTCTGATGGTGGACTCATGAACATTAACATAAGCCAATGTGAGAGAGGCCTTCAGTTGCCTAGAAGTTACCCTGGGGTCCTTTGTGACCTTGCCAACTATTTCACACCTTGCTCTTGGAGTGATCTTTGCTGGTCGACCACTCCTGGGGAGGGTAACAATGGTCTTGAATTTCCTCCATTTGTACACAATCTGTCTGACTGTGGATTGGTGGAGTCCAAACTCTTTAGAGATTGTTTTGCAATTTCCTTTGTTTGTGCCATAATACACTTCCACAAATGTGTGTTGTGAAGAGCAGACTTTGCTAGATCCCTGTTCTTTAAATAAAACAGGCTGCCCACTCACACCTTATTGTCATCACATTGATTGAAAACACCTGACTCTAATTTCATCTTCAAATTACCTGCTAATCCTGGACGTTCACATACTTTTGCCACTAACTAATATGTAATATTGGATAATTTTCCTCAGTAAATAAATTACCAAGTATAATATTTTTCATTTGTTTAACTGAGTTCTCTTTATCTACCTTTAGAACTTCTGTGAAAATCTGATGATGTTTTAGGTAATACTTATGCAGAAATATAGAAAATTCTAAAGGGTTCACAAACTTTCAAGCACCACTGCAGTTAACATTTCATATGGTACAATGAATCTTTCATACCTTGAATGGAAAATACTTTAGTAAATAATATGCCAATGGATGGCCTTTGTCCACACAAGTACTTGAAGAGCTAGCAGAATATCTTACAGAAACTTTGATATTGAGTGAGCTGTCCCATAACTCAGTGTTACTTCTGCAGTGCCAGTGAAAGTGGAAGGCCAAATTGAATCCTCAAAAAAATTGCCACAAATGTACTGAAAGCACATGTATGTAGACTTATTTGTCATGGCCACTGTAACCAGGTTGAAGAAGGAGGATATGCAGTTGATCACTTGTTTCTCAGCTGAGTCTCAGCTGTTTACAGTGGGGAAAGTAATGGAGGGCTCTGGACGTATTTATCTTAGTAAAATATTGCTGTATTTTCCTTTCAAAATGTAGTGAAATAAAAATCAGTCATTAGAAAAAAATTCTATTCGAATGAAGTAGAAATATTTTGTTTAATCTGCGTGTGCAGTGATGAAGTATCAGTAATTAAATACAACCCTAAATCTGAAAAAAACTGGGATGATATGGAAAATACAAAGAAGATATGCAGTTTTTCTTTTATTTACTTTGACTTTTATTTAATTGCAGGTAGTATGAGCCCAAGATATTTCAGGTTTTGTCTGGTCGACTTCATTTTATTTGTTAATAAACATCCATTCCTACATTTCAGACCTGTAACAAATTCCAAGAAATTCCAAGACTTATTATTTAGTGTTGTTTTTTTTTTTTTACCTCATTACTAGCCCTAAATTGTCCCTGTCCCAGCATGTTTTGGAATATGTCACTGGCCTGAAATGCAGGAATGGATGTTTATTAACAAATAAAATGAAGTTGACCAGACAAAAAATGAAATATTTTGGGCTTATACTATCAGCAATTAAATAAGTCAAAGTAAATGTAAGGAACACTGCACACATTTTCATTTGCATTTTCTATACTGTCCCAACTTTTTTTGAGGTTGCATTTATATTTCATTACTATATACCACAGCTTCAGTTAAGCAGATGCATTCATTTGCATTCATTTTTGGTTAAAATTTTAGGTTAAATATTCATAGACTTTTCTTCAAGAACAAGTTAAAACTGATTTACTCTTAAGTGTCTTAGATTAAATGCTTAGATTAAAGCTATTGTCTTAAAACAACATAGATCAATAATGATTAATAAATAGATATGTTTTGTTAGTTCTTTGTGTTTTTAAATAATAATTACTGAATATTGTTTTGTCACAGAGTAATGTTCAGGCATTTGTGTGGTGCAGTAGTCTAATATGCTAGCCCACCACTGCAGTGACCTGGGTTTGAGTCAGGTTTGACACAGGCACGACTGGGCTGTGTCAGAGGAAAGGGAGGCTAGACAGGACGTTCATCACCTGGCACTGCAACAATGACCCCTGCCCTGCGATGGACAGGGTACATGGTCATGATCAGGAAAATATCACTAGTTATTTTGACAAGATAAAGTCTCTTGCTGACGTTTTGACAGTCCTGATGTATATATGTGAATGACAGTGTACATTTACAGACCTACAGATGCCTTGGTGTTTCTTTTAGTAAGCCACCCAAAAAGCTCATTTCTTGAACTTTTTAAGTGGCATTGTGGAAACGTAGTGTCCTCCCATTAGATTTTTTCTGACCATTGACATTCCTACAGCATCCACTACAGGAATAGGCATGGAATATAGGAATAATCCTAAAACGTTGTCTGGTCTGATGAGTCTCGATTTCTGCTGCATCATTCGAATGGTAGGGTCAGAATTTGGCATAAACAACATGAAAGCCTGTGGTAGCCTAGCAGTTAAGGTACTGGACTCTGGACCAGAAGGTCCAGGGTTCAAATCCCACCTCTGCCACTGTTGGGTCCTTGAGCAAGGCCCTTAACCCACAATTGCTTGCATTGTAAAATTGTATCAATTGTAAGTCGCTCTGGACAAGAGCGTCTGCTAAATGCTGTAAATGTAAATGAAAGCATAGATTCATCCTGCCTTGTATCAATGGCTGCTGGTGGTGTAATGGTGTGATGGATATTTTATTGGGACACTTTGGTCCCCTTTATACCAACTGAGCATTGTTTAATCGCCACAGTCTACCTGAGTATTGTTGCTGACCATATTCATTCCTTTATGATCACAGTGTACTCCATCTTCTGATGGTTACTTCCAGCAGGATAACGCATTATGTGACAAAGCTCAAATGATCTCAAACTGGTTTCTTGAGCATAAGTTCACTGTACACAAATGGCCTCCACAGTCACCCGATCTTAATTCAACAGAGCACCTTTGAGATGTGGTGGAACAGGAGATTCTTATCATGGATGTGCAGCCACAAATGCAGCGACTGTCTGATGCTGTCATGTCAGTATTGACCAAAACCTCTGAGGAATATTTCTAGAACCTTGTTGAATCTATCCCATGAGGATTTAAGGCAGTTCTGAAGCAAAACGGAGTCAAACCCGGTACATGCAAGGTGTACCCAATATAGTGGCTGGTGAGTAGAGTTATCCACTATATGCCTATTCATATAGAATTTCGAACCATGTCCATCAGAAGTCATACATCTAATGTTATTATTTAGCATTTTCAAAAACATGGACTTGAGGTATGTCCAATACAAGTTCCTATTTTGGCAAGTATTCTAATTCCCCTTTGGGAGGATGAGTAAGATTGATGGCTTGTCACTCAAATCCAGTGCATGCTGTCATGTTGAAATATTACAACAATATATCAGCTAAAATGAAAGGGGTATAATGTGAATATTGTTCAAAAGGAAATTCTTAAACAACATTTTAAATGTTAATATTATCGTCCTCATTGCAGAATTCTTTTACTAGTAAGTAAGGCTTCTTGTGTGTTGATGTAAAACATACTGCACTCATTCACTTGCTTAAAAAGAAACTGTATGTTGTGTGTAGCATTTCAAATTTCATTTTCAATTTGAGCTGTCCTAGATGGCTTTGGCCACCCTCTGGCTTTGGAATGCGACACTTCAATGAGCGTTACTTTACCTATATACATTTTTCATTAATTATATGTGATGAATGAGAAACACACTGCAACTTTCCACTAAATAATTTACTAGCATGTTCTTTTGCAGTGCCTGAAACGACATGCTGTTGAGCAGGCTTTATGTTATGTTAAGTGTGCTGCAGGTGAGGTGTGGCGAGGGTGTTAATTAATAATCCACTTCATAAACACAATACAGATCAGACTTTATCTACAAAGCCATACTTTGAAGAACACACACTTAAATATACACTTATACACCCATAACCCAAGCCAAAGATACATGTTTCAGATACGCCTGATTTGAATAGCACACACAAACCAAAAAATCTGTTTTAATATTTGATGCATCTTTTAACTTCAGTGTTCATAGGGGAGCAGCATGATAAAATATGAATAGGCCTGTTTGCTGTTAATGTTTGGTTTTGTCAATCTAAACAGCAGTTCAAAGAAAAATGTGGTCACTGTGCCACAGGAGTCAACGCTTTTGTTGGAAAACAGAGCAGTATTATATTATTCATTACCAGGTAATTTATACTAAATTTCATAGACACCGCCAATCAAAAGCCAGTGTATCATGCTGCATTTTCTAGGCTAATATTCAACCCCTCTGGCAGGGTCTATGATATGAACAGTGGCTCACCAGGTGATCATGCACACATAGGTCACCTAAACAAAAACCTGCCAGGCTGAAAGGCTTTCATGTTTCTGCTCATCTGCACTTTCCTAATCACAGTCACTCTGTGATTTATAAATGGACAACATAAGGCTATCCCTAAAATAAACCTATCCAGTAATGGAAACTTGAACAGGCAATGATGATGCTTAGATGCCTAAGACATTGATCTGGATCTGTTTGTAGTGGCTTATGCTATTGTCGAGCTCTAGAACCAAACTAATAGTGCTGAGCAAGAGACAAATGGGTCTAAGCATCACACCCTCAGGAAATATGGGCCCTCCCATTATTTTTATTGCCTTAATGTAGTTTACAGTTTACTGCACAACGAGCACAAAACTACCTCCAAACCTCTTTTTTCTCTTTTCCCATTGACAAAGAAGTAATAGTAAAACTGAAACCCATTATATTTGTATATTTTGCATGAAAAAAAGAATAAGCTGAATAGCTTGATTGAAGCAGAATATTTGCTAGGCTGCCTCTTTATGGAAACGTACAGTGAGGGAACAAAGTCTGAAAATGCTCATCTTCATTTTTATATTACAAAGCGTATAATCAGCATAACAGTTTGAGTGAATTGTTTTTGAGAATTTATTTGTATTTGGTATTTACAGTCTTGTACTTGAGCTGGTATGGACTCCGCACATTTGTCAAAATCCATGTTATCCAGCATGATTTCACAATACTCCAAAGACCATCTTATGATATTGAATGCTTAGCTTTCTCTGTCTTCAACTGCTCCCATAAAGGCTCTGTGTTTAGGTCAGGTGACTGGTCAAAAGTCCATGTCAGTCAGCACTTACTGACCTTGATTGGTCTTTGGTTATCCTGCTGCAGTACGAGCCCTAAACAAGCATTTTCACGAGTGGTCTCAGACTTTTGACCATATTGTATGAAGAACTTACAACCAACTGAATAGAATACAACGGACCCAATACGAGTCATGTTCGAGTACAAATCCAGTGATGTTTTGCACACTTACTTGCTGTTTAAAGTGAGGTCCTGATTAACACTTCTTGCTGATTTATAAACTGAGGACAAACAGACAGGTTCATTTTGCAGATTTGACTTAAACAAGTTGATTTTCTTAATTAATGTGATTTCCTCATCACATTAAATTGATCTGATATTCATGCAAGTCTAAAACAGTCTTATTCAAGGCTAATTATAAATAGTCTGCTAGACTACTCTATACTATAAGTTGCAAAGTAGCCTTGATAACAATTAGCAAGTCGATACAGTAAACCTGTAGATCAAAGCATGTCTAATGTTTAATGTGTGTTCATTTCACCGTGTACTTTGTTTGCTCCCTTATTAATGCAGCATGTTGGAACTGGTCATATACAGTAGATCGTCCAAAGTTTCTGTCATTAAATATCATAAGCCTCTTGACACTAATATGCCTCAGCATGCTTCATTTTCAACCTGCATCAATTTCCTTCATTACAACAGCATTGTCAGGCCTTTTCCAAGCAATCTTGTATATATCTGAATCAGCAAAAAGGGGGCGAAGCAATTGGGTTAGAGATACCGACTGATATTCACTAGACAGAGTTACCTTCTCACATGGTTTGTGGTGGCTCTTGAGTCTAAATTTAAAGTCCCTGACCATGTGCTCTTACATAGGCGATTGAGCCAATAAGGGGATCTTTCACTATAAAAGAGTACCATTTACAAGCAGTCATGCTGAGAAGAGGCTGCAAACAGTGAGCTTGTTAACAGCTCCTATCCACAGTGCACCAGATGCTCCACTCTGAAAACAACCAGTGCTCTAAAAGACACATACCTTAATGTATTCTTAAATCGTTGTTTCTGTTGTTGTTGACAGTTGGACAAAATGATATGATCTACACATAAAAGAATATAAAGACGTGAAAAATTACTTTTGTTAGGCTATAAACATCTTTATAGATTGAGCATGTTTGTAAAGATTAATATTTAAATATGCATGATCGCCATATTTACTTACATTTAATAGCTGGTTTAAACTTTTGTATGATGAATGCAATTACTGTCATCAAAGATTAACCCAAAATTACCGGTATGTGAATAAATATATAATGCTGTAATATTATAGCGTTTCAACCCCTATTCACATTACCAATACTATTAATAAGAGCACCTATGGAATACATACAGAACATGCTACTCTCTCCCTAGCTACCTGCTGAAAAATACTTACATTACTGCATTTGTCAAGGATAGGCACAACTGGGACTTCTTTATCTGACTATCAATTATTATTGTAATTGTCTGACAATAACAACTTATTTAGAAACTGTTTAGCAATGTTGTAGTCAAGACTACTAGAGCAGAGTCTGAGACAAGACCAAGAGTGTCTTGAGTGGCCGAGAAGTGGCCAAGACCGAGACGAGATTAAGATTTTATCATCATAAAAGAACAGGGAAAACATTTAATTAGTTTGTAATTCACTTTACATGCATTATCATTCATTATCTTCAGCTGAATGTTTGTTCTTTAATTAGGTTTAGTGCATAGAAATTCATGCTGCTTCCCATAACCAGAGAGTATAATTATAGATTTGACTTACATGGTATAGTAAGTAGGTGAAAATGCACACTTGTGACATCAGACTATTCAAAACAAAACGTGTTCATTGATTGGATACTGAACGAGAAGAGCAGTAACTTTTTGTTCCCTGTTAGCCAGTCTGATTGCAGATTTTATTGAGGCATGTAGAGGAAGGACTGATTTATTCTGTTTGAATGGATTGTTGATATTCAATAATGACAGACACCAAGTTCAGTTGTAATTAGTGTTACCTCAGACAGACGGATTTGACAACAATTTCCGAGTATACCTTACCCTGAGACAGAGACAAGACTGACTCCAAATGAGGTCTAGACTGCTTGTTAATGGTCTCAAGCCCAGTCTTGAGCACTACACCACTACTTATTAGAAAAATTAGTACTCCTCAGTGCTTCATTTGTAAGGTATTGAAGCTTCTATTCACAATAGTGAGATGGACGACCTTAGAAATTGTAGAGGCTGGAAATCATGTCAGAACAATAATATAAACTCTTCTCTATTGGAATATCAGAATTAAACCCTATTCTATTTTATCTTTAGGTTATCCAGAAGTGTGGAGCCCTGGCAAGTTACTTGCCTGCAGTCAATGGCTTGACTTCAGCTGCATTAAACTTCATTCAATTGTATGTCAATATGTCAAATTAGTGCACTGTTAATGCACTCCTGATACACTTTGTAGTACATAGTATGCAGTTTGTGATAAAGCCTTTTGCACATCACTAACATTAGCCATTAGCATTAACTCACATTAGTCACAGCTACAGCAGAATGTGTTCAGCAATGATAAGTCAAAAAGTCTAAATATGCCATACAAATGAAAAATACAGGTAAAATAATAGCTGGCAAAGTACTTATAAGTGTTCCCTCCAGGTGATTGCTAATCATCATCCCATTACTGGCTCAGCTTAAACAGAAACTTTACAATGGTCAGCCAGTAAAACATTTACGATACTGAATGTCCAGCATATTAAGCACATTTCATAAAACTGTGAAAGGTCATTGTATTTTAGAGAAACTAAACACATGCTACAGTGATTTGTTTCCAAAATTCTCAGTGTCTTGTACTGTTTCATTTACATCAAGACAAGACAGTATCGCCCATGGAAATGCTAAGAAAATTGGCAGCAGCATTTGTGCAGCACCTTTTACTGGTAGTTTACCAACTCATCCCACAAAGATTTCCATATTCAAAACAGTTCCATCTTCTGTTAAGCAAAACAGGGTGTAATCATGGCATGTTCGTCATTAGTGTGTCTTTCAAAACCTGAGCCAAGGTGAGTCTTTTTTAGTGTCTACTTGCTAATGCCTTGTTTTGTAATGCGAAGTAACTACTTCTAATAGCTAAAAAGCAAGTTACGCAAACTCTTCTGCAAGTACCCCTTTCTCTAGCTAATTTTGGGCACTTCATATGTATTCCCAAAATGCTCCATAATTAGCGTATTGAGTCAAGAAGAGAAACATTTGTGCTGACACCTGCCTTCTATGTTAAATGTCACTTGTAGTTTACTAATTGACTCACAAGCTAACAGATAAACTTTGTAGTTTTCAGAGCACTGGCATTATAAAGCATATAAATAGCTAAATAATAAATAACCAATTTGTTTTAAAATGTCAATCGATATAATCAGAATAAACAGTCCACTAGGATTTTGCTTCTTAAAAAAGCAACAAACACCAATATATGTTGTGTTGTGGACATTGGTATGCTGGTTAACCACCTTTACCGGCAAGTCCACCAAGATCATGCAGGTTCAGTAGCTAAACCAGACCAGCTCTAACAGCATGGGCCAACATGGAACACTGAACATGCATGGTCTTGACATTTGACCAATATAACAGCTGTTTTTTTGCATGGTTCACCACAGAAAACTAATACTTTTTATATCATGGATAATTCAAAGTTGCATAGAGAAGTATATTTTGGGTCTAGCTGTTACCTGACAGAGTTCTTAGATCAGAAGCAAGGGAACTGACTATCTGCTTGTGGTGACAATTCCATGCTGTAGCAAGTTGGCATTTTGCTCACTTGGCATTACTAATCTACAAGGATGTGCTGTTTAACAACCACATTATGCTCTCTGAAAAAGGATGCTGTACAAAATGGACATTGAACAGACATTACCATAGACACAGTCTTCTTCGGCTACTGTAATGTAAAAATAAAGGGTATTTTCAATTTTATGTACAATAGGACAGGCCACATACACTTATGAACACCTTTTACAGCTTGTTACTAATAAGCAGCGGACAGTCATACACAAAAACACAAGCACAAAAAACTCTACACCCATCAACTGAGTTAGGACAGTCTGTAGTCCAAACAGGAGCTAACAAGCACACAAGCATATGACCAGTCAAGTAGCGAATTTTTGCATGAATGACAGAATTCTGCTCTTTAACTCGAGCCTCTGCTTGTGATTCTGCAGCCTTGATTAAAGCGACAAAAGTGAATGAATGTTGAATGGATGGACGTTAGCAGTGCATACCTGTACCAATCAAATAATCATAACCAGTGCTGGAATCAGGAAAATTCATCGTTGTCCGGGGAAAAAAATTAACCTCCAGTTCATGTCAACTTCACTTAAAGTTCACATTCCACATTATATTCCCAACGCCACAGTCTGTATGGGAGAGGACAGCTACCATCTGAGAAAGATCACTCTTCTGAAATTGGTGCAGCTTTTAGGTATCATACCATAACAATAAGCAGTGATGATGCTAAATGTGCCAAGCTCAGACATTTTTCAAGACATATAGACGTAGCAACTGGTAGGAGTTGTACGGCTACTGATTTAGCAGTGTAATTATTAGGCTGTTATCGAACGCTAGGCTACGTTGTGAACCTATGCAAAATATCAAAGCAACTTAAAAATAGTTTATTTGAATAGCTGAACTTGAATGTATGAAGCAAAATATATAAACGATTATTATTACATACATGCATTATGCTTCCCTGAATGGTAGAGTGAGATACATTTTATTTCAAATGTTTTACTTCCATTTTAAGTCAATTTACTGTTTAAGGGAAATTATTTTTGCTATTATTTTTGTTCATTCTTGAAGTGAAAAATGTATCAATGTAAGTGAAATGTTATTTATCTCTTACACATATGATTTAATAGGTTTCCAATCATTTAAAAACACAGTAGAGTAAGAGCTGAATCTTTGTTTTATTTTATCCAGTATCCTGCACCATGGAAAACGTGGGCCGGGTTTGGCCATGAAACTCCCGGGCTGAAAAGTGGCCCCTCTCCAGCCCGGATCACAACCGATCACATCGAGTGTGGTTTTGCTATAATGTTATTTATTTACATTTTTTTGCACATTGCAGCATACTTCCTTTGTTAGCCAAGCTGGCTAATTAGCTTAGCTGAAGCCAAGTGCCCAGTCTCTCTTATAATTCTCCTCGACCAATTATGACAATGTAAATACACAAAATATTAAGACACCAGTAAAAGTATGGGATTGCTTCTGTAACTGTATTTTGAAATGTCATTTTAAGGGCAAGAATAAAAGTTTATGTCTTATGTTAAGCATCTGGACACATCATTTGTTAGCCAGCCTGGTCTATTGGGTCAGCAAAAGCCACATTTGCTCTCTGGGTTATTTTCTTTGTACTCAGCCAGTTATGACAAAGATATAAACACTCAGAATACTGACAGCCCAAAATCCTCAGATGACTGAACTGTTTAACACTTTAATAAAGGAAATGTTTGCATTATCTAGCCAATTCGGTATCCAGCTTGATCCCCATCACTGTTAGTTTCTCCAACTTTAAAAACAGTAATTCAGCAGGGACATCGTCCATTTTTTTGAGAAGTGATGTGAGGCCACGTCTGTAATCTGAGAGCTCCATTTCTCAGACCGTTCTCCACATGCAGTATTTTAGCATTTTTTAATAATAGGAACAATAAATTTCATCCAGTGCAGCTTTAACCACAGCACATCACGCTTATAAATTACTACTACCGAGAGTGCTGCTAATATAACAAGTTAACATGCTCATGTAATGCATTTAGTCTGACTTAACAATCAGACTATTCAGGACAAGGTTATCAAAAAGCAATCTATTTACTCATTTGTCACTGGGTCAGACAACACAAGAAAGTGACACACCTGCATTACACTTAGTAATTCTAAAACTGTAGCCAAAGGGTGTAATACATGTTTAATGATATGCAAACTATGGCAGTGATACATGTCTTCCATGCGTACAACTAAATGCATTTCACTATGATGAACCATCATCAGCATATTTAGTAGCTAAACTTTACCCACTTCAATGAAAACAAGAGTGCTATTATTATTACTACCTACACTGTTTATTATTAAGCATAGGTTTTGGGTCCTTTGCATGATTTCTATAATTAGACCAAGCTGTTGTCTTTCACATTAACACAAAATACAGGTGCATTTTTAGTAGGATGAAAACATTTAAGGGTCTGTTCTTGGGGACCACCATTCATTGGCTTTACAAGATTGAATTTTTTACATGAAGCATTTCAACAACTTTCCTTGTTCTCAGGGTTAATAGGATTATGTTTACTTGATAGCTGAAGCCTTTCATGCTCTTGTACTGTAAATCCAAGCAAACGTTGAATTGTTTTCAGCCCAAATACTGACCTTTGGTCTTTATTCATATTCCTTATCCATATGACTCACAAGATTTCTGGCTGGCCAAAAGCAATACCGGTCTTCACCAAATGGATTTGTTCAGGGAAGTTGCTTTCATGATGTAATTGCTCTCTGTTTCATAAAAAAGATTTATTGAAAATCAGACCCCTGGGTTATGAGCTGTCAATGACAGCAGGAGACGAATCCAGAATTTACTGTATGCTTTTACAGCCAAATTTCTGAAATAATTGTTGCAGGACAAGACGGTAAGTTAGTGGTTATAAACCTGTCCTCCATATAAATTACCTAATCAAGAGATCCTGGCGGTTATATAAATTGGGGCAGTCATTCATCTTCAATAGCCTATATGTGCATATAAACCCACAATGACAGTCATATACTTCAGTGAAAAGGAGGCCTGCATCACTGTTTACAGAGTTCAGAGGGAAATGGATGACTTCTTGCATGCTCAATCAACTGTGAAATGTACATTTAATCATCCTGAGAAAGCCCCATGGTTATTTGTGTTGCAGCAGGGATTTACATTTCCAAACATCCACCATATTAATCATTACTTCATCACCTCCCCTGTGTGACAAGGCGAATAAACTCTTCAGTGTGTGAGGCCTAAATGTGTGCTTAATCACACCCAGGAAAAAAACATGCTGAACTTTTATTCACTTCACTTTCACTCAGGCCGGAAGAAATACAGCATTATGCAGACAGCCCTAGCATATTCGGCATTCATTCGAGATTTTTCTTAAGGCAGAATTTTTTTAAGTGTCACTCTTTAAAAGACGCCAAATGCCAATCAGTCAATATTCTAATTCGGGGAAGTCCTTCACTTTGGCTGGTGTCACCTGGACTTTCCTTAAGGTACCTTTTCCAGAAGGTAAAGAACATGAAATGTGAGGTAACAAGGAAAAGCACAGAGCTTTCACTGGAGGTGTCCTAGAATCTATCTAAGAACTCCTCGCCATGTTGTGAAAATAAGTCAAAAGCTCATATTAAAAAGACAAGGTGAAATTGAGCGATCCGTTCTGCAATGACACCCATCCCAAACTGCCGTTGACACATACAGTTTGCACCAGAATGAGACCTTGAGTGATTTCTGTTAGGCACGTCTGCTTTACTTATTCCATTTGGCTCATTTTAATGATATGCGTACCATCTTGTCATCAACAATGAATCCTTCATAAAAGTCTGAAGTGTAACTTTGTCACCCCAGATGAGGAACATGTTACACTTGCCAGTTTAAACAAGATTAATGGGTCACTCAGACATTTACATTCTCATGAATTTTTATGACTGCACTATGAAGTAGATTTGATGTATCAGGATCAAGATAAATGATGAGTAGACAGCTTTGGCAGATCCAACTTTAAACAATCTTTCATTTGATGCCACATTTTTTTTTACATCTACGTGGAGTTCGGGAACACTTTGACATGCCAATGCTGTATGGCAGAAAGCCTAAGAGTTCTTTAGTGTGTGGGTGTGGGTGTGTTGTGTCAGCACTTAAAACACACCTTAACCTCAGATTGACATGACTTGTGTATGTTAGCACTGATTGGCAATCGCATTCTTAGCACAACCACAAGTACATTTTCTCCTCTCCGCTCCTCCACTCAGTCACTAAACTGCCAAAATCTACATTATGCACGAGCATGAAAAGCAGCTGAAAACTTCTCTTTTGCAGTTGCCAGGCCTGCTCATGAATTTCTGCAGAATGAATCATGTGTTTTGGCCATGCATCTCAGCTGAGGAGGTATTGGGAAACAGAGTCAGTGGCAGGAAATACTCCCTGTCATAGAATGATCGGGAATGGTAAATTGATCTGTCAGAGCCCTCAGAGTGATAGGGCTGGGAAGCTTTTGCCTCTCACCCTTAATAGATTTACAGCTCGCAATAGCAGTAACTGCGGAAAAATTCCAGGGGTCTAGTTTATCTGCAGTAGGCAGGTAGATAGACACGTTTCACTCATCTTGAGTCTGGATTGAAAATGTGTATGTCAGGACTATCAGGGACATTTTCTTTTAGAAGCCTCCATCTCAACACTATCATCACCACAGACAGCCTTCTGCCTTTGGGTCACACACAAGGAGTCATGTCACCACTGCCCAGTAATTGTGTGTTTGAGAAATATAAACTCACCCAGCCCAAACTAATTTTATACCCGTCCTTTTCCAATCAACGAGGGCAAATGTCCAGAGGAATTCCCCCAAATCTGGTTGGGTTACTGTACAATATAACAAAATCCTAGTTTCCTGCATGACATGACATTTTAAATTGAGTGCCATGCAGACAAATGCAACCAAATGTGTACATGTGTTTAAGCTTTGTTTAAGGGGTGAAGTCATGCTTTGTGGAGTGGGGTTTAGGAAAAGACCAACAGGAAGCTGAACAGTGGGCCCTTGTCTGTCAACCCCATGACAGGCCTTTCATTTCCTGCCTAATGGCCAAGAAAGGCAATGCCAGGCCATACTCAAGCCCTTCACAGAAAACAAAACTTTTGTTTCCAAATGCCTTGGACGGAGCTCACCGCTCCAGACTCCTATGATTAATGACTCATGGCCACATTGTGTGGAAGCTGCTAATTAACTGCAGACTGATTAAAGACATGTAAACTTTGCTGATAACCTGCATTTTCTCTGCCTCTCTTGATCCCACTCCTCCTTTCTCTCCCACTCGTTTTTTTTTTCCTCTTGCACAAACGTGCCATGTGGAAGCTCTTACTGCCAAAGTGGTTAGAAGTAGACCAAAGCTGAGTATGATGAATGTTGTCTCCAACAGGCATATACAGGCTCTAATTTAGAACTATTTAGTGTGTGACATATGGACATGGTGCTTTTACTTTCACTCTCCACACATTCTTGGTTTACAGTTCATATTTTTAGGACTGCTGTTTTATGATTTCTCTTTCCACACTTAAAAATAAGTTTGAGTACTGACAACTGCAGGTTTTCAGCTATTTTTTGAATTCCAATGTCTTTCTTTGCAGGGGATTTAGAAAATGCGAAATACCATTCAATCTATGATTGAGCCAATACTGCATACAGTGGGTCAAAAAAGTATTTAGTCAGCCACTGATTGTGCAAGTTCTCCTACTTAGAGAGGTCTGTAATTTTCATCAGAGGTACACTTCAACTGTGAGAGACAAAATGAGAAAAAAAAATCCAGGAAATCACACTGTAGGATTTTTAAAAGAATTTAATTGTAAATCATGGTGGAAAATAAGTATTTGGTCACCCACAAACAAGCAAGACTTCTGGCTCTCACAGACCTGTAACTTCTTCTTTGATAAGCTCTTTTGTCATCCACTCGTTACCTGTATTAATGGCACCTGTTTGACTTCGTTATCTGTATAGAAGACACCTGTCCACAGCCTCAAACAGTCAGACTCCAAACTCAACCATGGCCAAGACCAAAGAGCTGTCGAAGGACAACTGGAAGAAAATTGTAGACTTGCAGCAGGCTGTGAAGAGTGAATCTACAATAGACAAGCAGGTTGGTGTGAAAAAATGAACTGTGGAAGCAAATGTAAGACATACAAGACCATTGATAATCTCCCTTGATCTGGGGCTCCACGCAAGATCTCATCCCATGGGGTCAAAATGATAATGAGAACGGTGAGCAAAAATCCCAAAACTACACCGAGGGACCTGATGAATGACCTGCAGAGAGCTGGGACCAATGTAACAAGGCTACCATCAGTAACACACTACGCCAAGAGGGACTCAGATCCTGCAGTGCCAGGCGTGTCCCCCTGCTTAAGCCGGTACATGTCCAGGCCCGTCTGAAGTTTGCCAGAGAGCATATGGATGATCCAGGAAGGAGGTGGAGAAATACATGTGGTTAAGATGAAACCAAAATAGAAACTTTTTTGGGAAAAAACTCAACTGGAGGAAGAAGAATGCTGCGTTGTACCATACCTACTGTGAAAGCATGGGGTGGAAACACCATGCTTGGGGGCTGTTTCTGCACCGGGCAGACGACTGATCCGTGTTCAAGGAAGAAGGACGGGGGCCATGTATAGTGAGGATTTTAAGCCCAAAAACCTCTTTCCATCAGTGAGGGCCCTGGACGATGGAACGTGGCCGGGTCTTAAGCATGGGACAATGATCCCAAAACCACCATCGGGCACCAAAGGGAGGGATCCGTAAAAAGCATTCAAAGTCTGGAGTGCCTAGCCCAGCCTCCAGACTCAACCCCATAAAAAAACAATGTGTGGAGGGAGTTGAAAGTCTGTGTTGCCCCAAAACATCACTGCTCTAGAAGAGATCTGCATGGAGGAATGGGCCAAAATACCAGCTACAGTGTGTGCAAACCTGGTGAAGACTTCCAGGAAATGTTTGACCTCTGTCATTGCCAACAAAGGTTATGTTACAAAGTACTGCGTTGAACCAAATTTATTGACCAAATGCTTATTTTCCACCATAATTTACAATTAAATTCTTTAAAAATCCTACAATGTGATTTCCTGGATTTTTTTCCCCTCATTTTGTCTCTCATAGTTGAAGTGTACCCATGATGATTACAGACCTCTCTCATTTTTCTAAGTAGGAGAACTTTCACAATCAGTGGCTGACTAAATACTTTTTTGCCCCATTGTACCTAATAAAGTGATCAGTGAGTGTACCAGAATCCAGCAGTAGCTCCGGGCAGTTTCAAAACGTCTCTGTTCCCAGGAGTCAGTGTACTGACCGAAATTGACAGTACAGACACTGAAATATAGACAATATGATTTTTGATGACACCAAAAAGACACAATCCAAACTTCCTAAGGAACTGATGCCAGTTTTATAAGGACTGTAATGATTCCAAGTTATCAGAAAAATATCAAAATACTCTATCAATTTCATAGCATCAATGCATGGTATTCATAAACAAAACATATGTCAAAGAAGGCAGAATTTATTAACAAATTAGCAGTTTCAGCACAAAGCAAAATTATCTTTCTAAAAAAATAGAAAACAACAATATGCTTGAATATAATTCAGGTTTGGTCAGTATTTGAAAATACACTATAAGTAACACTAATCTTCCTGAGTGATGACCAGTAATTTGTAGCATTTGTATCTGTATGGGTGCAGCAAGTGTGCCTAAGGGACTTAATCACATAACCGAATCTGGGTCAAGTGAAGAATGGGCTTCGAAACTCATGCATTCGTGAAGAGACAGAGAGAGAGAGAGAGAGAGAGAGAGAGAGGTGTAGAATGAAGTGTGTACCTCCCACTCCCTCTGGTCGGCCAGTGTAGAGGGTCTTGTGATCACCCTGAGGCACTTCCTCTTCTCCTGTAATTAGGTTGGTTAACATACTGCCATGTATGTAGACATGTTGACTGAGAACTTAATCAAGTTACTATCGAGTTCTTCTCGCCTTTTTCCCCTCGGTGACGGTTTTAGTTGCAGAGTTATGGCTGTGACCTATAAGAGGAAATTAGCAGCGGACACAAAGTTTGTTCTTTTCCCGCACTCATGTATAATAATATTTAGCAAATTGGTGACAACGCTGAAAAGTAGAAGGAAACAAGATGTTCTACATTAGTACAGAGCATGAAAAATGTAGCAAGGGCACATGGTGGTAGGGCATGTGTTCCATAGGTTGGCAGTCCATTAGGTGTGAGAGACATTTCACTTACCTAAGTCAAATATAACAGTCTAATATTCATTAATATACACGGAGGGGGCTGCTGAATCAAACCTACCATCTGGTTAAAACGACAGAATAATCTACCACTCATGATTAGGTCTAAGGAGTGGAATTTCACTTTAATCTTTTTCAGGGCTCCGAAATTTCCATCTGCACAGTACAGCACATCATTTTTCTTCAAGACAAATGCTCTGTTTTTCATGTTCCAAAATTAGATCAGAAGAGAACGATTAATCATGTCATGGCCTGGGAAAGGAAACAAAGATCTGATTTTCCTCCACTCTCTCTCACTCTCCCTCTCTTTCTCCCTTGCTCTCACTCTGTTTCTTGTTCACTCTCCAGCATCAGCCTGTGGTGCATATTCCCTCCACTTTTGCACATCTGTGTTGTCATGGCTTCCTTTTCTCAAGCTGACTTCTAAGACGAGATACATAGGCCAAGGTGATTAATATGATATGACAATGTGTCTTCAATTAGCCCGGTCACCTCTCGCTTCTCTCCCAGTCGCTAGCACCCAACAGCAGATGGTGACCAGTTTGTATGTGACACCATAACCAAATCTAAACTCAGGGAAAGCAAGTCACTGGGGCTGCAAATTAGTGTGACCACACAACTGTCAGGTGCTGGCCTCCTCTGACAGTTGTAGCCCATTACAGGGACATTGATGTTTTCGCAGTGTGACAAAAAGGAATCCTTTTTTTCTGTACCAGAAGAACTGTCTGTCAGCTGGCTCTCAAGTCATAACAAATCACTGGCACTCAGCTGAGGCAGAACACTCTGCACGTCAGGGGGAAGATAAATGACCTGCAGGCCTTTGAAGTGCTTTGGCAGTTCAGATGGGTCCACGGTGCTGACAGAGAAATATACACAACAGCGTAACCAATAATGAGAACATTAAACATTCCTGCCTCCTGACAGGCTGACAGGATTGCCTGGCCTGACATCAATCATCTTCAGAGTCTTAACCTTGACAATTAGTCTCCTCTCTGATACAAGGCCTAACCATATACTCTCATATAATCATAGCTCAGGAAACTTTGCTCTCCTGCTCTCCAAATAGTCCACTGGACCTGAGATGAGGTTTTTCTTTCCTATTTTTAGAATTACTATTGTAAAGAAGGTGAAAATGTCAGCATAACAGTGATAGGCATGCCTTTTAGTGTACAAAGATATGTATAAGTCTGTCATCACAGCACTGAGCGTAATTAAGAATCTGATCACTGTTAGCTTTACATGTATATGTATTTCCAGCCTGTTTCCTTTTCTCAGCAGGAGAAAACCAGTATCTTCGAAGAATATGCAAGAATATGCATAAAGTCATTAGCCTGAGCAAATATGTAGATGCCCGGGCTCTGAAATCAGAAGTACGCCTCGCATACATTTTTAGATCTCTGGATATGGACATTAATGATGCCCTTCAGGCATTTAGGAACCATATAAATATTTCCATTTGAGACACCCTTCACATTTCAGCGTTAGTAATTCAAAGCGGGGGGAGAGCAAGAGTGAGCAGGCAGGCAAAAGCTGCAAAACATAATATGCCACGGGCCCTAATAACTGTGCTTAACAAGACTGCATGCTTTACAGACTCGACTAAATGATTCCTCTTAATCTGACTTTAAATCACATGGTTTCAGTCTGAATGGAAACGCAAAGAAAAATGCAATCTTTTTCATTGAAATTATGCTCCTAAAACAAGTCACAACCTATACCAAGCATTATTTGTCCCTTAAATATATAATCACAACCACGAGCCACAGCAAAAAGAAAAAAAAAGGAAAGGAAAAAATGAAAGAGAGGAAGCGAAGAGAAAATGAAAGCTTTCATTTTAAGTTTGGGGGAAGTTTTCCTCTGTGAACTGTGTTTGTAGACCATGTTTGTGAATTCATGTCATAAATCATGCAAGAAGGTGACCATGGTCTCAGAATTAGTTTGATGCAGTGCAGAAATTATTAATTCATACATCCCATCTGTGAAAGTACTTAATAACTCTTGACAAATAATACTAAACTGAAATGAAACAGTAAAACACAGGGAACTATCCGTGAGATGTGGCAGCAGGCTGTCTCTTTTTTCCCCTCGGTCCTCTTTCTGTATTGTCCTGGCATTAAGTAAGCCACAGTAAATCAGTGGAGACAAGCTGACCTCCGCTATGTGTCTCCTCTCAGGTTTCCAGCACTTGCGCAGAGGCTCTTGCCGAACACTTTGTTACAGCATGAAAAATGAGTTATGTGGAATGAAGACATTTCCCCTTTGACTAGCACATTTGCAAAAAGGTATGTCAGGGATGCGAGGAGAGGGCTGTGAGCAACCTTTCAAGAGAGTATTTTTTACTTGCTTATTGGAGGGGCAATAAATATCAGGCCGACAGGCCCTTCTCACTGTTACAAAGCCCTACCTGCAATTGAGCTGGATAATTAGCAGCCTTGAAGATGATATATGACTTTCATTACCCTCTGGGACTAGGGAGACTAAATGAGGACAGAGCTAATTGCCATGCAAAGCAGTTTGGCATAGATGAAAAAAATGCAGGGCCCAGCTCCAGCCAAAAAAGGACCCCGTTGCCACACTGGTCTCCAACTAGCTTTTTAGCCTGTAGGAGTTCACTTGCTGTCCATAAATCATAGGCTGCTTACAGTTCAGACTGCCCTGAGTCATCGACATGCAATAAGCTGAGTGACAGATTCCATTCCCACTACATTAGAGCTCCACATTCAGACATAGTTCATTCTCTCTCCACCTATTTCTGCCTTTATCTCTCTGCTCTGCTCACTCAACTCTTGGTATTTTAACTTCTCCTTATATCCTGTTCTCTCTTTCTTTCTCCCTCCCTCGTTTACTGGTGTAAGTGCACTCGCTATGTCTTGCAGTTAACTGTCAATGAAACCCAGATGGCCCAGACTGGATTACAATGTAAAACAAAAGCTGTTGGTCACGTGACCATCATAACTGCCAAGTGAGCAAGAGAGATGGCAGGGGACTATAGAGAGAGAGAAAAAGGGGAAATTGTGGACCAGAGGCAACAGGTGGGGGCGAAGAGGTGCTTCCAGGGCTAGCTTTCTCATGAGTGCCAATGCTAGTAGCTAAGGCTTTAAATGGTACGGTTAAGTATGCCAGAATCCAGAGTGGGGACAAAGCTTTGCTCCCCTGCTGACATGTCAATTCAATTTAAGCAGCTCTCTGCTTGTCAGGGTGAAGGGGAGGGCTAGAGGCTCACTGCTTTATGAGTCTTTTTTTCAGAGCCAGGATCCTAAGAAAAAAATTCCTGGTAGGATTTCGATGAAACCACTTGACATTGGACTTCCTTTCCTAGGCTTACCAGTATTGTTTGATGTTGAGTCCACTTAAATGAAAGTAGAAACTTATCCACAAGTGCAACGAGACAACTGTAGCTGAGCTTTTGTGGCAGGAAACAAAAAAAGCATAACTTGTTGCTGCTACTGAAGCACAACTAAAGCAAGTTCAGCTTCTCTGGATTCACCTGCATATCAAGGCTCACCTCACCACCAAATTACTCACCTTTGTGACACTGAAAAGACTACTCAGTTTTGCTGGCTGCTCGCTCCAGCCTCACACTTCTCTCTCATCTAGGTTTGGAATGGCCTGTCTCTCTGGAGTGTGACAGCATTAACGAGCGTTGGCTGAAAATCCACCATTCTCAGCAGAGGCTGCTCCGGCAGAAGACGCAGGTGATTTTTTTAACATATACAGAGCATCTAGTGCTGCATACACAGAGGCCGTTGTGGGTAACAGAGACCTGAAGGAAAAGCAAGAGCTCATTCCTGAGGTCTCTCTGCTTACGAGCCACTGCTTTTAAGCCACCAAATACCATATTTAAAATAAACTATTTCAAACTATAATGTAAAGGATACCTATATCATTAAAATGCCAAAAATATTCTACAAATGAATGAAAAAAATGTGTTACCTTGGTTTCCATTATTTGTGGAATGGCTATATGCATCATGCCATATAGGAAGCCAAGAGCTTATTTTAGTTCCATCCAAGCAGCAATCCAAAGACTGGTAACTCTAGCCCAGCATGGCAGCAAGCGCCTTTTAAAAGATCTCACCTATTACTAATGAGGCAGTTGTTTCCTTTACAGTGTGTCAGCATATTGTACAGGTTTTAAACAGACACAAAGTACTTTCTGGTGTCAGGGGAGGTTTTTGTTTGTTGCATTAAGCGCAGACTGCAAGCTGCTGCAGAGCTTAGAATGAGACACACACACACATTTAAAAAAATAGATGTTAGGCTTAGAAAGCATTGAAAACGATTTCAGTAAGGAAAAAAAAAGAATCTTCAATCCCAAAACACACAATTAAGAAATAACGCATGTGCATAACTGTACTCTATGATTTCCGGTAAGTTCAGAAGATATCCTTCATCTACATATTTAGGGATCACCTAAGGGAATCCATGCAGGATCACTGTTCAGTACACTGTGTTTCACTAAATATAGGGTGGGTGTTCAAAGCAAAGTGTGTTGGTGATTGCGAGAGAGAGAGAGAGCGAGAGAGAGAGAGAGAGAGAGAGAGAGAGACCCAGTACTGCTACATTACCTTCAAGGTGAGAATTGTTTTTGTTCTCACAATTCACACAGCATCTTTTCTCCTCCAGCTTTGAGGCTAAACATTAGCTGAGGTGTGTCTCACAGTGCAGAATAAGTGTGTGGCACAGGTGTGAGTGCACAGGGAGGTGCTCTCGAAGGCTGTAAACGTGTATAAACCCCCATCAGGCTTTCTGAATAGATCAAACCTGGATAACTCACTCTACTGCCTCCTCTTGTCTCCTTGCTGCTTCCTGCCATTGATCGGAGGAAACAGGAAGTGCAGTGGCTATACACTCACACAGATCCCTTTGGAATAATTATCTCTTCCCCACAGCACTGATAAGTCCCCCTGCCGCGCTCGGTACTGGTGTGTATTTACACTCTGACCTGCTGTGGTCAGCATGAAGTCTCTTGCACTGCAAACTTAGAACTCAGAGCTTCTGCAATGAGAGTTAACAGGCCAATAAAAGCAGTCATATTCATGCCTAATCAAGATATTCATGGAAATAAAGTGTGTGTTAGATTAAATGATCACCTCATTCTCATTCTTGTCAGATTATTAATACATCACGTACAAGAACTTTTATAGCATAGTTACAATAACAGTTTTAATAGAGGAAAAATAGCCAAAAAGTAGGAAGATGAATATCAGAATATGGAAATATAAATACAAAAGATAAAATGTATAAGAATCATTGTACAAATGCTCGTATCACAATAATCTACAGTATACTGTATATAAGAGCCATTACACTGGATTCTTGCCATTTCCATGCCCGGGTGATTACATGTATATATAATCAATATAATTAACTGTAAGAAACATTTTATTATTAAGCAAAGTGTCCTGCATAGTGATGCAATTGCAAATTTAAGGCATATCATTTAAAACATTAATAAAAACTACGTAGAACACTGAAAAATAGCATTTGTTAGCTGTTCCTGATCTCTAACATTACACTTTACAGTGAAATATAATAATTAAAATCCTTCAGAAATCTTTTTTTTTGCATTGTTGTGTCACTCCATATCACATATATGCCTTAAATATTTTTTTCATAAGAAATTCATAATGATTTACATTAAATTATATATTTTAGTCATGTCCCCAGGTTGTCACTCAGTCTTGTTACCCTAAAATATTCCCACATCTAAAAAATATGGAACTATGGGAAGATTATGATGACTAGTCATCTCTTCTTTTTTTCCTGTATATTTAATGATATTGTAACTATGACTGAGAAGGTCAACCTCAACTTACTATGCTGTTACCGTAATTATTTTTTGATGTTATTTCTTTATTAGAATGTGTAAATCATTAAAATGTTCACAATGCTATTATTATGGCTGCCATGTGGTTACATTTTATGCATTTGCTTATTCTGTGCTTAATACTCAGTCCTGTTAATCATATAAAGAGAAACAGGATAATAATGGGAGAAACCATGTGAAAAAAATTAAAGTTGCCTGAGATTACAATACTCATTACGAATAGATAAATGTGTGTGTTGTTAGATTCAGTGTTGAAAAAGTATATAGAAAATGAAGTTGAAGTGTTACAACAAGCATATGGCACCCATTCAGCGGAATGACTCATAAATACCTTACGTTTTGTCCGTATTGGACATGGATAGACATTCTTACACACAATTACACAGTCAACATTCATTTATACACTACACAGACAAAAACAAAAAAATAAAACCAACACACGAGTATTAGTATGGAGTTTCCCACTACAACCGCCTTTGTTCTTCTAAGAGCTTTCCTTAGATTTTGAAACTTGACTGTGAGGTTGGTTTCTGATGTTAGACAATAAGCCCTGGCTCACTTTTGGTATTCCAGTGCATATTCAAGGTATCTCAAGTTCCCAGTCAAGGATGGCAAGTCAATGATCTATGGACTTTAAGGACAGCAGGGCAGAAAGTTGATGCATTGACTTGTTGGAAGCAGAAACCTATAAATGTGTCATATTGAGAGTCACTGGGTTATTGAGTAGAATCCATTCTACTGCCACTGCTTGTCTACAGAGAATCACAAAAATGTGTGCTTTATATTATGAATGTGTTACAAGTGAGTGCTGCTGCAATAGCAGAGCTCAATAATTAGAAGGGGTGTCCACAAACTTTTGTCTGTATAGTGTATTTCGATTATATTACACCTCTCCATCAGGCTTCAACATAATACATTGAATTCATTTGGAGGTTAGTTTACTCCCTTTTTAAACCCATACATGTCAGCCAGGGGAAAATCATTCCACCTGGGAGTCTTAGAGCTAGCACTCTATAGTATTACAACTGGCTAGCTTGATTAGCATGGTATTTTTGCTGCTGTTTACATTCAGAAACCACTAGCCAAACACTAAGTGTTGAACAAATGAAAAGTTTCGAAACTCAGGCCATCTTAATAGGCTTGTAACATGCCGGCTAACTAGCCACATGGTTGTTCTTCTAGAATTTATAGTTAGCCACTAACTTTTTTTTTTAATAATGAGCCCGAAAAAAAATTCAAATATCTGCCACAGAGAAAATGCTGTCATGTTATTCTGGATATTAGAACTGAAAATAAATAGAAAGGACTGTGTTAGCCTAGCGGGTAAGGTACTGGAGTATGGACCAAAAGGTCCAGGGTTCAAATCCCACCTCTGCCAAGCTGCCACTGTTAGGTCCTTGAGCAAGGCTCTTAACCCAAAATTGCTTGGATTGTAAGATTGTATCAATGTAAGTCGCTCTGGATAAGGGCATCTGCTAAATGCTGTAAATGTAAATGTAAATGGTATTGTGCTCCAATCTTTCTGGCATCAAAGTTCCATTTAAAACACTTTTTCCCTGTAGCTATATTTTACCGCTCATAGACGGTGCTTTAGTAATCACACAGTGACTGTGATGATGATGATGTTTGGCCATTAGCAAAAATAAGGGAACATACTTTGAAGAGTATCCATTTCATGATGTAGTAACCAGGACATAATTAAGACAAACTGTAATGATGAAAAGTCCACTGTATGAAAAGCTCCGATATTTTCAGCATGATAGAAAATACTGTGTTCATTTTTCTTTGTTTTCATCCGAGCCCTTGATGGAAATGTGCTTTATTAGGATCAATGTCAAAATGTCCCATAAGCAACTGTTTGTACTGCTTTTAGCAAGAAATATCCCTGGATATAAATTTACACTCGGGAGAGTGTGTATTGAGAACTAAGTGGAAGAGCACTTCACATATTCAGACTGAGCTATGCACATTATTCTTTTTTGCCAATTTTTGGCCTGGTGAAATGAGAGTGGTGGAGTTTAAAATCACAGCTGACAGGCACCAATAAATCAAGCTAAATCACAAATCAATAACAAATACTGGCTAAATTATGACTAATGGCATAGCAGTTATAAACTCACACTAGCACAACTCAGCAGGCCGTTAATTTTGTGGCAATGCAAAATAAACAGACACATTTCTTTCACGGCACTAATAAATTTCCCTGAAAAACTCAAAGAACCATCCATCTGTTTCCAATAATTTTTAATTTCCCTTTCTGTCCCATGTATTCCACTGAGATATTTGTGAAATTCTTTCATTTACCTCCTCCCATCTGCATTCAATTACCATATTCCCAAACAGGGCACAGATTTGTTCTTCCTGCACTCGGTACGAAACCCACCGACACACACACACACACACACACACACACACACACACACACACACACACACACACACACACACACACTCCACCTGTACCTTAAGCAAACTTTTTGCAATTTTTAATCTATGAGAGGCCATGAGTCATTCCTGCTCAATTGCAAGCTGGTGCTGGAACTGGACAGGAATCTGGTTTTGATGTTTTTTGGCTTGGACAGAAAACACCTGCATCTATTCTCTGAGCTGATCTATTAGCCTGGTAAATGGTGGAGCAGATGTTCTCAGATCAGCAGGGACTCCAGGCCTATCTTTATGGCTGCTTCCCCTGCTAGCTTACAGCCGCTGAAGCCAGGACAGAGAACAATTATAGCTTTGCTGAATTTTCCTTTTAAATCATATTTTCATAAACAGAGCCCTTTGAGTGTAATCTACAATGCTTAAATCCATAAGCTTGTTCTCAGGCCAATTCTGGCAGTCCATGGTTGCAAGTTTCTATGTTCCCTAAGTAACATTATGAATTGTTACCTCTGTGATTATATTTCTTTTTTCAGTGCATGCGTGGCACTTTGTATAGCCTCGGCACCTCCAAATAAATGTAGCCATTCATGGGGGAGTTAAGTTTGTAGGGTAAGTCCATGAGTTTTCTGACAATAACACTTTGCTAAGGCTATTTAGTAGCATGGGGTAAACTGTGAAGACAAACACTTGAGCAGTGGTGCAAAACATACACTTACATTAACCCAGCACATGTCCTTCACACTTTTTCCAGCGCTCGTCTATGCCTGCAGGTCATGCGGCGCGCCATCAAAATTGCCATATTGGATCTCAAGTCAAATGCAGTGGCAAGCCTAACAATGTGATTTGACAACCAGCCCTCCAGAGAAATTTGGAGTGGAGCGAATGCAAAGTGCTTATTTACAGACATTTTTCTCAAGAACTACATCACAAGAGAAATAAGATCATTCACTTTATCAGAACACCAACAGTGCCTTATTCAGAGTTGGAAGTTTAATAAACAAGGGGTGCAGTGTCCATTTTAGGTGATGGGATGATAATTTACACATGTTCCCATGTCAGTTATTAATAACTGGTTGTTTTACTGCACAACCTGACAGTCATGCAGTTCTCAAAGATGGACAGGACATGCTGTCACTGTTGTTTTCATAAATCTTGCCAAAAGGAATGCAGCACTAAACAGAGGGGGAAAGAGAGCTCTGCAAGCTATCAATAGAACTAGCATATGACTGTGATTTCCACCATCCACTTTCCCAGACTGGCCTTGAGAAACAGCACCCCCATTGGTTTACCTGGGCATTTACCACAAACAAACACAACGAGGCAGCCATGTTGAAACTGCTGAACAGAAACGCAGGCAATTATGGATGCCATGTAATTAATATAAACTTTATTATCTGCAGACCCAGTCAGGCTATCCTTTAGTCCACTCACCAATCTTCATATCAAATTTAAGATTTCTGATGAAACCTAATTATTGTATGGTTTATTATTGTTTTAAATACAACAAATTCATTTAAATTAAAATGTGCTTAGCCAGTAAAACATAGGCAGAAAAGATAAACTATATCAAAGACTAAAAGCTTTACCAAAAGCACTGCGTGAGTTCAGCTAAACCAGAACCACACCAGCATTAACCAGTATAAACCGACTTGGAGCAACATGGAACATGGAAATCGCATAATCCACATACAGAGGTGAAGTGAACATTAGTGAATATACATCTACTATACCTGAATACATCAACTTCTGTGGTGAGAATGAGTTCTGTAAACACATTGGGTTTTTCTAAACCAGAAAGTCTGGATGAATAATGAGGGATGCAGCCTACATGTCTGATCACACAGTAACATGAAAGGCATTAAACATGCTAAATTGGCATATAGAAAACTGATGGAGGACAACTTTAAGAAGCCGTGACCCACAATATGGGTCACTGTTGGGTCCAGTCCATCATAAACTCAGGCAGTAATAGCATACATGCCTCCAACAACAATGTCACTCTTAGCAAACTCAACATCTTTTTTGCACGCTGCAGAGCAAGCAGACTACAACTACACAGCCAATAATTACCGATGCACCTATCACACTACAATCGCATCTTGTAATTAGAACACTGTGCAGGATGAACTCAACTAAAACAGCAGGCCCTAATGGGATTCCTTCAGATTCCATAAATCTGAAAGAATATGCAGCTCAGCTAGCAGGCTTGAGCTGCCATCTTCAACATGTCCTTGCCTCCAGACTCTGTCCTCTCCAAGTGCCTCAAGGCAGCCACCACCATACCAGTGCCTAAGAAAATAGCAATCAAAAGCCTAAATGACTTTAGGCAATTGTGTCATCCCAATTGTCACTGAAATGCTTTGAGACACTGGCACAAATGGACATCGTGTACCACACCTGCCAAAAGGTCTACAGAGGATGCCATCTCCATTTAGCTACACACCGACTTAACCCATCTTAAACAGCAAAGGACTTATGTACAAATGCTTAATACTGATTACTGATTAAATCATTTAGTATTTGTATGATTTGGGGAGATGAGTAGCCCTACTGTGAGTTTTTAGGCAGCTGAAATATAGTTATTAATGATGGTATCTTCAAAAAACATTAGGCATTGAACTTTGTGATTTGTCCTGCCATGAGCACAGCATGTCAGCATCAATCATTCTCAAGTATTTACAGAGTGATTGTTAGCTACCACACCTAGACTCTGACACAGATAAGACTAAAATTGGTCCTATTTTTTTCTCTCTGCATAACAGATTAAGGGAAGGAAATGGAATCTCTCCCTTAACCCCACAGAAACACCTTATCCCAGTAAAAGGTGCTAATCCAAAGCCCTGGCATTCCTCACTCCTTTGTAGGGCTCTTAGCTCCAAGAGGGGTAGATGCTCGCTGTCAGAGCTACTACAGTAAGGAGGGATGGGAAACTGAGCTCATGCGTGACCAGTACATGTAGTGCAGTGGAAAATTATTTTAATAATGTCCCTTTATGTTCCACAAAGTGTGCTCACATTGTGCTGCTAATTGCTTGTCTATATGGAGCTAAGTATGTGTGAAAGGCCTGTAGGTTAAGGTCTAGTCATGAAAAGTCAGATCTTTTTATACGGCTTCTGTGGCCATCCATCTGAGTAGCTGTGAGATACCCATTTCTTTCTATCAGGTGCTCAGAACAGTGCTTTCCATGCACACTGATGCATTGGCATTAGGTTAAAAGGTCACTCTCAATTGGCCCAGTATGTTTAACTAGTTTGAAGGTAACCTTGCTCCAGTCATGAATAGCCATTGATGCTAAGGTGATGGTAAAAATAAATAAATAAATAAACTTATGAATGTAAGGGGGTGCAGGTCCATACAACCCCTTAAACATTAGGCTAAACTAAACGTTAGCATATTACAGGTTCTGAACAAACACTGAAAAAGTACTGCAGTTCTGCTGAATAATAGCATAACCATCATTATCTGAACTTTAAAAGACATTGTGAAGTCTTTACACAGTTTTCTGTTCAATTTAAGCTAGGGAGGGCAAAGAAACCATTACATTATGGTTATATAGTGACCGGACAAATATTTGGTCAACTATGACTGAAACAAACCTAATAGCATGTAGTACCTTCACAAATTCTGGACTGGAATTTCCTGTAGACTGGGATTTTTGCCACAGCTGGTAGACCCATATGACTGTATGCTTTGATACCAATGCAAATTCAGCTACTTCCTTCACACTATGGCCTTTGGCACACTTAAATGCAATCACTCCTTTTTGCCAATCATTAACATCTGATTTGCGAACCATTTTACACACATCGAACGAGACATTCACTGCACTATACCATCTCTTCTTAATCTATCAATCCTGTCACACACCTTGCAGGTATTCATGGATCGATCATCTTCGTGAAAAACCATCTGCTTCAAGTTACTACCACCTTAAACAAGCAAGGTGACTAATTTTTTGTTCGGGCAGTATACTTAGTTGTTTTGGGAACCCTGACACCCAGCCCTCTCACACACCTTATAACAGACTTGCAACACGGCAATTTTCAGCTACTCATGGTATGCATATAGGAAGATTTTTAGGGAGACAGCTGACGTTGTGCTTCGTGTCTGAGCAATCACAGTAGTCAAATGAACTGTACTTCAGGGGACAAACATGCTCTGGCACGGTACAGATCGCCTAGCGTGAGAACACCTTTGTTGGTCCAAACTGATGGTGAATTTATAGAGGA
This sequence comes from Ancistrus triradiatus, assembly GCA_025084515.1. NCBI lineage: Eukaryota > Metazoa > Chordata > Actinopteri > Siluriformes > Loricariidae > Ancistrus > Ancistrus triradiatus. Next base: position 61,432 of record JAJAGP010000422.1, on the reverse strand, counting down.
TTACAGAACACAGGAAGTTTGGAATACAGCGTGACTGATACTAAATACTCATACACAATACCACCAGGAACATAGCAAAGCAAGTGGTCACTTTGGTCTTACAGCTAAGACCAATGATTCGGTATACCTCCTAAGACAGACCTAAATATGAAAACCTAATAGAATTTCTTAATATTCACCCCATAATACAAGAAGCATTGCTGTATGCCTTTAATATGGTGTAAAGTCTGATTGTGTATTTGCTAATGTCACATGTTGCTTGTCAAATTTATTACTTCTACTTGGAAAGACTCAGGCAGCAGCTGAATCTTAATGCACTCCAGAGCTGATGAAGATATATGAACTCTCAGATTTGTTTTTCCTATTGGCCAAGCATCTGGAAGGAATGGATAGCCCAGAGTTCCTTGAGTGAAACTTAACCTCTCTATCGCAGGTAAATTAAGTCGGACCAAAGAAAGTATTTGGACATATACTGAGCCACAAAATTCTAACACCTTCTTTGATATTTTATGCCATGGTTTACTGGGGTTTATTTGTCACACTTGCAAAGGTTAAACACACTTAGCTCTAATCTAAAGTATCAGTCAAAATAGTACTCGGTAAGGACCAGTTGAAGTGAGACTAGGAAGACACTAGGGCATGCCTCACGCTAGATCTGGTTGCTCCACTGCATGACTCAAGCTGCCAACATGACAGCTCCACCTGGCCAAAGCAGACAGCCAGCTGGCCGAGCCTGTGATTTACAGCCTGCGTAAACTTACTCAGCAGGACCTCCGAGACATTTGTGCATTCACTCACACATAGAAGTGTTACATGATGCTAAGAAGCATTAATACCAAGGGTCCACTGAGACTGTGTGACAGCAGTAAATGTTTAGAGCCATAGTTATCACTTTTCAAAAGAGGGCTCCTAGTCCATGTGGATGACTGGAAATCAATGAAGCAAATTTATGAAGTTTGGAGGAGATTATGCCAACCTGGGTCTAAGATCTACATTGCATTCCTAATCAGCCTTTGAAATGGCATTGACATTATAAAGTGCAGACCTGTTCCCAGGCTCCTATGGTTAACCTTGGTTAGTATTTTGATATGTGTTTGATTTTTTTTTTCATACATTTACATTTAGTCATTTAGCAGATGCCTTTATCCAGAGCGACTTTCAACTCAAACATTCTTACAATCCAAGCAGTTGTGGGTTAAGGGTCTTGCTCATGGACCCAACAGTAGCAGCTTGGCAAAGATGGGATTTGAACCATGGACCTTCTGGTCCATTAAGCCTCCAAAGTCCCACAAAAAAGTACACTTTTCAATGGCTGAAATTTAATTTAGTCATTTACCAGACACGCTTATCCAGAGTGACTCACAACTGATGCAATCTTACAGATGTAGGTTAAGGGCCGTGCTCAAGGACCCAACAGAAGCAGCTTGGTGGAGATGGGATTTGAACCCTAGACCTTCTAAATATTAATAATGCTACAAAACCACTTAAGTCACTTAACTCTATACTAAAACTTCTATTTTGCATGCACAGTATACTGTACATGCAGATCTCTGAAATAACAAAGAAATCTTTACGCAAAGGAGTTTAGCTACTGTATGTCTAACACCGTGTCTCTTATTATTGGCTTAAATTTGTAGAACAGACAATAACCTACAAAACAAACAAACAAATAAAAAATAAATTGAAATCATGAGCTACATACAGTGTGTTTGCCCCTTCCAGATTTCCTATTTTTTTGCATGTTTGTCACACTTAAGTGTTTCGGAACATCAAACCAATTTAAATATTAGTCAAAGACAACACAAGTAAATACAAAATACAGTTTTGAAATGAAGGTGTTTATTATTAAGGGAGAAAAAAATCCAAACCTACATGGCCCTGTGTGAAAAAGTGATTGCCCCCCTTTTTAAAACATAACTTAACTATGGTTTATCACACCTGAGTTCACTGCCTCTAGCCACACCCAGGCCAGATTATTGCCACACTTGTTCTCAACTAGGACATCACTTAAATAGGACCTGCCTGACAAAGTGAAGTACACCAAAAGATCCTTAAAAGCTACACATCATGTCAAAATCCAAAGAAATACAGGAATGATTGAGAAAGAAAGTAATTGAGATCTATTAGTCTGGAAAGGGTTATAAAGCCATTTCTAAAGCTTTGGGACTCCAATGAACCACAGTCAGAGCCATTATCCACAAATGGCGAAGGCATGGAACAGTGGTGAACCTTCCCAGGAGTGGCAAATTACCCCAAAAGCACAGTGATGACTCATCCAAGAGATCACAAAAGACCCCACAACAACATCCAAAGAACTGCAGGCTTCACTTGCCTCAGTTAAGGTCAGTGTTCATGCCTCCACCATAAGAAAGAGACTGGGCAAAAATGGCCTGCATCGTAGAGTCACAAGATGAAAACCACTGCTGAGCAAAAAGAACATTAAAGCTCGTCTCAATTTTTCCAGAACACATCTTGATGATTCCCCAAGACTTTTGGAAAAACATTCTGTGGACTGACGAGACAAAAGTTGAACTCTCTGGAAGGTGTGTGTCCCATTACATCTGGCATAAAAGTAACACAGCATTTCAGAAAAAGAACATTATACCAACAGTAAAATATGGTGGTGGTAGTGTGATGGTCTGGAGCTGTTTTGCTGCTTCAGGACCTGGAAGACTTGCTGTGATAAATGGAACTATGAATTCTGCTGTCTACCAAAAAATCCTGATGGAGAATGTCCGGCCATCTGTTTGTGACCTCAAGCTGAAACGAACTTGGGTTCTGCAGCAGAACAATGATCCAAAACAGACCAGCAAGTCCACCTCTGAATGGCTGAAGAAAAACAAAATGAAGACCTAGTCAAAGTCCTGACCTGAATCCTATTAAGATGCTGTAGCATGACCTTAAAAAGGCCGTTCTTGCTTGAAAACCCTCCAATGTGGCTGAATTACAACAATTCTGCAAAGATAAGTGGCCAAAATTCCTCCACAACGCTGTAAAAGACTCATTGCAAGTTATCGCAAATGCTTTGTTGCTGCTAAGGGCGGCCCAACCAGTTATTAGGTTTAGGGGGCAATCACTTTTTCACACAGGGCCATGTAGGTTTGGATTTTTTTCTCCCTTAATAATAAACACCTTTATTTCAAAACTGTATTTTGTATTTACTTGTGTTGTCTTTGACTAATATTTAAATTGGTTTGAAACCTGCAAAAAACAGGAAATCAGGAAGGGAGCAAACACTTTTTCACACCACTGTATATTGTCACTCACACATTTACTTTGTGCAGTTTTCCTTTGCCTGAATCTGCTATATATCCATCAATCTTCTATGACACTTGAAGAGATTGGACTATATGGAGCAAGAAATATGAAACACGCCTCAATACAGAATCTTTTTCTTCCGGAACCCAGGATCCTGGGTGCTCACCTCACAGTACCTGAGTGAACTTGTAGAAGCTTACAACCCAACACATCTACTTCAATTACAAGGTGCAGGACTTCTTTTAGATAATCATGGCCATGCAAGTCATGTCAGCGGGAAAGGTACACGGCCCTCCAGATACACATTAATCTCCAATGTTGTTCAGGAATTGGAAACTCTAGATTTAAAAAGGAACATACTGTATTTATACAGGCTTCTGGTTAGTCTATTTAGACTGGGATGTATGACTCTGGACCTGCGATCTGGCCTGCCTGCCTTGCCATGCCCCTTGGCTCAGTAGCTAACCTGTTATTGGGCCAGGTGTGTTGGGTGGGGTTATCGGACTGTGTTAATCCTTGGTCATCTACGGCTTGAGACTTTGCATTCCTGCTTAGGGCAGAGCTGGGAGTTCCCTGACACAGAGTTTTGTGGTGATCTGGGATGTTGGTTTGCTGTCATCTTGCCTCTTACCTACGATCACTCAAGTTATAGACGTTTTGGAGCCAGGTCACTGAGTGCGTATAAATGCACTTAAGAATCCGATAACTGCAGGGAATCAGATTTTGTCAGTAATCTGATGAACGAGTATAAACACACTTGAATAACCAGATAATGGAAAAGCTCAGATTTTACATGCCACGGTCAATAATCGGATTACTGCTTAGCAACCAGCCAAAAATCTCCCAGAAGGATTTGATGTGAACTTCAAACTTGAATAATTAAATAGTTAAATTCACAATTTCGAGCACATCTTACGTTTCATTATTTCCCCATAAGTGTTTGGTAGCCATTTCACGGGTGCTGCATTAAATTCCCGGGTTGCCATGTTTGACCACATCCAGGCTACATTTGCGTGCATGCACAGAATGAGAAGACCGTCTGAAATCAGAGTAAGGATATTCATGCGCTGAGCAATCCGATTACGGAGCTAAAACCAACTGTGGTAGCCTAGCGGTAAAGGTACTGGACTCTGGACCAGAAGGTCCAGGGTTCAAATCCCACCTCTGCCAAGCTGCCACTGTTGGGTCATTGAGCAAGGCCCTTAACCCACAATTGCTTGGATTGTAAGTCACTCTAGATAAGGGCGTATGCTAAATGCTATGCTAAATGCTGTAAAACCCAGCTCTCTTTATCGAATTTCTTAATCTGACTTTCTTGATCTTAATCCGATCTGGAGGTGTCTCATGTTGCACAACTGTGTTCTGTTTATTGACCCAGTGTTATTAACATTCTTAATAGGGTTCTAATGCATTTTGATTTACATGTCTACAGTCTCATCCCAAATTCTTTTCACTCTAGTGTAAAATTAATATACAGAATTGTTTCTGCAGAGCAAACCCTTTTACTGGTGGCTCAATCTCCACAAAAATGTGTCAAATGAATAGATGCAAATTAAAGTGTTTGCAGGTTTTTAGTATGGTAGCTTTAATGGCATTGGAAAGTCCTGAAGTTTTTCCACACTCTGAAGGATAGATTGCTTATATTCCTCTTGGTTGCTCAGTACTGCATTGAATGTCTCCATAAGCACAACAGCCAGTTCTAAAGAGTCATTCACTACCTTCAGTTCAGCGACTCCCAATGTTGCTTCAATTTAATCATCATTTCTTTGAGACATACTAGATTCTTTCTTTCTTTATTAATGTCATGTCAGAATTGGTGGCTATATCCATGAGAGGAGAATGACTACACCTGCACTTAAACACACCCACACTGGGCCAATTTAGAGTTCAGGATCAGGATTGAACTTGGTATATCTGGAGCTATGAGGTGACAGCGCCGACCACTTACACCACCAGGCCACCCACATTCTTGGTTCAAGAATAAGGAAGTCTCAATTTGTAAGTTTCGTATTTGATGACACAAAGTGGTACAGCTGCTTATGTGGCATAGGTTCCTGGCATAGGCTGATTTTGTGTGAGTAGGACAGTCATCATCGTCTTCTCGCCTCAAAGCCAGCACCATCACAGCTTCTCTTATTAGCTTCATGAACATTCTTGGCATAAGATAGCTGATGAAAGTCATATCAAAAGACCTTTTCATAAAATGTTGGAATTGAGCCACACTTTAGGCAAGAGATACTGTATTATGATTTGTTTTATTGGAGTGCTTGTTATATGGAACAGTTAGATGGATGAGGCCTGAGGTATAAGTATCTTTTTTCCTTAGATCTTCCTTAGGCACTCTACATTTACATTTACAGCATTTAGCAGACGCCCTTATCCAGAGCGACTTACAATTGATGCAATCTTACAATCTAAGCAATTGTGGGTTAAGGGCCTTGCTCAAGGACCCAACAGTGGCAGCTTGGCAGAGGTGGGATTTGAACCCTGGACCTTTTGGTCCATACTCCAGTACCTTACCCGCTAGGCTACCACAGTCCACTCTAATTTCTAACTATATTTTCTGTTTTCTTTCTGAGGGCTTTTCTTTACTATATGATGATTTTTAGTTATTTTTATTATATGTATTCTATTCAGCTTCTGTGTATTTAACCTGCTTATTCTTAGAAATGTGCTATTATTGTAATATAATTTTATTCTTAGATATAGCAGTATTTTAGTTTCATTTGACCACACACCTGGCCTTTAGTCATAGTCATAGTAATATAGTCATAGTTATGGGCAATTAACCTTTGTGGTTAAATGAAAACGTTTCTTCCTGCACACCTTTCATATAGTGGTGTCTAATTGTGTATTTGGTTTGGTGACACCAGAATGCTTCCATCTTCTGTAAAAGCACTTGCATTCTGTTCCATACAGGTTCATTACAGCTCCAGTTCCCATTTTGTTCTTAACATAGGAGTTATAAAATTTATTTTATCTAATTTTGTTTGTGCATGCCCTAAACACTAACAAAAGGGAAAGTTGGCATCTTTGCCAACTCATATGCCTCATGTGTGCACTTGGGCTCCTAAGCTAACTCATAACCCCACACTTTGCATGGTGATGCAGATATGTATACGTGCAGCTACATAGAAATTGGCCTTAAATATCAGAGAGGTTTTTTTTAAATAAAAATATGTACATATCCATATTTGTTATAGTTAATTTATTACACAATATATTAACCATCAAACTTGTAGCTGTGAATATTAGGTCTGTCGTTGATGCTGACGTTATGACTTTGTGCTGAGTGTGTGTGTGTACAAGGAGAAGTCTGTTTCTACTAGTGAGTCAAAATTCAGCAAAGCATCAGCAATGTCTCCCTGGTACTGTGGAGCAATTTCCACAATAGCAGCCTCAACTCTCATTTTAGTGGATATACTAATTTGATTATCTGTTTTAACCAGTAGAATTGATCAAACAATTATTTACTTGATGAAATGTTTAGATCTCAAAGTTTTAAATACTGACCTTATATGTCAATAAGTATATAAATGCTTTAAAAATTAGGTAAGTTTATTTTAGAACGCGAAAAGCACCAGTGATTTAGCCTAAGACAAACCTGTGGAGTTAAGGGTTTACAAGATGAGCAATGAAGCCACATTTTCTCAAGCAATTTCTATCCTGTAGGCAATGCGGCTAGAATTGAATAAATAAAACCACCAGACCACTGAACTACTTCAGAAGAGCTGATACATCAGACACCCTCCATCTTCTCCAGCAGTTTTATGTTCCCCATTATATCCCTGTTAATGAATCGTTCTGACCAGTAGAACTAATGTATAGGGCTTCTGCACCCCAACAACCGATAAAAAGAGATGGGCATTATCACTTTGGATGCCTTTTAATGTGAGTACACAGGATGGCCTGTGAAGAAGAAGATAAATACTTGTCCATTTCCAACAATGTCATTTATTTTGTGTAATAAAAAAGAGTCAGGGGGAACTTGACTGGGTTGTTAGTATTCAGCAAGAGCTCCTATGTGAGATGTTTTTTACACTGCAGGGTATACTATAGGCCCGGCTCTAATTAATTTCCATACCCATTCATATTACTCTTCTTTGTAAGTGCCAGGTTTTCTAATTGCATTCATAACCAAGCCCAGCTTAAATTCTTTCAGTATATTTATTACCTTGCTAACTGGGTCTAAATTATTAAACCTAATGATGTGATCACCAAAATATCTTCTCCTTTATTTTCTCCATAGAGAATCAATGTTATGCATTAGCAGTATAAATTAAGTAATACTTTACCTAGACATGTTGCTGTTTTCGAAACATTAGCTTAGTAAGATATATTCTCCCAGCTGAGCGCTCCCCAGGCCACTTGGAGAAAGAATGAAATAGTTCATTCTAATGAAAGAGCTTGGAATTGGTAATGGCTTAAATGACACATTTTCACTAAAGTAAATCCGTCCGAGCAATCTAGCCGAAGCAAGATTATTCAGTGACTCACTGTGATGTGATGTCACTAGTAATATATAATCCTGACACTATAGCGCTTGAGACTACAGATGCCTGCTACTGTTAAAGCCAATATTAAACGATGCATTGTAAATAAAATATGCATTGACTTTACTACAGCGGGATGGTTTTAAATAACTCCATGCATTAGTAGTCTTGCTTTTCAATAGTACAAAATAATTTGTACAAATTGTACCTTTAATTAGACTTATGTTATTGAAAATAATTCAAGTTTAACCACCAGTAACGTCTAATGACCATATAATTTACTTTATTTGAACATACTGTGTTTCTCTCAACATGTAGAAGGCAAAAAGCACTTTTTCATCTTGATTTAAATGTTCTTTAACATCTCCCTAGGAACAAATAGTGTGAAGAAAATGGCTCCTCTGAATGGTTACATGCTTATAGTGATTGGTAGCCTCATCTACCGAATCTATTGCATTAGTATCTGCTCTCACAATCTTAAAATGGCCTCTGCTACACTCTCAGGCTGAAGACCACTCACTTGGAGGGAAGATAAACTAAGATTACTCCTCTATCCCATTCCAAAAGTGCCATCCATCACTGGGCCCTCCATGTGACTTCAATTACATTAACGAGCTTAATGTTGGTGTTAAAACACAGTTAAGGACAGACCAGGGGCCATGGCTGAGCAAGGTACCTATGACTAATGACTAGCCTGTCTGAAAAACACAAAGAAAATTCCTCATGGTGAAGTAGATATTTGTTGTTGGTTTTTTTTAATTCTCATCATGATCTATTTTTTGCAGTCACTAATTGTGTAATTCCTCTTGTCTAGTTCTACTTATATCAGACAGGTTATTTCAGCTTGTTATAGGGAAAACATGTATCCACTTGGAATTATTACTTGGCTAGGCTATCCCAGAGGAAAATAAACAGTCGTGGATCTTTTAGAGTTATGGTAAAGCCTTTCCTCATTAGATGGGCAATCGACTGAAGGAGAGAGAGCCCCAATTCCAGCCTTTATTGAGTGTAAAGGAGAGTCAGACCGACATTTACATCTCCTGGTCCTTCATGACTGGCTGGTTGGGAAATCGGCCCATAGATCTTCCTTTAGAGGTGGCCTGGTAAAGCAAAAGACCAAAAGCATGGATTCAGACTTATGGGTTCAACAAGATCAGGCACATGCACAGATAGACCCCAGTAAAGGGTGGGGGGTCTTGAGCCTCAAGCCTCAGACTGTATAAGGGTCCCTTCTGCTGGCCTTTATTTTTGTATTTTATGTGGCCTTAGAGTGACTCTAATGCCATATAAGAGTGACTCTGTGCATGATCCTGAAGAGGTTCACATTGCTGATACAGTAATCATTGCTCAACAACTATATCAATTATAATAATTATTGTAGTAATGTTGGTAAATTTCTTATATTCCAGTGGGTGGCTTGGTGGGTAGCACTGTCGCTTCACAGCAAAAAGGCCCTGGGTTCAATACCAGGCTGGAGTGACCTGGGTCCTTTCTGTGTAGAGTTTGCATGTCCTCCCCGTGTCTGTGTGGGTTTACTCCAGGTACTCCAGTTTCCTTCCACAGTCGATGTAACCTTGTGCCTGTCATTGAATGTCTTATATTTAGGTTCAATTTTCATTTAAAAAAAAGTTTTTTACAACACAATTCCCAAAGAAGTGGCAAGAACAACTCAGCAGTGGCAAGAACTGAGACCAATAAGGAAGAAACCTTAAAAAGCTCAAATGGGAAACCCATCCTCCTCTGGATGAGACCGGAGAACGTACATTAATAAGAGTCTACTGAAACAGTAAATGCATATAAGACAACAGATGTTCCATGCAACATTTTGATATACTGTATTAGAGTCAAAAACAAAAGGCGTTTAAAATATCATTAAATAAAATGTAAAATATGCCACAGAGATTGACAGATTACTTTGACTTTGTTGTTTTTATAGTTAAATTACAGTTTGTAGTTCATATTCTTATCCACCAAATGGGAGCACAGCACAAAACGTCTGAGAACCACTGCTTTAAAACAAAGTAAACTTCAAGGACAAACATAGGCTGCAGGTTTCATATGTGCCCTAATATTTCTTGGTTATACCCCTAGTTTTATTGAAAGTGCCAGTCTAAAGGATTCTGCATATCCAAAGGATTTGGTGACTTTAGATTGCTCCTATCCTATTTTAGACAATTCTTCTACAAACCGGTTGTGCAAACTTTATGGGTGCCTAGTTGGGTTATTTTACCTGGCACTTCAAATAATCGATAGTGATTTTGCAGGCGATTCAGAGCAATCCAAATGCAGCATCACCCTTTCTTACTCTGTGATAACCTTTTTCAGACCCATTTTAGACAACACTATGACTGCCATTACAGTTATTCACTTGTCCTGCACAAACGCCAGAGTCTGGGTAAGCACCAGTCATTTGGTTTTATGCTGCATATTTCCAAGTGAGCAGTCTATTGAAATTAAAACAGTAAGACACTGCTATTAATGGATGTAACTAATTTTTTTAGATTAGCTGAAGCCTTAAGTGTCAACTCAGGTAACTTATAATAGAAAGAACTACACCTGCAATCAGGCTGATCAGGCTGGTGATCAATCAATGAGGAAAAATTATTCTCAACGACATGCAACTACACCAGTCTGAAAAACCTTACAAATAAAATAAAATGTACTTTATTAGCAAAATTATATATACTGTATTTCCATTAAGGTCTACAACCCTTATGAAATCCTACTTGAATACAAATGTAATACTCTTTGTCTCAGAAGTCTTATTTACCAGCACAGGAATAAAAAGCAATACTGTGATCTTTGCTGACAGTGCTAATGCAGTGCCTATACCATCTATAACCTACTAGTGTCCTCTCACTACTGCAGCACATAGTCCACCAAAGTGCTTTGCATACATCTGTGGGGTTGCTCTTTTCATTTTCCATAGCAATTACACTTCAGTCTCACGGACAGAGAAGGCATCTAAATGCATAACAATGTCACAGAGGAACTCTTGCCTCCAAACCATGGCCCAATTAGGCCTGAAATATGATAACTGCTGCACTCATTATTGTGTGATCCAAAAGGGAGTGCAGAAAGAGAAGCTGAAGGTTAGGTTTGGCATTCACGATGATGGGTGGTGTGTAAGGACTTACACAGCAGAAAAACAGTCCAATGGCGAAGGACAGAGAGCCATGGTCAGTGGATAATAAATAAACTGTCCTAGATGGATCTCTCTCTTGGGGACAGAGACCGATCAGCCATAACGTTAAAACCACTTCCCTGTTTCTGCACTCATTGTCCATTTTATCAGCTCCACTTACCATATGCGTGCACTTGATCGTTTATAAAAACAGACTGTAATTCATCTGTTGCTCTACATAACTTGCATTGTTAGCCCCCTTTCACTGGGTTCTTCAAGAACCCCACATCTCGTTCCTCAACCCACTGATGTTTGGTGGCATGGTAGTTTGTGTTGCACTGGCATGAGTGAATCAGACACAGCACTGTTGTTGGAGTTTAACCCCTCAGTCACTCCTGAACTGAAAATAGATCGACAACCGAAAATGTCAAGTATCCTATGACTACTGATGACTAGAGGTGATGATTAAAGGATGAGTAAAACAAAGTGTGCAGCAACAATCAAGCTACTGTTTCTGACTTTAACTCTACAAGGTGGACCAACAAAGTAGATGAGTTTAATAAAATGGACAATGAGTGTGTGTTTAAAAACCCTAGCAGCAAAGCTGCGTCTGAGCCATTCATACCAGCATGCAGGAGTAGACTTCCTACAAAAAGCAGCCCAGGAATTTGCTGTCAAAATGGAAATTCCAAGTTCAAATTAGCACAATGGGTCTGTCAATAAATGAATCAATTATTTAAAAACACAATCTGTTAATATTATTAATATTGTTTAAGACTAATATGTAAAACAATTAAACAAAACTTCCAGATTGTTCTCCCTGTGTTTATGTGTACAGAAAGCAAAGTTGAATTAATGTAATGAGATCGCCTGACTCAAAGTGACTATGTAGCATGCTATCATCAGTATTATTTAAATTTCTTATTTCAGAGCCATGTTCATGTGTTTGGTTAGATTGTAGAGTAAGTATTTATCAAATACGTTTTATTGTTATAGTTATAATTATAATATATAATTAGAATTTCATCTTGAAGTCTGAAACCATGTTCTATTCTCTTTGTAATGAGGTGTTTGACCACCCTCAGGCTGGACAGGATGTTGGGTCACTACTGCGGTCTTCGTCAAGGTAATCGCCTATGCTGTGGCTTCCATCGCTGCTGGAAGCAGGTGAAACGACACTGCACTTCTGACCATGTTCAAGCGGGGCTTGCGACCGGAACTTCAAGCCAAAATGGCGGTTAAAGGCGCCTCCGTGAACTTGAACGCTACGCAAGAGTTTGATTAAGACCATTTATGAGAGTCCCAGTTCGGGACACCCTGGAGTCAGTAGAACCTTAGAGCTAGTAAAAAATAGGTTCTGGTGACAGGGTCTGAAGAGCGATGTTAGCAACGCAGTAAGGGCATGCACCATCTAAAACTTCTCGCGAGTTGCCGGCCGGGCTATTAATGCCTCTCCCCACACCCAACTGCCCCGGTCACACATAGGTGTAGACTTTATCACCGACTTGCATAGATCACAGGGCAATACCGTTTTTTTGTGGCAGTGGACCGTTTCTCCAAGGCTTGTCGATTAATTCCCTTGGAGAAGTTGCCCACTGCCTTAGAGACGGCTGAGGTCCTGTTCCATTACGTGTTCTGATTTTATGACATCCCGGAGGACATAGTATCAGATCGAGGGACACAGGTCATTTCACGGGTTTGGAGGGGGTTCTGTAAGAACCTAGGCATAAATGTGAGTCTCACCTCAGGGGACCACCCGCAGTCGAACCGGCAAAATGTTGGTAGGTTCTTAAGATCCTATTGTGCAACATCTCAACACGATTGGGCTCGTTTTATACTGTGGGTGGAGTACGCCCAGAATTCGCTGAGGAATGATTCCACTCAGTTAACCCTGTTTCAGTGCATCTTAGGCTACCAGCCTCCCCTCTTCCCATGGTCCGGGTCACCATCGGAGGTCCCTGCGGTGGACGAATGGTTATGGCAGAGTGAACAAACTTGGGAGGAGGCGCATGTACGGTTGCAACAGGACTCCCATTGCTGGACTCCCAGTGCAGGGCTGGACGCATCCAATATCTGGTGGACTGGGAGGGGTATGCCCCAGAGGAATGTCCCTGGGTTCCCGCCGAGGAAATCCTCGACCCTTCAATGAATTTCATCAAGTGTTTCCCACACGTCCAGCCCCCAGACCATGGGGACGTCCTAAGAAAGGATGGTCTAGGGAAGTGGGAGCTGCCCGTCAGGAGGGGGGCTATGTCATGCTGGCTGTAGTACCAGCGCCACCGCACCTGAGGTTGCCGTCGCCTGAGTTTTGAAGGAGGCCAGGTCTGTTGTACACTGTGTACAACTGTGTTTGGACTTCTGCTTGCCTTTACGTGCTGAGTATCATCTACGAGTTAAATAAACCTACACCTGGTTCCAATCTGCCTCGCCCGAGTTTTGATACAATTACTACCAGTTAAATCCTTGAAAATTTTCAAACCTGCAGCAGGAATCTAAAACGCCAAATCAGAAAAAGTATGTAAGTATGGACAGTATGGGAAATGCTAATATAATTACGTAGTGTTTCTTAGGTTTACTTTAACTTTTATTTCATTGCAGACTGTATGAGCCTAACATGAAGATATGTCATGTTTTGTGTGGTCCACTTAATTTCATTTGTTAATATGCATCCATTTCTGCATTTCAGACCTGCAAAACATTCCAAAAAAAAGTTGGGATGGTAAAGAATTTACTACTATAATGTTGTCATTCCTTCTCACAACATTTAAAAGACATTTGGCTCCAAGGATACCAAGCAATGAAGTGTTCAGGTGTTATTTTGTCCCATTCTCCCTGCAAACACATCTTAAGGTGTGCAACAGTACGTTTGTTTCAAAATTCTCCACACATTCTCTATTGTTCTATGCTCTATAAGTGACACCCAATAGCCAGAGAGAGAGCTAAGGAGATTAATACATTTCTATGTCAAAGGACACTGAAACAATTTAACCGACAAGACATAAAATCGGGAGATTAGGTGGAAGCAGACCAAATTTCATGTGATCAGCAAGGTTTACAACAATCACAGACAAAGTCTGCACTATACTTATAATTTTATAAGCCATTAGGATCCCCACAGAAAGGTTGAATAAAAATTACTAAATTAAAACCTAAGACAGAAAGAAGTACAACAAATCAGGGAATCTGCAATTAATTGCATGATCATAAAAATAAAAAAAATCAATAATCAGGCAGAAATTGTGCTCTCTGGTACAGCAGTCTCTGATTGTGCAAACTGAAATAGAAAAGCATTCATCTTTGGAAATACAGTAAATTAGATTTGTATTCTGAAAAGGGTTCATAGGGTACAGTTCCACTGCAACATGGACTGGCCTCGTCTTTATGCATGCTCAATAGTCCAGGTAAATAATTCCCATAAAGTTGAATCAATTCATCTGGCCACAAGGTTTTAGTGGGTAGAAACATTTCATCACTCATCCAGGAAAACCTTGTGTCCAGATGAGCTGATATAACTTTTTGGGATGGACAGGCCTCTTTTTAATACAGCAATTACTGGCCAGGTGGATTAATGAGACCTGAATAGTGTTTTATACGCTCCATAGTTCTAAATATCATAAATTACCTAGTTAATACAATACTTACATTTATGGTGGTCCATCACTGATAAAGTGTCCAAATTTCTTAATTTAAGAAAATGTGTACCGTATTTTTCGGACCATAAAGCGCACCGGATTATAAGACGCAATATCAACGATCGGCTGCTAAACGGGTATATTTTCATACATAAAGCGCACCGGATTATAAGGCGCATGAAATGAAACAAAACTCTTAAGTTCCGTCGGAAGCTCAGTTTGGTCTTCTTTACCTGGCGCAGGGCGTCTTCTTGCTTCCTCCACTTCCGTACCATTGATTCGTTAATGTTGAATTCTCTCGCAGCTGCTCTATGTCCATGTTGTACTGCGTGACTGATAGCGCTGAGTTTGAAATCCGCTTCGAAAATAAATAAATGAATGAATGCACGTACCCTAATGCTGAAGCACATACCGTATTACTCCGCGATGCTGCGCACTATGGTTGCCGTAAGCTTCGTAACCTACCAAAGACCGTGCTAAAACATTTTGACAGATTTATGAGCGCCGTGTACCATCTACAATCGGTTCTAGGTCAGAAAGCACAACCAGATTAATTCATACATTAGACGCACACGCATTTTAAGGTGCACTGTCGATTTTTGAGAAAGTTAAAGGATTTTAAGTGCGCCTTATGGTCCGAAAAATACGGTAATATGTTTTTCTCATAATATGTGAAGTCATTAAGTCATCATCTATAATCCATTCTGGGGGTCCAGAATCTATCCCAGGAACTGGGCTCAGGGTGAAAATAAACATTAGACAGGGCAAGGTTATATCACACACTCAGACCTAAAGGTAAAAAAGAGTAGCCAGTCCCATGGTATGTTATTAGAAGGTGGACAGAACTGAGCTGAGGCTGAGCATCAAACCTTATATGAGTCGTTGGAGCTGTGAGGCACCAGCACTACCTGCTGAGTAATTGGTCCAAAATGATGGCTGCATATTATCCTGGCATGGATCCTTAACCCATTTATACACAACAATGGCAAGGTGTAAAACTCTGTAAATCTTTTAATAATACTCACTGTCAATGGAACATTATTTTCCATGCCAAGGTCTGTAATGCATGCCTGCTGTGAGGGGTGAAAGCCTAGCTAATTGTACCTAATGATTTTCCAAATAAAATGAAGCCTAAAGACATCAATGGGAATCCAATAGTGTAAGTGTCATTAATGTAAAAGAAGATGCAGTGTTATGTCACTTTCATTAACTTCTGCATCAGTTGGTGCGGACAGAACTCTAATTGCTATGTATCTGTCACTCCAGTAGCCTTAGCAGGGAAAGTCCATCAGAGAGCAGTTGGTTAGTGACTGAAGCAGTTGTCTTAATAGTGGAGGCAGTTCACCAAACATGGTGGTGTCATATTATGCAGTCATAAGCAGTTAAACGAAGACCGCTGACAGAATTCAAATGAAAACCCATTTAACCCAGTTATCTTTGTAATATGGCATTTATTTTTTATTCACTTCTTCCAGTCACTGTAGCAAGCATTTCCGTAAATAGACAGGGGTACTGTGGGCACTGTAGTCAAACACATTGGATGTCAATGTACAGACTTACAAATTCAAGTACATCTATACTGAGCACACAATACATGAGTTAGAGCATAATGCCCCATTTCAGTGGACCAAAAGTTATTGGACTAATTAATAAAATCTTGAACTGAGTTGGCATGTTTAGTAGTTGATTTTAAAACTGAAAATTGGTTTCCTCCAACATTACATAGACATGTTTTAGGTCAACTGGCATCTCTAAAAATGTCCGTGTGAGTGAAAGAGTGTGTGTGTGTGTGTGTGTGTGTGCGCATGTCCCTTGCAATGGACTGTCACCCTGTCTTGTCAACCCTGTTTGAGACAATGCTCCATTGCAAAAAGCGCTATATAAATAAATCTGACTTGACTGTCTAGAGTTGGTTCCTGCCTTGCAGCCTGTGCTGCCTGTAGGGCCTTGAATTGGATTAAATGGGTATAGAAAGTGAGCGAGTGAGTGAGTGATGCAAAAAAAGTGTGTTTCCCAGATGAGTGACCTTCAGGCCACCATTCCATCAAGTCAGTTTATCATATCTCTGACCTTCTATAGCTGTGCCAGTCAACAGTAAGTGCTTCTCATTGTGAAGTGGTAACAACTGGGAGCAATAACAGTGCAGCCACATAGCAGCAGGGCACAAAAGCTCACAGAACAAGTGAATAAAAATCATCTGTTCTTGCTTGCAACACTTACTGAACTACAAAACTGCCTTCACAGATTGAAGAGCAGGATCTAAGCCTAAGCTCACTCTGGCAGTCTGAGGGACAAATGTTTGTGTGGCAGGCGCAAAATGAGAACACGACCTGCCTGATCAAGTGTCAATTACAAAGATTAGTGGAGATGGAATAATGGGTTTCACATGGCTTAGACTGAGCCCCTTAGTTCAGTCAAGGACATCCTATATCCTACCTGAAATGACATATTCAGGAAGGACGTATAGATGTGATGTTTGGGTGTGAGAATACAATAAAATATAGCTGCCGAATTATGCTCAGTCATAAGTTTTTCATGTCCTTTCACTGTTTTGTTTATATCTACTGTGCTGTAGTACAGAACTGTCAATGACGTAACTTACCAGTTGCTTACACAAACTGGTCGTCATTCATAAAACCTTCGTAAAAACAGGAGCAAACTGAACATAAATTACGAGTATAATGGACCTTCCCAAAAACTATTTACAAATGCTGTGTTTGTTTCTTTGTTTGTGTACAGTGGTGCTTGAAAGTTTGTGAACACTTTAGAATTTTCTATATTTCTGCAAAATTATGACCTAAAACATCATCAGTCCTAAAAGTAGATTAAAAAAACCCACTTAAATAAATGAGAAAAAAATATTATACGTGGTCATTTATTCATTGAGGAAAATCATCCAATATTACATATTAGTGAGTGGCAAAAGTATGTGAACCTCTGCTTTCAGTATCTGGTGTGACCCCCTTGTGCAGCAATAACTGCAGCTAAATGTTTCCTGTAACTGTTGGTCAGTGCTGCACACTGGCTTGGAGGAATTTTAGCCCATTCCTCCGTACAGAACAGCTTCAGCTCTGGGATGTTGGTGGATTTCCTCACATTAGCTGCTCACTTCACGTCCTTCCACAACATTTCAATTGGATTAAGGTCAGGACTTTGACTTGGCCATTCCAAAACATTAACTTTATTCTTCTTTAACCATTCTAGGGTCGCTGTCTTGCAGCATGACCCACCTTCTCTTGAGAATCAGTTCATGGACAGATGTCCTGACATTTTCTTTTAGAATTCTCTGATATAATTCAGCATTCATTGTTCCATCAATGATGGCAAGCCGTCCTGTCCAGATGCAGCAAAACAGGCCCAAACCGTGATACTACCACCCACCATGTTTTATAGATGGGATAAGGTTCTTATGCTGGAATGCAGTGTTTTCCTTTCTCCAAACATAATGTTTTCTTTTAAAGTTCGTGTGCGATGCAGTGTTGTCCTTTCTCCAAACATAATGTTTTGCGGGGTTAACCATATAAGTTCTATTACGGTCTCCAATCCGTCCCAAAACAGCTGCTTCCCATAACCTTCTGGCTGTCTCACGCGGGATCTTTAGCAAACGCGAATACAAGCAAGAGCAATAGCAAACTGCAGACAGCAGCAATTTCCGGAAGGGGAGAGCATTGGCCCATTTCTCCTGCAACCCGGCCATGCACACCATGTTGTTGTCAGTGATTCTTCTGTCTGATGGAAGACTCAAGACATTAACATGTAGCCAAAGGTGGAGAGAGGCCTTCAGTCGCTTAGAAGTTACTTGAGGTGAAACTGCTTTGTGACCTCGCCAACTATTACACACCTTGCTCTTTGAGTGATCTTTGTTGGTCGACCACTCCTGAGGAGGGTAACAACGGTCTTGAATTTCCTCCATTTGTACACAATCTGTCTGACTGTGGATTGGTGGAGTCTAAACTCTTTAGAGATGGTTTTGTAACCTTTTCCAGCCTGATGAACATCAACAACTCTTTTTCTGAGGTCCTCAGAAATCTCCTTTGTTCGTGCCATGATACACTTCCACAAACATGTTGTGAAGAACAGACTTGACAGATTCCTGTTCTTTAAATAAAATGGAGTGCGCACTCACACCTGACTAATTTCACCTTCAAATTAACTGCTAATTCTAGAGGTTCACATACTTTTGCCACTCACTAATATGTAATATTGGATAATTTTCCTCAATAAATAAATAACCAAGTATAAATTTTTGTTTCATTTGTTTAACTGGGTTCTCTTTATCTACTTTTAGGAGTGGTGTGAAAATCCATGTTTTAGGTCATATTTATGCAGAAATATGGAAAATTCTAAAGGGTTCACAAACTTTCAAGCACCACTGTATTTAACGTCACTATCAGCATCAGCGGCCATTTCAGCGACAGTACAGTTACATCTATACACAAGTTTTCATCAAGACTAGTTTTATATATATATATATATATACATATACACTCAAGTCAATGCCAATTTAGGGTAATCAATTAACCTAACACACATGTCATTGGGCTTTGGCAGGAAACCGGAGTACCGGGAGTAAACCCACACCAACACGGGGAGGACCCAGGTCGCTCCACCCTGGGATTGCACACAGGACCTTCTTGCTGTGAGGTGGTGGTGCTACCCACCAAGCAAACGCTGTGTAAACACCAGATTTGTTAGTAGAACTTGTGTATGTTAAAGATTACCAATCATTCGTGAATCAGGCGTGTGTGTAATATGTTCATTTACAATTAGCATGATCCAAACCCACGAATAACCAATGACCACCATACAAAATAAAGCCAAAAAAAAAACCTATTCAGATGTGGTAATTAATGTTTTAAAACACCTTTAATTTTCAAGAGTCGACAGTGGTGTTTCGGGTCTTAAAAAAAGCACCTTGGCAACTAATTAAATGTAGCCTACTGTATAAATGCAGTTTCATCTGTTACCAGAACAGTCCAAGGTCAAGATGAAAAGGTTCAACATGAAGCTTGAATCTAAAAAATGTATCAGCACTGGCAGGCACTTTCTCAAACAGGAGCTTCTGTCATCAAACCTGTCTGTCACCGACAAATGAATCGGCAGCATTATTGGTGAAACATCTTTGTCAGGTATAATTCCTGGTGCTGACAGTGATCTGCAGGTGGAATAAAATCTGGTGGTAAGTTAAGCATAACAGTTTTGTGCCATTTTAACCTAAACCCAGCCAAAATGACCACACTGGACAGATCATCGCTGCAAAGGACATACATACACCTACATTTGGTTGATAAATGCATGCTGAGAAGGTGACTTATCTGAGAGTAGTAACTGTTTGTAAATTAGAAATAGTATGCTTTGCCTAAATGAATAGAACTATCAAAATGGACAGTTGTCGCTTGGCTTGGATTTCTTTGAACCAGTCATTCATATTTTTTACATTGTGTTTATTACATGTATTTCTTATTACTACCACCATTCAGTTGCATAGTCGAAATGCCACTTACGAAGGATACATAATTCTGACTGAAGCAGAAAATTTATGAATCAGAGTTGTGTGTAAATGATTCTTTGACAGAAATAAATACCACAATTAGAGATGTATGCATACCAATCAAAAGTTCAACATAGTCAAATAAAAATTTGTAATGCTGGTTTGGGTAGTCTGGTGTGTGTTTGTGTTTCGGTAGAGGATAGGATGGACCATTTCAGAAACGTTCAAGTTTCTATGAATAACAGGCTGTATTAGGAAACAGAGTGCTGGCATAGGAAGTAGAGCACTGAGTGTAATTTTGTTTACTCTTCTTTTTTTAAGCATTATATCATTCTTTGGTCAATACTTGAATGCAGTGCAGCCTTGTCTAATGACACATCTGTTGTCTTTCGGACGTTACGCACACTACGCATGGTCAGGAGCAGGTGTACATTTTGTTCGTACTTACTAACATTTTGGTTCTACAAACATTTTCATGAATACAACCATTTATGAAAAAAGTGTTTTTTTACGAAATATTTACACACAAATTCGTTCTGCTCGTGTTCCATGAATGAGGCTCACTGTGTTTTTATTTGATTTGTCCTTCTAAGCATCTCCTTAGCATCAGGTAGCACAGCACCACAGATGAGATCCCTGCAATTTGCCTCTGCCCTGTAGGTCATGAGGATAAAGCAGTGGTAAATAATGGTAATATCACTCTGTTTGCTCTTTAAATTTCAATTGTATCATGTTCATTCCAATGGGAATCTTGCGGAACCGTCCTCTATTCTCTTGCTCCCTGCTTGTGATAGGATCTGACAGGGAAAGCAGACCAGCTTAGACAGACTAATTCCTAATGCATACAGGGCAGGAGATTCAATTCAGTGCAAAACCTTCATCCATATCTCACCATAAATATCCCACATGTGCTATATCAAAAACAAGCGTCTGCGTGTGTGCACAGGGGGAAGGTAGGGAATCAAAAATGGGTGCCAACATCAAGAAAAGTGGCTGCACTGTGAATTATATAAAGTAACATGTACAAATTATTACTGGCTAACTGCCCCTAATGAATCCAGCCAGACCAAAATGGATTACGCTCCCAGTGAGACCATCCATTTCATTCAGCAGCACAGTGTGACTCCTCTAGTCCTACATAAGGAAAACCATCTAGGAGAAATTTTGGGTGCAATACAGTGAAGCCATTACTAGACTAATTTGTCTTCATGGAAGTATCAGTATCATACAAGATATGTGTGTTTAAAAAGTAATTATACAGACGTTAGAACTGCTTACACTGGGCCTGGCACAGATGTTCTTGATAACAGTATTTGAAATCCTTTTCAATTATCCACCAAATGCCACCTACTCTGATTATCTCTCTTCTCTAATTATCAGGCAAGGCATCTGATCTTCTTACTGTTGTCATTCCTGACTATGCTGATATGAAAAAGCCTAAGCAGACAGCTCTCTCACTCTGTTTGTTACAGTTTATGTGAGCGGGTGGCTTGCCTTTTAATTATTGAGCACAGCCTGACACACTAATAAGTAGAGTCTACACTTCTTGTCACATAGTGGGAGAGAAATTGGGTTGCATATGAGCTAGTGAATTTATTTCTTCATATTTCTCACAAAACTGCAGCCATAGCTAAAGCAAATATAATATTTCATTCCGTTTATTGCCCAAGAGCAACAAAATGAGATATTGGAATTTTTCTATTGATTTTTGCTTTCGTTCAAGAGGAATACCAGTTCCATAGCATCGTTCTGGATCTAATTACAAGAAATGCATACAGAAACTGTACTACGTTGGCTTTCTGACTGCCCAACATGTTGAATCCTCAATGTAGTATATTATGAAGGTTTTTTTTCCATTACACTTTAAAATAAACATAACCCCAATAATCAATTATATTCCATAATTTAGATCTCTGTGTAAGCGCATGGCAATTAGGCCCACATTTGTAGCTAGGAAGACTTTTCATTTTGAGGGATATTACAGTGCCATATTTTCACCCCATCCCATTGTCATGAATTATCTTGGTAAACATCTCAAGTACTAATTTAATATATCGTGAAGCAGGCTGTTCCGCATCCAACTCGCCATGTGATTGATGAATGACTAGAAGATAAAGCAGCGACTGAGATTTATGGCCTGCCGGCACACATAATATGTATGATTATCAGCAGCATGCTGAAAACTACTGCGTTTGAGTGATAGGCAGAGCGTTAGTGATCATGCAAATGAGTGTGGTGGGAGGGTGAGACTGTGCCAGCGCAACTGGCTCGTTTGTATTTCCACTGTAGGCCCGAGCTCCTTGTCCTGCAAAAGCCGTGCAGAGGTACAGACCGCATCTCCTTCACCCACACAGCGCCTGCTTGCTCTCGGAAACCCTCTATCAACTCTAACACACCTCGAGTTGTGTGTAACAAAGTGCTATAATTTTGCTCTACTAAGTCATGCTGAAAGCCGCTCCTATTCAGCTATGCACCAGAGCAATATTTGTCTCCCCCTGATTTAGGTATAATGCCCATTGGCATTTCTGAGCGCTTAAAATGAGTCCATTCCTAATTGACTGATGGCATGTCATCATAAATCCCAAAACCTGGTGGAGTTTATTGATCCTGCAGGAGTGCTTGTTCCTTTCAGCATATGTCACGGCACTCTCTCACAGGCAGCTAAGTAGGAGGGATATTTTACAGTCAGAGCATTATCATATGCACACTATGCCCATTGTTATATGCATCACTGATTTAATGTGAGGCAGCATGACTAGCATGGCACCCTGGAGAGGACTTGATTTGGTATGCAGACCAATTTATATATTTACATGTCATCATAAATAACATTAATGCACCTCAGAGGATTGCCAAAAGTGATTGTTTATCCACGTCCTAGCAAATGTGCTTGACAATATTCTTGATGAACAGCCCATGGCTGTCTTTTAAAGAGCTGCATTTTGGCTGTGTCTCTAGATCCTACAGTTTAAGGTGTGCTTGGGTTCTGCTGATTACCCCGTCCTGTGTTTCCTCTACAGATTCCCTGACTCTAAGAGCAAGCTAATCAACTCAAACCTATAGCAACAAAGTCACCCTTCAGTTCCAGTTAGGCCTTTATTTTTCCTGAAGAGATAAGTATCCTCAGGGAAAAGCTGTATCATTTTGGTTTCTAGTACATTTACATTTAAATCATTTATCAGGCGCCCTTATCCAGAGCAACTTACAGCTCATACAACACAGTTAGGGGTGGGAGTCACTTCACGATTCAATTCGATTATGATTCAGAGGCCTGCAATTCGTTATTAATCAATTACAGATGCATCTTGATGCATCTTCTTGTCTATAGAGGTGATTCTATGACTTCGGTTTTGATGTCATTGTACATTACCAGCCTAACACCAAATGAATTTTCAAGTGATTTCACCATTACAGTCAAATATCCAGTGCCGAAATACAATCATGAGATTTGCATCATGCTCGTGTCATCTCGATCATTGGGTGTAAGATGGTCAGGATAGCTGTTCTGAGAGCTGTCTTAATTCAGTCTTTTTCCTTCCCTGATGTTCCAATAAAATCAATCGTGTTTAATACTGTATTATCATAAGTCTTAAGTCTTGGCTCATGCCAATAGTGACGTGAGCATTGTCAACAACCAATAGGTGAGCTCTCTCCAGCACCAAACAGGAAATTACATATGCATTTGGATGGTACAGGTATAGGTGATTGTTATAGTTCAGTAGGTATAGGCCTACAGGTATCTGACCAAATAACTTTATTTTACTGTGCTACATTTATTTCTTAATGCATTTGGGCTATTTACTATTTTGTATATTTGTCAATTCTTTGAGTTCTATGCAAATTACTGCAGATTCAAGCACTGAAATAACATAGAAATGTAATACTGTACATAAAATAATGAAATGCTGTGTTTTCCTTTTACCTTAAGATTTCATTACAATACTTAAAAAGCCACTTTGTTTATTTCACAGCCTGTGTGGCCGACTGTGCTGTTTTTGTTTACTGGTTGATTGTTTTTAGGTGTGTGTTTTCAAAAGATTTGAAATAATCTCAAAAGCAATCTAGTTTCAGTCTTGCAAATAGCGACCATGCAAGATCTCCAGCCACAGGCTGTCCGGGAGGTGCTCACTTCCACAGTTCCAAGTTCTGCCTTTCATTCGTCAACATTACATTGTCAACTGACATAAATAAAACAATTTTTAATATTTCTGAATCGATGCAGAATCGTCCTCATCCAGATCTCGATGCAACTAAGAAACGATTTTTCCCCCATCCCTACTTACAATCCAAGCAATTGTGGACTTGCTCAAGGGTCCAACAGTGGCAGCTCAGCAAAGCGGGATAAATGCACTTTCGATAAATTCACAAATGGTACATTGAGGTAATGCTACCACATGATCAAGAATAACATGCAGTTACATCGTAAGTTCATAATATTCTGTAACTGTACCTTGAGATTTGAAAATAGGCCTTAGAGTCCAGGTATTGTTGTGTTGTAAGATATGAGTGAGTAAGCGCACCAGCTCGACTCTGATTCAAAATGTGGTTGTATCCATTCCCACTTTCCCAATGTATAGTATGGTAAGTCACACATTAGCATTGTTTCCATTACCAATGGCATCATTTCTACCAGTGCCTACTTCTTACCTACTAGTTATCCTTCTTGCTAGAGTTCCAAAGAGGCACATACTTGGGCAGATTTTAAAAAATCCTGAAAGTCACTCACATAGTGTGACTAATCAGCTAAAACACTTTTTGACCTGATGGTACGGCACAGCAATTATTAACAGGGGTGACTGTCAGCCAACATTTCTCTCTCCTTTGATAAGTCATTTATATATGACAATATGACAAGCTACAGATTTGAGCTACCCACAGTAATGTTTTCTCGTTGCTGGTTTTTAATTTGATTTGACATTTAGTGAGTCATATAAGAGTTGACAAATTCCACATGCTTTTCATTTCTTGTATATTCCCACTGCACAAGGTGTAATGCACTATATGCCCAATGGAAAGTGCGCTGCACATTATCTTTGTTTCACAATGAGTAAACCCAGTCCTGCATTTGTTTTTGTTGCTGCCACTCCAGTAGTCTTGGTCCATCATGTGCTAAATAGGTAAAGATCTGTGAGGTGATACAGATTAGTAATATGGCTACAGTGAAGGGTACACATATTCAGTACAGGTATTTAAGTATAGTAGCTGGTGTAGTTATGCGGACTTTTCCTGTGTACACCTGATCTAATGTGCCAGGTACACAGAGCTGCTTCTGCTCAGTGAAAAAGGAGACAATGTTCGCGACTGCATTATGGAGTAAAGCAGGAAAAACAGGCCTCATTAACCCCCAGAGGCAGTGCCCTGTTAGGAGCAATAAATCCTCTATATGTGTACAGCAGTGGAGGAACAGTTTCCTTTTATGTGTGCGTATGGGGATGATCACCTACTGTTTTCTCAGATGTGATGCATAACCTCACAGCTGCAGTTACTCCAAGCACATAACCATGTAGTTCAAACGTACACTACCACAAATAACTTCAGGATTAAAAGCTGTAGATGTGCTAATAGTGAATCCAGTTTGACTGGGGCCACTAAAGCAGGAGTTTACTACCAGAAGGCTCAAATATAAGTGCATAACAGGGTTTAAACATAGCAGGGGGTGGAATGTCACTATGCTCCCCTCCTGTGGTTGATGTATTGCAGTGACCTGGCAGGAAGAGCTCCACTAAAACCTCTGTACATGCCAAAATACGTTTTACAAGCTGTGCCCTAATCAGCTAGCAGCCAGCGGTCCATAAATCCAGGCATGTCCACGGAGCGCAGTCACGGCTGGGGAAGGAGGCCCGGGATATACAGGAGAGGCTGAAACCGGACCAGGCCAGAGACCAGCAATACTGGCAGAGATATTTGCAGGGATATAGAGGTAAAGGGAGGGACCGAGAGAACTACTGATGGGGTCAATACTGTGGCACTGTAATTTATGCCAGGGTTTTAATCCAGCAAAGTGGATGCACAAACATCTTTGCATATGAAAGAGTGTACATGTTTTATGTCATATCAAATAGACATGTCCCTTTAGTCAAGTCCTCTGGAACTGTCATTACATCAGGACATACAATCACCTGGGAGAATGATGTGATTGAATACTCTGCAACAACATAAACAAGATCATTTGAAATATTTAAAAAAGTAAGCGCATGTCAACTTTTCCCCTCCATGATGAAAAGCAGAGC
The DNA here is from genome assembly GCA_025084515.1 of Ancistrus triradiatus. Lineage (NCBI taxonomy): Eukaryota > Metazoa > Chordata > Actinopteri > Siluriformes > Loricariidae > Ancistrus > Ancistrus triradiatus. Next base: position 35,204 of record JAJAGP010000422.1, on the reverse strand, counting down.
TTGAGTTTTAACCTTCAGAATCCCCTGGTGATAACAAAGCTCGAACATCAACTACAGATGACAATGTTTTCTGCGTTATACACCGTTCCTCCTTTGATAAGAGGACTAATAGTACCAGAGTCCTTCAGCCCAGAGAAAAAGGCTCAGAAGAAAGGGAATCAATAAATTTAATGACACATTGGAGGCATCACGCTTGAATCCTAAAATGCCTTAATGACCTTTCTTGACATCTCAAAATAAAGGTGCATCATAGAGTAAAATAAGTAGAGAAGTTCATCACTTCAAGCAAGTATAAATAAAGAAATGCTTTCTCTGTTAAACCAAGTAAAGCCAAACCAATATAAATTCTTATGTCTTGGCATTACCATTATGAATGCTTCATACTACATATAAACATACAGCATGTCTTTGCTGTGCTTAGTAAAACAAGCTTTTGTTTATAAAATGAGAACTGCCTTTTTAATAATAGGGGCCAAATTGTTCATAAGCACATGTTAATAATGTTTCACTTGTGGATGTAATTTATTTAAGCATCATTACTATAGTTTCTATACATACTGTACAGTATATAATATACTGTAATGAAAAACGTGGTGCTGGTGCATATGCTGTCCATTAGATGGCAGCACCGAGATCTGTGTGTTTTGGACAACCCAAATCAAATAGCAGTATACTCGTTTCATTTTGAATCCCATGTTATATTTAAATTGAAAATTGATTTTTCTTTTTTTAGACTTTTCTCTGTAAACCCTAGAAAAAAGCTGAGCATGAAAATCCCAGCAGTTCAGCAGGTTCTGAAGTACTCAAACCAGCTAGCACCAACAACCAAGTCACATTCAAAGTCCCTTAAATCACCTTTCTTCCACATTCTGATGCTCGGTTTGAAGTTCAGCAGGTCATCTCGAGCATCTGTGCATGCCTAAATGCATTAGGTTTCTGCCTTGTTATATCCCAGGAAAAAATGTACTGTGAATTTTCATAGTAAAACTGTGAATTGCTTGACAGTTTTAATGTGAACTTTCACAGTTTGACCATGAAGATCACATTTGTACTATGCATTTTTGATGGTTATGATTATTGATTTGGCCACTTTGTGGTTCTACTGTCAAATTTCATAGTACAAGTGTAAACTTGGTGGACTATGAACGGACCATGAATTATTTCGGTGGTAATTTGGCCACTTTATGGTTCTACTGTCAAATTTCACAGCACATTTTTCCTGGAATGTTATATGATTTCTAGTCATATAGAATTTATTCTAGGAATCCTTAAATGGTGTATGACTGATCATTCCTCATACAAATATTAAGCAAACTGGCACCTCTACAAAAGCATACTAGCATGTCTAACCAGACAGAAGGAGAGGAACGCCCCTGACTACATGAGCAGTGGCCTTGAGATCGTGGTTTGAGGGCAGAATGATGTATGAGCTCACCGACCCACCAAATCCTCCTGGCTCCACTGCCTGTATTTCCTGCTGCAGTCAGTCTCCAATTATAAATCAACTGTCCCTCAATTCCATATGTGATTCATTATTATTTGTCCACGATAATTTACAGAAGTGGTTTTCTATGCTTTTTACTTCATGTCAGTAATTTATGATGGCGTAAAAACAATATAACTGTATTTTCTCTCTCAGTGGCAAAGCAATCCACAATTTAGTGGATAAATTGAATGGGTAGTGAAGCGTCATTGATTAAGAAGACTGTACTAATGGCTTTGTGTGCCTGTTTTTTTTTAAAGCATCAACCATTTCCAAGTAGAAATAACAAAACCTGACTCATATAGGGTCATGCCAGAAAGCATAAAGCACAAGAGCACAACAGTTAATCATTATGTCATATTGCCAAGTTTGTTTCTAAAACATGGCAAACTGTAAATTATACTTTGTATTTTTATCAGTGGATTTGAATGCCCTGGATTCAGCACAAAAATGCCTATGTCACCTACTCATTAACTGATAACTGATTGCTGTAGAAGCAAACACGTTTAAGAACATGAAGGATGAATAATGACACTTCTCATCTCATCTCATTTTTTTTCTGCTAATCCACTGAAGGGTCACAATGGCAGCAGGGCAAGCAAAGAAGCCCAGGCATCTCCCCTACAACTTCTACCAGCTCCTCCTGGGAGATCCCCAGCTGTTCCTAGGCTACCCGTGAGAAATAATCTCTCCAGCGGGTCCTGGGCCTACCCTGGGGCCTCCTCCCAGTTGGCCAAGCCCGGTATTCCACCAGCGGGAGGCATCCAGGAAGCATCTTTATCAGATGCCCGAAGCACCTCATCTGGGTCCTGTTTTTTAATAAATTAAAGCACCATTCAGGACAGGTCTATTGATGTTATAGTTTTCAGACTTTTATAGTTTTAGTCACACAGGCTAAAGAGGGCATGTTATATTGTTCTAACCATGACTTTCATGATGAAATATTGTGTATATGTCACACTGGGAGACAGTCGTCCTGCTCGTTGCTAGAGTGGATACTGTGCAAAGATAAAGCTCTTAAGTCAAAACTATAAATCTAACAATGGAGACTACAGATGATTGCTTTAAGACTACACAGGAAACCCAGCTTCCCCGTCAGTTTAATTTAAATGCAGCTATGAAATGTTCCCCAAGTTTCTATATTATTCATTAATCTTGGTGGATTTCAATTCATTGGTGATTCAAATGGTTAAATATCCCACTGCAGTATCATGCTGTTCATTCATTGAACTCAAACTCCTTCTGATGAACACTGCCGTCTGAGTGTAAAATCTGATTTGAGCCCCCAATGTAGAGCTAACAGACACTCGTGGAAGTGTGTCTCCGACACATAATGTTGTATTTGAGTATCCACTGTTTGGAATAGGAAGAAAATTACACTCATTGGGCAAACCATTTTTAGGGCATCATTTTGAGCGACAGCAGGACTCACGAGCGTCCTTGGAAGTGGAGGGAGTGTGGGGAAACACCTCACTGGTTATATTCTGTTATGATGACTGGTCGAACTCTTAAAGGAGCTGAACCTCATACCCAGACGTCAATCAGTGAATCAGGAATCAAGAACATATGACTGACTTCTCCAACTTCAATAAATCTATGCCAGAAAGTCTTACAATTGTTTTGAATACTAAACAATTATAACGATAAAATACCAATATGTGTAAAACAGCTTTGTATTAGCAAAGTTCAACAATAACGTTTGCCCGATTGCCCACGGGACAAGTAAAATGGGACGTCGGGACAGCAGCCTCAAAAATAACTTGCCTACATTTCATGCGTCCAGTCAAAACAAACCAATAATATTATCTGTTGATAAATGATGTCACAGTGAGGCGCGATTATGATGCAAAGCATGTCGTTTTTGACCCATGAATTTAAGCAGTAGGTATTTGAGCAATCATTAGTTTTACAATGGCGATCTATGATGTTTGCTACGATGTTATGAAATCTTTGCTTAATAACCTTAACTAAACATATTAACTTGTGTGCTTATTCATAAGTGAATAACATTTTTAAATACAAAGATTTGTAAGGGACAGTAGAAATTTGGTTCGGGACAGTGAACTTTACGGTTGCTTTCCCAACCAGGTAATTTGGGAAAAAAATTAAACCTTGTATTATGTAGCACAACTAACTGCAGCTCCACTGGATGAATATAAGAAGCATCCTGCAATGGTTGACCAGTAAATAGAAGTGATTGACAGCTTCCTATGTAATAAAGGAGCCACATGCATGGCTGTGACCTTACTTGGCCAGCATAGGGACTGTACATATACATATATAAACAACCATTTGTGCATCTCTTATTTTAAAAACCACCAGACACCAGTGATGGAGACACACCTGTGCTGTATCCCAGTACGGTGGGGCAAGCAGTTAGCAGAGTTAGTCCCACACTGCCTAGTTTGATCCTGACCTCAGACTCCACCAGTGTGTAGTGTTCATGTCCTCATAATGTATGTGTATGGTTTCCGTGGGTACTCTGGGTCATTCCAAAGACGTGTGAGGTTAATTGGTCACTCTCAAAAGCCCCAGTGTGAAAGTGCTTGACTAGTATCGTTATAACCTTGTTCCTGACACGAACAGCCATTGATCCTGTCTAATGAACATCGCTGTCTGAGCTGTCCTTATATCACAACATAAATATGAAATCTGAATGAATTCCTCTCTATACATAACTAACACCTCAAAACAATGTATGTACCTAGTGATCTTTAGACGAAACCACCAACTAAATGCTTCTAACAAAGTATTACAAAGAAGTTATCTTGGTATGTAGCTATCAAGGAGTGAGCGCCAATGATATGGCATCTATACTGAAAGCTTTTAGCCTGATAATGGCACTTCACATACTGTACCTCCCTCCATGTTATCAAATGTGACTGTGTGGACCTGCCGCCGTGGAGCAGATGGTCTGGATAGATTTGTGGTCTATGCTCGTGTTCATCACGCAGATGCCATGGATCTCAACAGCTAATTTTAGACTGCTGTGATGACAGAATTAACTGGAACCCTCTTCCCACTTCAGAGTGAAAGGTCAGGGGAAATTAAAGACTGCACGAACATGTAAGAAAGACCTCTGTCCTCAGACATTAGCCTAAATGCTACCTTGGTTGGGCCTGACGAGACTCTGCCAGCCCACAGAGGTCATTACTACATTAGCTCAGCCACTTAACTGCTTAAATTCACTCCACCATCTTTTCTCCCCAAAGTGTGTGCTGCCTGTTCTTTGTTTTCTTTTAGTAATGTAATTCAAACATGTCCTGAGTGAATTAATTAATTACAAAGCTGGCTGGGTATCAGCGGTAAATATGATTTAATTATATCCCCAGCATCTTTGTTAAGAAGCCAACTGTCAGCCAGCAGTACATTAGGGCTGTGTGCAGCATGCCCGGGGCTGCTTACTCAGTCAAGCAGCAGAAACAAGAATTAGCAGGTACATGGAGACAGGTACACTGTACGCCCTCCCTGCTGAACACTGTTGCTGAGCAGCATGATTGGCAAGTCTCTGACCGTTCCAAACACAGCATGACAAGGCTCTCTCTCAGACTTTCCTTCACATACTAGCCAAGGAAGCAAGCAGACACTTCATAGCCTGAAGAGAGCAAGCTCAACAGCACAAAGCAAATGAAATAAACAAGCAGTGAGGCAGCCCTAATGTCAGACTATTCCATGCTTATGGGCGCTGAAGTTTATGACTGTTCCTGATCACTCCGTGTGTCACTGCACTAATTCAGATTGAGGTGGGCACTGGGACTGCCACGACAAGTGCCTGCCTTCCGTTTAATGGCGTCACTCTGAGCTCCTATTTTTCTCTGTCTGACACATATTGATAAGACGTCAGACATAATGTCCTTGTTTATGGAGATTGAAGCCATATATAAAGCCAAGTTGTGTTACACTAGCTCACTTCAGTCTGTTGTATATTGTAGCTATTAGGGCCTTGCATGGATGTCAGCATGTTAAACAGATTTACTTGGAAACATCGCCCTAACGTACCACACTGCATAAAGTAAGTCATGTAAACCAAATCACTTGGCACCGACAGAAAATAACAATTACAATGAACAGTGATGCAAACTAAAGAGGAAACGCAGACAAACCTTTCATCAGTCTGTCGTCAATGTCCATTCGATTTTGGGTTTATGAAAATTGACACACTGACTTATATGGACTATAACTTTCACATAAACTTGAGTGAAAGTTTTGTTGCACAAATGTCTCAAATAATGCCTATGAGGGGAAAAACAAACTAAAAAAAATAAAAAGGATGTGTAAACTGAAGTGCATGGTCTGTCTTTTTTATCTATGTCTAGATGAGAAAAGCAGGCACTCTCTCCCCACTGTAAACCTGAATCAAATCCAGAGCTCAATAATTATAGCATACCAGATCCTTCTGGGGGTGAAAAAAATCAATAGCCTAAGGACAAAGAACCTATAGCCATCACTTAATTCTCTTATCACACTGATTTAGTGCAGGAGAAGGATGTTAAATAACTGTAAATCTTTATCTATGACTTTGAGGGTGCTTTATGGCAGTTCTAACACCAGTTCTGAGACAGAATGTCTATATGTTCTGCAAGACACACAATTTATAGCTTTATTACCCTTTGTCTTAAAGAGCAGAGAGACATAGCAGGGTGGAAGGAGATAGCAGTCACTGAAGTGGAAGAGTGGGGAAAAAAGAATTGGATGCCATCATGGCGAGATACATATATCTGTGACAGGTTTATAGGCAAGGACCCTTCTCTGTTTTGGGCCCCCTCATCCTCTCAGCCCCACCTTTCACCCAACATCATATGAAATGAAGGCGATTTAATTTTCTGATTTATCTGCGGTGTGATCAGATTTACCTTAGCATTCTTACAACCACTACTCTCCCCCATGTGGATCCAGAGGTCACAGAGAGGACTTCGTCAGAAGACTCTGGGCTTCTCTCGCTTTTTTTTAACACACTGGAGAGTCATGAGTTCCTGTAGCCAGGAGATGCTTCCACATATTTTCTACCCCTGCTGACAACTGGCTTATTGTTTGGCTTGATAAGGGTACAGTGTTCCCAGTAATAGGAGTTAGGATGAGACGTAAGTCACTGAGACACTGGTAAAACTGAATCAATAGATAATAGCAAATTCTCATGAATGCTAAAAAGGGCCCATAAAAATTGGATCAATTATAAGAAAGCATTCTGTTTATCTTTGCCAAGTAGGACAATAAAGAGTTAACTTTGTGCAAAGTGTAAAGAAAATGAAATAGCCAGATCCACATCTGACCAAAATACAGTACATTCATTTAAATTAAGAGATAATACTATAAGCTGCATGTGTCATTTCATGGCATACCACTTGCCTTGGACAGGTGTCAATCCTGTTATCTAAGGATTCCACCAGTGTCACAAGCTTCAATCAGTTTTCACTTACTCTTTCACTAACATATTTGTTGGTGTCTATAGGCACTTTCGCAACAAACAGTTCTAAGGACTAATTGGGAGGAACTCCCCCAATAAATAAATTCCTTCTTTTGGTTTGCATTCCTTTTCGTTTGGTTTGCATTCACACTGCTAGTAAGAACACTGTGTGAATATGTAGGAATTGCATCCTTGCCGCATATAGGCTCAACATAGCCTGGACTTCCCTGTCGGCCCTTTTGCGGTCTGTGTTGTTGTTGGTTTTTCTTTTCATTTTTAGTGTGGAGATCTATTGATCATGTAGCTATTGGTGTACAAGTATATTTAAACATGAGCTCAGCACAGGCACATGAGTCTGGGCCAATCGTACATCTGGAGCAATCACAGCATACTTACGCCACTCAGGGTTCCTATGTGCTGAGAAAAGACCCTACCTTGAAGTAGGAGCTAAAACTGTTCTTAGACCTACAACCGTCCCCAGTTCCTGTGATGTGGACACAAAAAATAGTTCTTAGAACTATGAAAAAGTTGCGAAAAAGTGTGAGTTTTACTTTTTTTTGCTGGTCTGTCAAATTGACCTAGATTCAGTGACTTCCTTTGACAGATATTCTACAACCATACCAAATGCAATAAGGCATTTTTGCCAGTCTACAATCTACTTTCAATCCATTACACACAACACTGTCAATCTTCTGGCCTAATGAAAGAATATTTGATTTTTGCACAGATTAACAACTTTTTGACACGGAAAAATAACAGCTGCTAGAGGAGGTTGAAACCTTTTTCTGAGGAGCTTATACTTAACACTCAAACATGACACCAAAAAAAAAAAAACCTTGTCCAGAAGTAAAAATGGATCAACAAAAACCACAAAAGAAAGATAATACAGAGGAATGCAACTATTTTCTTCTTTCTTTAATTTGTATTTGTACCATATGCTTTCAGATTTTGAAATTATTTTGCTGTAGACTTTGTAAATTTTGGCACAAAATTTCTTCCATCAGCCAACACCAGATGCAGCAGAGACCGCAAATTTGTGGCTGTGAGATTAAACTGACAGTGAGAGGGGATCACATAACATCCCATTCATAAGGCAAAGGAGGCCCAGCTGAATCGTACCATTCAGTTAAACATAAATACTCATACAGCCATCTGACAGGGGTTTTAATTAGAGGAACTAACAGAGTAGGACAAATGTATTTCTTTAGGGCAGTTTGAGTTATGGGCCCCAGCTGTCCAGATAAAGTTAGGCTTACGAGCAGAATGTTCCACAGCAAGACATGCACAGGAAGAGCAAGAAATTATTGTGTTCCAGTACGAAACTTCTTCCAGATGAAGGTGCCAGTGTGATGTACAGAGGTGCAGAGCAAGACTACATTCACTGTATAGCCAGTATGCAAAACTGTTTCAACACTGATCATTCTTTACACCAACAAGGAAACACCCACCGACGAATAACTCTAGTAAGAAATAACTGTATTTTACTTAAATAATTGTAATTAAAATATACTGAACTTTGTCTATGTTGTAAGTTTTCTAAGTTAACAAAAAAAATGTACAAGTGTCATTTTGACAAATATTGAACATTCATATAAATTTGAATTTCACTTAATGCACTTGATTTATACTTATTAGTAAATACATTTCTTGTATATTTCCACAAAGTGTGTTAAAAGTAATTATTATATTTATGCACTTGAAGCATGCAGTACATTTTTTAATATAATTAATCAACAAGTAAATATAATCATTGTTAACAAAACATTTTGAGCATACTTTGTGGTAGTGCACTAAAACACTAATTAATAATATATTTCCCTTTTTTAGGCATCGTAATGAAGAATTATAGACTTATATAGAATAGAATTATAAGACTAATTATAAATTAAAAGTGTGCCTTTAATGGGCACATCATAATCTACTTCTTACAAGTAACATATTTATATTAGTATTTTATTTTTAGTTAACTACATATTTCCGGTATAGCCAGTTTCCTTCCACATTAGAAAACCATGTGCTAAAAATGGCCGCTCTGAATTGCCCTAGTGTACATGTGTGACTGACTAGTATCGTTATAACCTTGCTCATTTCATGAATAGCCGTCAATGCTGAGGTGACATTAAATACATAAATAAAGCCTTGACACAAGTAATAAAATGTGTTTTGCTTACACTGTAAGTATACTTGCATCAGGTCATAACTTACATATGCGGTAGTAGATTTAACGCACACCTAAATATTCTTCAATAGTTCCATTTTAGTATGGTTAAATCCACTTAACCCAGTTACAATTAGAAGTTCAAATTATTTCTTTACAAAAAGCATGCTAACGTATAAAATTAATTAACATTTCCTGGAGCAATTGTGTGTCGATCCTTAGACATTACTCCCAAGAGCAAAATTCCTCCTGAACCACGGCATGCTAAAGGGATATTGCACATTGCTGTTGCATAAGGGATTTAATTGAATGGGTGAAAAGGAAAGGACAGTTTCATACTGCCTTCCTTATTGCGCTCTAATATATTAGCTGCCATTTCAAGGGTCTTTGAAATAATTACTTACTGGGGCCACATGACACTCTCAATAAATTCACTTCCCTTTTTAAGTTTTAAAGGCAAATGCATATTGTGACTGTCACTAAATGTCTGCTCTCTCCTGGAGAAGAGTTAATTTGAGGTAAGAATGCGTCACTGCAGTTTAGTAACTACACCCAACACCCTGCTATAACTCAGTAAACAATGTGCAAGGGACAGAAACTATCAAAATAATGTAATAAATTAATTAGTACCCTCACAGTTTAATACATTCCATCCTGGCACACTAATGTAATTATGAATTATGTACACCTGTCATGAATCATTTATGCACATTATTAGCGAAATCGGAAAATAGAATTTGTACATATCAAAATGATTAAAATGAATGCTCACTTAAAAGCTAAAATTATGTTCAGGCCTAGTTTTAAAAAATACTTATTGTGAGCTATGTTACTAAAGGTGCTAAAAAATAATAATTAAAAAACAAACAAATCTAATCGTGATTTAATACTTGTCATATTTACCAGTGTTTGCCTTTTTAGAAGCACACTGACCTTGGACAATAATTCGATTGAAATTCATTTCTCAAGCAGCTGCAAGTTCAGAAGAGATAATGGTGCGTCCAATAAAACATGCATAAAGCCTTGGAAGTATGCAGAAAGCTATGAACTACAAACTTGCATTGAGACAACATATGTTGATAAGGATTAAAAGTGACATTATTATGTATTAAACTTAGCTGTGTCGCCTCACAGCTCCAGGTGTCCCCAGTTCAATTCCAAGAATTTGCATGTTCTCCTTGCATATGAGTGGGTTTCCTCTGGATACTCTGGTTTCCTCCCACATTATGCATAAGATATGCATTAGGTAAGTTGGTGTCTCTAAAGTGTTCCAGTATGAGAGAGGAGGGGGAGAGAGACATTAAGAAAGAGAAAGAGTCTGTATTTCCTGCCATGTGCCGCCAGTTGGGCCATGGTTTCCTGCAACCCTGCATTAGACCAAGCAAGTATGAAAATGATTGAATGAACGAATGGATGAAATTAAATGGCGTCACCTATGTGTAGCTAGAAGTGCAGAGCATCAGTCAACTCCAATCAACATGAACACATTTGTTCATAATCAGTCCCTACATTGAGAAGCATTTGTCAAAAGTGTGATGCAAAAACACACTCCTGTATGAAGTATCCAGTATCTAAGGACTTTCCTTGGAATAATTACTGCTTCAGCTCTCATCTGCCTCACAGCAGTCTCGGCCTGACATTATGCACGGCAGCAAAACAGCCTAACGCTCTAACCCAACTCCTGTTTACACGGTGGCCAAATAGGCCTGGCGCTAAACTAGGCCATCCATCTTCCTAGCATAAATGCCAATCCACGCTTTCGAGTACAGTACATGCGCTGCGCTGGCTGCTGATTGGCCACTCTACACCCAGGGGCACTTTTAATTGCACAGTATTTTCTGGAGGTGGGAGGTGAGCTGATAAGTCCTCAATAATCAAGTAAAAGTGTTGACCCAGAGGGCTGCGGGAGAGAGAAGTGTCACGCAGTGTTGGAAGCCGCGAGCAGTGGTTCAATATGCACACATACACGTACACACTGCTCATCTTCCTCAGGGAGGTCTGACAATTACTCTCTCATGAGGATTCATGGAGCCACCCTTTTTCTCATTAACTATATTAAGAGGCCATTGCTCTGGCTGCTAAAGAGAGGAATGAGCTATTTCCCTAGTGCCCCCCCTCTCTGCAGCATGCTGCAGCCGGCCTAGTCAGCCTCGCTGCTGCGAGATATGGCAGGCAAAGGTAAATGTAAAGCAGTCAGATGAATTATAGCACCAGTCCCGACTTCAAAGGCCAGCACACACTGAGACTGCGACAGCTGAAAGAGCTGGACAGGGTGGTGCTATATCTGAAGCCTCAGCTGCTGGCAATAAGTCTTACAGAGAAGTGTAAGTGGGCAGAAGGTGACTGACATCCTGAATGCAAATGGATTTATCGGGTCTGCTAAGTGGTCTGAAAATCTGGCGCAAATTATTTGTGCAATAGTTTCAATCCAATTGCTTGCCACTTTATGGAAGAAATGTTCAAAACCCCTATCTCTTAGTTCGAACATTAGGTGAGTTATATGAATGTAAGTATCCGTTGTGTGAGAATGTTTGGGATTTAATATGTCAAAGCGAGAGTCATAGTGAGAAATGAGAGGAAGATGGGTGTTTGGCCTCTAAAATGTGCAAAACACATTTCATAAGTCAAACCTATGTTTCCTCAAATGCTGCATTATAGCTGACAGAGATCCAGCTCTTTGCAGATATGCCTAGGGCTATAGTTACATAGTTCATTTGTAAGCGTTAATTAATGTGTTGAAGGAAAACATGGTAGCACTGCATGCTTCTGAAGATTCAGCCAGATATAAAGCTGTGGAAAAGGTGAATACTGGGGGCATGGGAGATGCATGCTTTGGCTGATGAAATCTCTAAACAAAACTGAGCAATTCAAAGTCTTGCATTAGGAGACATAACAGGACATTAATTAGTAAACACTGTTTGTGTATGTATGTCAGAACTCTTGGTCAAATGTGACAAAACTTGTCAACATGATCTTTCCGAAACAAGATTACTTCAAAGAAATAGTAAACACAAATATAGCAAGGGCATGCTTAATTATTCGCAAGTCATGTTAAGGGGGAACCAAATAAATGGATTGTATGTGTTTGTTGCATAGTATTGTGCAACCCTTCAAAAATAATGTAGCCCGTTCAAACATCGTCAGTTCAGTTTGTCATGTCCTTTTGTAACACATTAGCTGGTAGGTGGTTTCAAGGATTTTGGAGAACGTGCCACATTAATGTGAGACTGTTTTCTTGTTGGGTTTGTATTTTTGTAACCCCACTACTCTCTAATTTAGTTAATTTCTCACCCTAGGGATGTTTCTAGACTACTTGTCATACTGGGCCACACACAGAATTTAGAGGGGCACAGCTGTACCCCTCTGCTTGCCAAATAGTTGTAGCGGCACAACTGTGCATAAAAAATAAGCCTGTTAAATACTAAATAGGTTAAGTGATTTAATACTAAATGGTGTTACTCTAGCGGGGGTGAAAAAATGAAGAACAAATTAACTCTAAAGAATTTTTATTAATTACATTCATTTTGGTTATGCTAATTCAACTGAAGAATTTAATGAATGCATTTACTTTAGTGGTCTAATATGTACTTTTGGAAGGTTGTACAGTTGTACATGGCTAGCCAAAACATGTAATTAGTTACCTTGTCTGCAGTTCTGACTGAAAGCATTAGCTGAGCCATTCGGCCGAATGGGTGCCACTCTTAAAACTTCATTTTCTATAGTTTTTCAACACTGAATCTAACAACATACATATTGAACTATTCATAATGAATACTGGCCATAGATTTAGGACACTGAGCACAGTCAAATGATTTATCAAAAATGTGTAATTTTACTATAAACAAATAATATCTAAAATAATTTATGTAACAGGATAGTCAGTTGAAGTTGACCTTCTCAGGCACAGTTACAATATCATCAAATATACAGGAAAAAATAAGAGAGAACTTACGTTTGGTCTTTCCATGCTCTTCAGAAGATCCAGACGATACAACTTCCTATTGAACATAGGACCTGTGGTATGTTCCATAATTTTCAGAAGTGGGAATATGTTAGGGTAACAGGACTGAGTGAAGACCTGGGGACACGACTAAAGTACGTATTTTAAAGTAAATCATTATGGATTTCTTAGGAAAAAATATATTTAAAGCCTAGTTGGGATATGGAGTGACACAACATTTCAAAAAATCTTTCTTCAGGATTTTAATTATTGTATTTCACTGTAAAATGCAAAGGTAGAGACCAGGGACAGCTAACAAATGCTATTTTTCAGTGTTCTAGATAGTTTTTAGGTTTTAAATTAAATACCTTAAATTTGCAATTATATCACTGTGCAGGACACTTTCCTTAATAATAAAATGTTTTTTTTACAGATAATTATATGAATCATCTATACATGTAATGTCCTGGGGACAGAAATGGCACAAATTCCGTGGAATGGCACAGCTGCTCAAACTTTTCGAAAGATGCTGGGGCATTATGGGAAATGTAGTGTCTGTAGTGAATTTGTGTGGCGTGTCCTGTAGTTCTGCTCAGCATTCCAGGATAAAAATGGACTTTTTACTACTGTAATTTTAGTGGGGCACAACAACATTTTACTGGTGTCCCAGTAATGATGCCTCTGTGTCACCCAATGACTCTCTCGTACCACACAATTTCCATCCTGGGAGGGTGAAGGTTAACATGCTGTAGGCAGACGTGTGAGGCCAGCCACCACCTCTTTCTCTAGCTAATTTCAAAATATCACATTTTGCGACACTAACGCAGAGCATATAAATAAACCTAAAAAATACTGGGTCCCAAAGACTTTGGCATTGGAAAACACAAAGTCTGCATGCTATATGCAGAAGCATGTTTATAAAGAAGGTGTTTGCTTTTGGTGCATCAGTTAGCACTGACAGCCACATGATTGACATATTTGTTCTTTCTCTGGGCCTGTCACCTTCAAGTGTTGCCCTTAGACGCCAACAGACAGCGCTAAATCAGAATGCTTCTTAAAAACAGAAATGTTTTTCATTATGAACAGCCAAGTGAATAAGAATACATGAATTTCTATACCCGGATTCAAAACCGATGAAAACCCAGGTTACATGTTATATTCAAAGACAAGTTCAGGATCGGACGAAGAAAGAATATCTAGGCGGGAAAATCTCAGCCATAATACAGTAAACACATTTCAAGCTTTAAGTTGACAAACTTTAAATCCTCTATATCTGAGTACTAAAAAGAAGAAAAAAAAAAGATTTGTTGATGACAGTCTTACCCCGCCTCACGTCCAGGGACACGTGAGTGTGTGTGTGTGTGTGTGTGTGTGTGTGTGTGTGTGTGTGTGTGTATATGTCTGCTCTTGACAACGCAGAGGAGAGAGCAGAGCTGAGCAGTGCAGGGAGCTGTTGTGGAGGAAGACATGAAGCCTGTCAAGCAGCAGCTGTCAGACGGCTCTTTCTGATGCCATCATCTCATCAGCAGGCCTGTCAGTCTCGCAAACAGACAGCTATTTGAGGTTCGCTGACAACGGCTAACATGGGGATGGGAGCAAATCCACACATCCCCCATTTACACCACCGCACAGGCCTACTTCTCTACAAAGCCCCTAAAGCTGATAAACTTTTGGAAAGATTATATTGATCCACCTGTCTCCAAGCTCATTCTGTTACATGGTGGTTTGATGTTTCAAGCTAAGTGCAGCCATCATTGAATATGATAACAAAACTCCTGTAAATTAGTCATTTCTAGAGGAGCAATGTAGGCAGCCTTGACATTATGTCAATCAGAATGAATTACTGATAAGAACATGATCGCTATCAAAACATCTGTTTGCTTTATCAGAAGACGAGAGACTACTCTTTTATTTCCATTCGCTAAAGTGCTCTGTCTGCCAAGAACTTGTTTCTGTTTTTTTCCTGCCCTGTTTAAGCACTGTCTATCAAGCGAACGCATGGCTGTCTATATGCAGAGATGTCAAAGGTGTCTCGTTCGGTGTTCATCCTCCAGACAGCTCTCTGTAGCTGACTTTATGATGCACAGTCAATAAGGAGCATGCTATCTGCCTGCTTTATCAAATTTGTTATAGGAAAACAATAGCTTGCTTCCTGTCTGCATATGCGAGTAGATTTGCTTTTTTCATTCCTTGACATCTCTCTCAGCAAAATGACTAGTCCAAGGAGCACATTTAAGACACCTTTACAGATTGCGCATCATAAAACACATGAATACTAAATTAAGTTAAACAAATCGGTGTTATAATAACCTGAAGGTGGCATAATGCGGCTGAAGATGCAATATCTGCCATAATAGATGGCCTGAAGCCTGCAGGGGCTTTGTGGTAGTAATATAGCCACATAAACAGACTACAAGTACGGCTAGTTTTTATTTCTTCTCCCGGAGATGCTAAGTGCTTAAGTAATATATTGTTTTCATAAGAGCATACAAGATGTATATGCGTTTAAATAATATGCCTCATTCCTTAGGGCAGTGTGATTAGGAATAAAATACTAGGGGCATTAGATCCAGATAAATTCCAGCAGTGACATAAGAAAAGGAAAAAGGGTTAGCAGTGGAGTTTTCTCCGGGAGTTGTAGACTCAGGCCTGACAAAATGGGTGAGTGGTTGAGGCATCTATTACTAGCACAACGTCCCCATGGCACACTAGCTAATATATTACCTCTGGATTACTGCAATATCTATCTGATGTATGTGTGCTGAGCAAAGCACTGGGACTAAAGGCTGGAGCAGATGCAGGAAGTCTGGTCCCTGGAGCAACATAGCTCCACTGACTGGAACCATGTAGTGTAGTCCTCCTCCCTTCAGTGCTGGAGCCTAGGCAAAGTTAATACAGAGCGAGTGTGCTAGGCCAGCATCAGCTCCACAGAGCTCCTGAGACCACTACAACCTGCAGGAGCTGATAAGTCAGGGAGCCAGTCGTGAGCAGAAATAAAAGCAGTGAAGTTTACTGGGGAGACTGTAGCATAGCTTGGGGTTGGCAGACTGCTCCTCTGAGGAGAAACACTGTGACATTACCTCCAAATACATGCTCCCTTTCACACACACAGCCCAGTGGAAGCATCAACTTTATTCACTACCCCTCTCACGCGCGCATACAAATATTTATTCTTTCTTGATTTTCCCCCATTTCTTTCTTTCAACCGAGAAGTGCAAAAAAAAAAAAAAAAAAAAAATCACACCTCTCTCCTTTCCCGTCTCATGCCAAAATAATCAATGGCTTCCCGAGCGGGCCGGCGGAGCTGACGAGCAAGTGGGGATATAGACATGGCTCCAGGGCACGGCTACAGATAATAAGTGAGGAACAGTCCTTGGGTATGTTTTACAACTATCAAAACTCATCATATTTGACATGCATTGTGGTGTTTACAGAGTCCCAGTAAAACCTCCAGCTACACACTTAACAGTGAAGCACACAATACAAGTTCTGAAAACGTTTGGTGAGAGAAAAACCAACTGTGCTCTTATCCGTGTCCCATTTCTTATTCACGGCACTATTCTCAGTGTTAACACCTGTCAGCTGACTGACTTCTTGTTCCCCATGGCTTATGAAAAAATCATGGCTATGGGGTTCAGAGTCAACAGTCCCATCAATATAAATTCACCATGGTCTTCATGGAACATTAGGCGGATTCCTGTTTCCCTAAGCCCTTTGCCTCTCTGCTACTGATATGCACACAGCTAAAAGGGGGGAAAAAGAAAACATCAAAATGGTATATTTTAAAGCAGACTTTTTTACTCATGTGAATAACACAGCTGTAAATAGGCCATGAAACATTTCTTTCGGCGTGTAGCCCATTCGAAACAGTGTCGTTTGTTTAAAAGTTACACGTGTTAATCCAATCATATCTCATACGGCATCATAAACCATTGAGACCATTTACCAGTGGTGTTAATTACCATTTTCATTAATATTTCACTTGAAAGGGAACCAAGCATTTGTCCCCAAATTGAACGAAATTTCAAAACCAGATATCAGTACCAAGGCCATCTGTCGCTAGAAGTCAAAAGGAAGCATAATACCATTGCTATCTGTGTGAGAAGAATAAAACTCCTGTCTGCCCTGTCGATTAGAATGGCACTAATGAATCACGGTCATCTGTGAACTCGTGTACTGCTGAAAGTGTTTCCTTCCAGATGTGTACAGCTGCCTTATGATCTTGTGTATATTTTGCGCAAATAACTTGATTCAAATTAATATAACAACAAATAGGTGTATTGTTCATACTCAGCTGAGAATATTATTAAAGCGCAAATAGTTAGGATAGTATACTTAAATAGTTTAAGGCAGCGATTCTCAAAGAAGGGGGGGGGAGCAAATGACTGCTGTTACAAAAATTTTAAATACTTAATGCATGTCACTTGTAATAATTCCACTGAAAAGGTGATTTGTCACTTTATTTTCTTCAACAAGAAATGTAGCAATTTGTATGAAATACAGTGTTTCAAATAAATTTCACTGAAGTTTGTACTCAAAAGATGTCGGAGGGCTCGAATATCTTATCACCGAATGGGGTGGCACTGCAGAAAAAGTTTGTGAACCACTGATTTAAGGTCATTGGTTTCCTCAAATCATTTAAGTTGGCATAACTCATCATGATTTACAGTGCATGCGAGGCAGTTTTTAAAAATGACATTCAGCATCTCAGAAGAAGCATATGTTAGCACTGGCCCTCCCAGATTGCTAGTTTAACAAATAAGTGAAAACTGGCAAAGACTAAACTTGGAGAAAATGGTGGAAAACGTCAAACAAACTCTGCAAGTCAGGCAGTCATTCCAAAGAGAGAACCCTTTACAAAACCTCAGGTCTATCAAAGACCTGCAGTCATGCTCACATGAGTGTTCAACAGCACTTTAGCTCAGAGACGTGCTGGCATTCCAGCTCTTTTGGAGATAATTCAGCAAGGCTGTCCAGACCTCCAGACAGGAAAGTGATGAAGGATAAGAAGAGACATTGCTTTACTCAAGTCTCTTCCTAGAGTGCCCTTAAACAAAGGACTGACAGAGGAATTTGCATTACATATGGCCGACTGCTGGTCGGATGCTTTTTCAAATTCAATGAAAGCAAATTATCTGTACCACTCTGACTGCACTATGCTAATACAAATGCCTCCTGACCCTGTGCTAGAATGTATAAAGCAGAAAGAATATTTCATTTCTTTATTATCGGATTATCTTTCAATATGGCAAGTGTTTGAGAATATTATCGTGATCTGCCTTTCCTCTTGCCGTTCTACTCTGAACCCCAACCTTCGACCTACAGCCCTTCAGACTCACACAAAACTAACAGAGAGAGCCTGAGGACAACTTTCTCATCCTCCCTCTCTATAAGCTTCAGCACTTGCAGGCTTGATAATCGACTCAATTAAGTAAGTCCAATTGCCACAGCAAACTGATCCACGTTATAACATTATCATTAGCACTTCAAGTATGGCAATTATGGCACATTCACAGGGAGAGACAAAAAAAGATCGGCAAAGTAAAATGAAGTGACTTTGCACATCCATTTCAGACACACTGGGTGGTGTAAATAGCCCTGATGTCAACAGCATGTGGATAAAACTGAAACAGCCCATCGCATGCATCTCTGTGTTACTGATACACACTCCATCAACTGAAAAATGAATGGATCAAATGTCAAATATCTGGCTATTCACCTTAGCTGGTGTTTATCCACTCATCTCTAAAGTCTATGACTGTAAACTTCAGGTAGTGAATAATTACCAAATGCACAAATATTTAAAGTACTAAAATACTAATTATTTGGCTACGGGTAAGCCGAAATCATCTGCCCTACAAATGAAAAACTGTTTATAATAAAGGTGTAAACTGATTTGATTTTTTACATTTTCTCAAACTAACTGTTTATGATAGAAAGTTGTATCCTTCAGTGCTGGCCTTTTCTGGCCATAGTATGAGTTAATATGTAGAGAGGTAGAAAGCAGCCCACCAACACCAACACAACACTAACAACACATGGGTTAGAATATATTCTTATAGGCTTTCTGGTAAAACAAAGTAATTTTAATATCTTTTATACCTATTTTTCCTTTAATAACTTTTTAATCTGACTGGGAACATCTTAAACAGTGCTGGCTAGTTCTTCATGTTAAATAAGTTTAGCCAGTGTGCTTGCCTCGCTTGCTTGCTATTTTACAAACAATCACTGTATCTGGTGAGCTAGTTTACTTACAAGCATTGTAATTTAATTCAGTTTTTAAGTTTTTTTCAGTAATTTAATTTAAGTCACTGCTCCCTGTTCATTTCCCTGTTGCTGTTTTAGCATCTTAGCATTTAAGCATTTATGCAGTAATGTACTGTTACAACCCTGCAGGGGAAACTTTCGTTTGACAGAAGCCAAAAATGCATTTGAAAGACAGTATTATGAACAACACGGAAGATCAGCCTCATGAAACAATGTGAACCAGTTTATATAGTGATAGGTGAGAGAGGATATGCAGGTAGTGGGGGAACAAACAAAGTACTATTTACAATAGGCACATACTCTTATGAACACCATTTACAGCTTACAAATAAGTAGTGCTAAGTCATCCAAACAAACATTTTGTAAGGCAGTTCCACACACACACACACACACACACACACACACACGAATTACAGACTTCCGCTCTTTAATAATGTATTACAATTTAGACCTCAGTTGTTAAAGAGAGCAAGCATTGATTGAATGGTTGTTAAACTGCATACATGGTACTTCCACCTTGGAAGACTTGAATAATGATAGTCCACCCCATCCAATTTTGGAAGTTACCCCAAACCCAGGTTAGCAAGAGTGTGAGGAAGTTTACAAGGTGCCATGATACATGTGTTTTGCATTGCAGTTCTGTTGGCAAAGAACCAAAAGAAAAATACAAGCATTAGTACACAACTGGAAATTTTGTAAAACGTGTCCAGTGTCGCAAGTCTGCTTCAGTGTATACAGCCAACTGGAGTAAGTATCACACACCACCTCAGACAAATTCAGACGAAAAATAATAGATACTACATGAAAAGTATTTGTGATATTTTTCCATTTGCGGCAATAAACAAACTTTTTGGTCAAAGGAGAAATGAATCTGGGCTATTAATGGAGCTTTCTGTGTACTTAAACATGATGATAATAATAGTAATAGCTTGTTTGCTGTAAAAGCACTCAAAAAGCTTTTCCGGTTGATATTGTTTTCCTTTCAAATTGATTTTAGTTGTTCACAGGACATACCACAATACCTACCCCAGGAAGACATCCTTGTAACACGACTGAATGAGCTGTGACTGACAGGAACAGGCAGGTGTCAGCAGTGAGCGATATATAGGCACTGCCATACAGTCAACCCGACAGCCTGCCACACTCGACACAACATGGTAGAGTAAGGCTCCCTCACTAATTGCTTCTGAAGAAGTGACATTTGTCTTTTTTGCACCTTGCTTCAGGTGTCAGCAGCTCTCAGATTAGAGGGCTTACAATGGCGTGATTGCCCCCAAGCACCTTGTTTGATATTTTGAGTAGTGTCATTGCTTCGTGCAACTCTATAAAAAATAAAATCTGTATTTATTTTCATGCAAGGATAATAAGAAGAGACACCTAAATGCACCTGACACTCAGGTGTAAATTTATGCAGACAAGTGTCGCGTTGCTGTATAATACAGAAGTGGTAAAAAGGCAGACTGTTTTTTGTATCATAAAGCAGAAAAAACTACAATAAAACAAGGTTTTCATACAACCTTTATGCTTTCAACAAGACAACTAATACAAATTACTATAAATTCATTTCTGTTTTACTGAGGACGTCTAGGCTGGACCACTACACTTATGATAAAGCAGCTAAAGAGGGCGCTTTGACTGACAGAGTTTGTCCAATATACCTCACAAGCCAGTTATGAAAATGCATCGCATCCACTAATTAGAGTGCACTTCCTTATTCATAGCTATAATTATTTTATTGACCTCACTATATACTGTTTTACAGGTTTTAACATGAATGATATTCCAACATGGCACACTCACTGTAGCCTAAAACTGGATATTATGTAGACAATACTGCCACTTAGTGAAAAATAGTAAGTAAAGCATTTTTACCCATTGTAAACAGAAAGTCTCCACTGTCCTATCATGCGACTGCCTATCTCTTACTTTGTGACATGATAATTCATGTCCAAATTACACTTCATTTAATTAGGACAATACTTAATTTAAAAAGGCCGTCCTGGAGAGATTAATTGGCCAGGAAGTGTAATGAGTAAGACAGGGACAGATAGAAGGATGGATGGAAGGATGGAAGAAGGATGATGGATGGATGGATGGATAATTTAATGCAGTCATGAATATGTTTTACCTGGCAACAACTTCTTTTAACCCTAACTAATGCAAGTTGTGTTGAAAAATAAACTACACAGAGAAAATGGGGGTGACAAGAAAAATATTGGACATGAATAAGAATGGAATAAGGTCATGTGGGCTGATGAGTCCAGATTTACCCTATGCCAGAGCAATGGGTATTGTCAGGGTAAGAAAGGGAAGCACATCAGTGATGTTAAGTGACCTACCCCTGCTAGTGGCAGTGTTATGATCTGGGGTTGCTTCAGTTGATTCAGGTCGAGGCTCAGCAACATTATGTGGAAATAAAATGAAGTCAGCTGAATAGGTGATCATATCAAGACCATGACCTTAAATACTTGTCAAGCACTGAAAATGTGATATAAACAGAAAATAGAAAAACAATAATCAGAAAATCATTAGAAATATCTAGGTATTTCTGTTGATAATTTGTTATTTATAGCTGCACTATTTGTATATACATGTGTGAGCACTCGCACACTCAGTCATTTTTATACTCTACAGTACTTCACATTTACAATTTAAATTCTTAAAAAGACTACATTACTAGCATTGACCTCTGCACATAGGGACAATGTTTGTGTGTTAATACAATAGCCAAAAAGGCTCTGATGAATAGTCCCGTGTTATGGGCCTAAATTATAGCTGGTTGTCTTATTAATATTGGACTCATTTTAATTTTACAATACACTGATGTCAGAGCAGTTGCTAATGTAAAGTAAAATATTTATTGATTTATTTATTGTCTTAATTTTCATCCTGGTCTCTGAAAACATTAGATCACAACGCCTGTCCTTTGGAACTGGCCACAAAGGCAGGAATAAAGTGCATAGAAAATGATCATGTCTGGGTTAAAATCTTTTGTCAATTACACCCAGACAATTCAAAATAAAGGTTATTTTTTTCAGCTGTTTTACAAAAATATGTAAAAAAAAATTGAGCAAGCTTAGGATGATAGTGGCAGGAAAAGAAAAAAACTCCCTAAGGAAGAAGCCTTGGAAATACCAAGGACAGCTGACAGCTGCGACAAGCTGAAGATGGCAGGTATTTGACCTTCAAGCACAAACAATGACCCCTAAACACCTTCCCAAAAAACAACATAGTGGCTTAAGGCAGAAGAAGGTGAATGTCCATGAGTAGTTGATTACTGAGCCCTTATATAAAAATCCCATAGTTTGACTGAACTTAAGCAATTCTAAACAGACAATATTCCCCAATACAAATGCAACAAATCGTCCGATCCGGGGCACCGCGGGGGGGGTGGGGGGGGGGGGGGATAGAGACCTGCAAAGTAGACTTATTTCTGTAATTGTAATTACTGCAAACCAAAAAACACTGGCTCTATGAAGTATAAAATTCGGGAACTGATCACGTTTCCAATGCCTTGGTTTATTCACTTTTTCCATTTGGATAACATTGGTGCAAGCCAAATGTGCAAATAAACCTGGAAAACAATATTTTAAATGGATTTGGGGGAAAAAAAGGGGAAAAAAAAAATGACAATTTCAAAAGGGTCTTGATGATTTTCTGTTACTCTCCGTACATACTTGGACAGGGATGATCTATCACAAGGCAGAACAAAAAAACATGCTCTCCCCGATTCACCCTCTCAAAACTAGAGCAATGTATCAAGGCATGTTGATACTGATATGTTTTTTGGGGGAATACGAACGATGGTGGGAGAGAGGAGATGCCCAGAGGAAAAAAGCAAGAAGCTAAACCCATAAGGTGCAGAACTCGCATTATAGCCAGACGCATGGATGAATGGTATAACTGCACTCCCAAAAACAACGGAGAGAAGCGCAACTGACAACAAAAAAAAGGCTAAAACGGAGTGCGAAGGACCATCCACAACGCACAACAGCCGGCAATGGAGCTGTTTATCGATTGAGCAACCATGCCATACAAAGTAACTGGAGTGGCGGAGTACCAACATAACAGGGCATGGGGACTTTTGTTTGAGCCAATACAACTTACTGGTAAATGAAACATATATTTATAAATTTATTTGAAAAATTTGTGAAGTTAATAATTGTTTAAAAATTGGCCACATCTAGTTGATTTCAATAACTATCTTTATTGTTGGCTAATTGAAAATATGGCACGAAACAGCAGTAAACACTGCTCTCTGAATGTCTCATTTGTTCCCATAATGGATAATATTTAACAGTGAACACCAAAATAAACATACCCTAAAGATTACAGAAATTCCCTATAGTGTAGTTTTAACATGTATTAACCTTATGGTCAAGCGCTCCAATGCTCTGTATAGTTGAAAACTCATCATTAGTCCTGCCACTTAATCCACCGACAGAAATGATTAAAACTACACCTTGTTTTACACTTGGCTTCAGAAATACTGGCACACCTTAGAAAAATGTTAGGACTGTTTGTATATGTCTCTGAGGATAATTACCTTGATCTCACACTGAACATAGACAGCCTAAAGCTTTAGCTTTAATTAAAGTGCACCTCTTATAGTCAACACAATCGAACTGAGTTAATTCTGTAAATCTTGATGAAGACACAGAACAAGAAATCTACCGAATTACACACACATGCTTAAATCAGGAATACCATCAATACCTACTTATATGCTTGAATATTAATATTAGTTTTCTTTGTTCTGATCCCCTTGTTTCTACATTCCTCTTCAGTTAAAGCTTTGCAACAAGGGTTTGTGAGCATGTTTCACCTGGCACTCTGACAGGCAACAGGCATTCCAAAGCAATCAGGTTCAGTGGTTAATAGGAAGGGGCTGTCTTCTCCATCAATGGCAGAAGATCATCTATTTAGGCCTTAAATAGATCTTATTACAAGCAGCACAGGCTGGGGGCTGTCATATAGATCGTGCCCCAAAGAACAGTAGGAACTTGGAACAAGCAGCAAAACAAATTAGCATTATATAATGAGCCAACCTCTTTCAAGAGCCCCACTTCAAAGCAGCAGAAGGAAAGAAGGGGGACAGGGGATGTGAGAACACAGCATCTTATTTTCACCAAACGGACGTAAACTATACACACTCAAATACTTTTTGTTCTATCCATTGTGAGGACTTTTCCACTGGCATAATATTATTGTAGCTAATTAATGCTACACCTAACCTAACCTTAACCTCTGTAACCTAAAACAATCTTTTGGCTCTTCTAGTTTTTCAAAAGAATGAAAAATAAAGGGAAAATAAGCAATCTTCTTGTGGGGATCAGCAAAATCCACCAATGTAAAATATATCAGATCGATCTATACTACTGTGGGGACATTTGGTCCCTCAAAATGATATATAAACTTAACCACAACACACAGGACACACACACACACAGCAACAAACATACACACTGGCAGCTCTAGCCTACCACCCCCCATCATCACAGGCGGCACGAGTCTCGGAGACAGCAGCAGTCACGGCTCATTTCACTGATGCCTACGTGTGGGCAGGGGGATTTGTTTGCATCCGTGCATACCTAATTAGAGAAGCGGTGGAGGAACTGTGTCGCTCCTCTGAGAGTGCCCCACCATCCCACCTCCAACACTGGGAATATTTTTCTGACATCCCACTCTAGCTTTCGTGCACAATCTCACACTCAGACAAACTCAGAGATGCACACACAGACTTAGCTTGTTTTCGGAAGTAATGAGATGGAGTAAACAACTTTTCATGGAGGCACACACACTTTGGAGACTGACAGCAAGAACTTCACCGCACTATGTGGGAGGTTGATCCACAAACAGTGTTCTACCTATTTTGGGGCCATATTACATTATTCTACCAAATGGCATGAACGTTATTTAAGTTTAGCAAAGCCAAAATCACAATCTAAACAAATTCTTCAAAGCCACTGGTTGTGTGGCACTGGAATTAGACACAAGACTGACAATTCCTTATTATGTACATAGTGTGCGACAGTGTGTGTGTGTGTGTGTGTGTAGACAGGCGAAGTGCACTAGGCGGCAGTATAATGTTATACAAAGTGCGCTTCAGCAGTAAGGTTCAAACTGCTATAGTTCACGAGTCAAATGAAACCTGCTGTATATTTTATGTGATGCTGAATGACCACAAATTAGGCAATGTTTATGTAATTCTGTAGCATTTGGATCTTCTCACAGATGCAATTTAAGTCGGTTAGCACCTGTTCAATAATAAATAGTCGTTGAACACAATTGCTGAGAAACGCTGAACTATAAGATATAACACAACACAACATAACAAAAAAACAAATCTTGCAATAACTGGCACCACGGTACAGCACAGTGTCTTATATGTTAATCCAAACATGAATGTTAATTTGAAAAAGTAACAAATAAACCTACTAATCCTAAATGGCTTTCCTGTGACCCAAACCAGGAGAAAGCAGATAAGAAAATGAATAAATGAATGGATTAAACTTCTCAGTAGTATAACAAGTAAAATAACATTATTTTATTTACTGTGTTGTGGGTTTTTTTGTTTGTTTGTTTGTATTGTATATGTATTCTAATAAAGACGCTGATAATTACATATGATCATTATACCATTGCTAAAAATGGTCTATCTAATCTAATGGTGGCCTAAGACATTTGCACAGTAATGTATATAATTGGACTCAAAGGAAACTTCACCCTAAAATACAGCATGTATCTTGAAAAGATAACTGTTTTTATGTACTTTGAGATTCTGGTGTTCTGTTGTTGTTATTTGATTCTGTATTTTTGTTGATATCCTTTGTAGTTAACATGCCTATATCTCTGTTACTTCACAGAGGAACACTGGAAAGGCTGTTACTCTTCTGTTTAATACGACAAAAAAATTGCAATTTCAGATGTAAACAGGGAAAGTAATAGAATGTATTGTAGCTGGTTGATTCTAATGGCAACTATATACAGTGGTGTGAAAAAGTGTTTGCCCCTTCCTGATTTCCTTTTTTTTTTTTGAGCGTTTGTCACACTTAAGTGTTTCGGAACATCAAACCAATTTAAATATTAGTCAAAGACAACACAAGTAAACACAAAATGCAGTTTTTAAATGAAGGTATTTATTATTAAGGGAGAAAAAAAGATCCAAACCTACATGGCCCTGTGTGAAAAAGTCATTGCCCCCCCTTGTTAAAACATAACATAACTATGGTTTCTCACACCGGAGTTCACTGCCTCTAGCCACACCCAGGCCTGATTATTGCCACACCTGTTCTCAAACAGGACATCACTTAAATAGGACCTGCCTGACAAAGTGAAGTACACCAAAACATCCTTAAAAGCTACACATCATCCTGAGATCCAAAGAAATTAATGAACAATTGAGAAAGAACGTAATTGAGATCTATCATTCTGGAAAGGGTTATAAAGCCATTTCTAAAGCTTTGGGACTCCAGTGAACCACAGTCAGAGCCATTATCCACAAATGGTGAAGACATGGAACAGTGGTGAAACTTCCCAGGAGTGGCCCGCCGACCAACATTACCCCAAGAGCGCAGCAACGATTCATCCAAGAGCTCACAAAAGACCCCACAACAACATCCAAATAACTGCAGACCTCACTTGCCTCAGTTAGGGTCAGTGTTCATGTCTCCACCATAACAAAGAGACTGGGCAAAAATGGCCTCCATGATAGAGTTCCAAGATGAAAACCACTGCTGAGCAAAAGAACATTAAAGCTCGTCTCAATTTTTCCAGAACACATCTTGATGATCCCCAAGACTTTTGGGAAAACATTCTGTGGACTGACAAGACAAAAGTTGAACTCTCTGGAAGGTGTGTGTCCCATTACATCTGGCGTAAAAGTAACACAGCATTTCAGAAAAAGAACATTATAGCAACAGTAAAATATGGTGGGAGTGTGATGGTCTGGGGATGTTTTTCTGCTTCAGGAACTGGAAGACTTGCTGTGATAAATGGAACTATGAATCCTGCTGTCTACCAAAAAATCCTGAAGGAGAATGTCCGGCCATCTGTTCGTGACCTCAAGCTGAAACAAACTAGGGTTCTGCAGCAGGACAAGATCCAAAACAGACCAGGCAAGTCACCTCCTGGAATGGCTGAAGACAAACAAAATGAAGACTTTGAGTGGCCGAAGTCAAAGTCCTGACATGGAATCCTTGAAGGATGCTTGTGGCATGACCTTAAAAAAGGCCATTCATGCTTGAAAAACCTCAACATGTGCTGAATACAACAATTCTGCAAAGATGACGGGCCAACAAATCCTCCACAATGCTGTTAAAAGGCTCATTGCAAGTTTTTTACGCAAAATGCTTGGTGGCCAGGTGTGCTGCTAAGGGGGCCCACACCAGTTTTAGGTTTAGGGGGGCAATCACCTTTTCACAAGGGCACTGTAGGTTTGGATTTTTTTTCTCCCTTAATAATAAACAAATTCATTAAAAACTGATTTTATGTTTTACTTGTGTTGTCTTTGATAAATTAAATTGGTGTGATGTTCCGAAACACTTACGTGTGACAAACATGCAAAAAATATAGGAAATCAGGAAGGGGCAAACACTTTTTCCCACCACTGTAGCTATGTACCATAGTTTATGTTAAAAAGTTAAATAAAAGAGGGTTAAATAAACAAGCAAAGATAAAATAGGAGTGAAATGCAATAAGCTATCCAGTCATGGTATTATAAATATTAATGTTTATAAATATTTTGTCAAATAAGTTGTGTTTATTTTCTGCAATAGCACAGAATGGGGAACTATTTAGTACACAGGTGCAATTTTTGTACTGACAGCTCCAGTTGGTAAATCTATGGCAGTCAATGAAATGTTGATTTTTACTTAACTCATTTATGGCAGGGTTTTTTTAGTCTGGAATGCCCACTCTGAGTAAAACTTTTTCTGGCCCATACACACTGTATATCACTTGTAAGCCAAGAAATTTGGCGGAAAAAAATGATGAGACTGGTTAAATATCAAGGCCGTTGTGATCAATATTCTGTAGGGTTGTTATTGTTTTGTTGTTGTGTTTTTACCAACTATACGTCATAAGTCAACCCAATTCCAATGAAGTTGGACGTTTTGTAAAATATAAATAAAAAACAGAATACGATGATTTAAAATCCTTTTCAACCTTTATTCAATTGAATACACTACAAAGACAGATAAAGTGGTGCTTGAATGTTTGTGAACTCTTTAGTATTTTCTAGATTTCTTGATAAATATGACCTAAATAAAAACAACATCAGATTTTCACACAAGTCCTAAAAGTAGATAAAGAGAACCAAGTAAAAAATGAGATTAAAAAAATTTAAAAAAATTATACTAGGTCATTATTATTGAGGAAAATGATTCCAATATACATTAGTGAGTGGCAAAAGTATGTGAACCTTGCTTTCAGTATCTGCTGTGACCCACCTGAGCAGCAATAACTACACAAACTTAAGAGTTTTCCTGTAACTGTTGATCAGTCATGAACACCGGCTTGGAGGAAATTTTAGCCCATTCCTCTGTTACAGAACAGCTTCAGCTTGGGATGTTGGGGGTGCGTGTCCTCACATTAACGCTCGCTTCAGGGTCCTCCTCCACAACATTTTCGATGGGATTAAAGGTCAGGAATTGACGTGGCCATTTTAAAACATACCTTCTTCTTCTTTAACCATTCTTTGATAGAACGGCTTGTGTGCTTAGGGTCGGTGTCTTGCTGCATGACCCACCTTCTCTTGAGATTCAGTTCATGGACAGATGTCCTGACATTTTCCTTTAGAATTCTCTGATATAATTCAGAATTCACTGTTCCATCAATGATGGCAAGTCGTCCTGGCCCAGATGCAGCAAAACAGGCCCCCCATTTGTACAGAATCTGTCTGACTGTGGATTGGTGGAGTTTATACTCTTTAGAGATGGTTTTGTAACCTTTTCCAGCCTGATGAGCATCAAAACCTTTTTCTGTGGTCTTCAGAAATCTCCTTTGTTTGTGCCATGACACACTTCCACAAATGTGTTGTGAAGAGCAGACTTTGATAGATCCCTGTTCTTTAAATAAAACAGGGTGCCCACTCACACCTGATTGTCATCCCATTGATTGAAAACACCTGACTCTAATTTCACCTTCAAATTAAGTGATCATCCTAGAGATTCACATATTTTTGTCACTCACTAATATGTAATATTGGATAATTTTCAGCAATAAATAAATGACCAAGTATAATATTTTTTATCTCATTTGCTGCGTCACCGTGTCACCCCGACTTTCAAATAATCTTTGTTGTATTGCATATTTGCCTATACTGTAATCAAGTGGGGAACAGACTAATGCTGTCATTAATAATGTTTCATAGTTACAAAAACAGACAAGGTGATTTGTAATGTTAATCAATGTTCCAAAAAACTCCATGCTAAAAAAAACTAAAAACCACACTGTGTTAGCTGTGCACGAGTGTGTAACGATTGCTGAATAGTTATTATTATCCATGTGTATTGATTTTTGGGGTTGCACAGTGGCTCCATGCTTTGCGCTGTCGACTCGACACAAAGCTCAAGAAACCCGGGTTTGATGTCTGGCCACTGATTGTGTAGAGTGTGCATGTTCTCCCTGGGTCTGCACTGATTTTCTGCCACAATCCAAAGACATGCATTATGTCACCTGCAGTGTCCCAGTGTGAGTAAATAAAGTTGTGTTCTTGTGCCAAGCTTAATATATGGGCAGCTTTCAAGAGCAGGACTTAACCAACAACAATCACAAAGCAGACTGTCTTGAGTATGTGAGGAAGAACTTTTTAAGGGAACATCCAGGTATGTGTTGACGTATATGACGTGTTTTGCTTCCTCAAGCCTGTTTAATACTATAGACACTAGATGGCAGTATTACCTTGTGTATGGACGCGTCTTTGAGTAACAGTCGCTCAAGACCCTGAAAATGTAACTTTGTGCATATAATAATTTACTATTTGATGCAAGACTGATACCATCTCTAAAATGCTAAAGACCGTATTTTACAGTTTAAATGTAATTTTAATGGTAAAATTATTGAATGAAATATGCTCTTAACATTAATCAATAATAACAATATATGTATATAAAACCTAAATATACATTATATATACACAGTGCTGCTCACCCCTCATGCAGCTGGGAGTAGGGCTGTGATACGGGGAAGTAGTGGCAGGACTGCTGAGCCACAAGCTTCTTCTGCCTGGCCTGGCACAGGGCAGAGACAGGGACAACTCATTTAATATGCTGCTAAAAACTTTGCCTGCATTGACTAAATGTCGGCTATAGGATGAGTGAAATGTAAACACTGTTATGTTTTGTTTTTGCTTTGTGTGTGGAGGAATTAACTAATAAATGTTAGTCTAATTCAGCGTTTCTCAATCCTGGTCCTGGCGCCCCACCACTCTGCACAATTTAGTGCTTCTCCTGTTTAAACACACTTAACTCAGTAACGGGCTTGTTAATGAGCTGATTCGTTGGATCAGGTTTGTTTTGGGAGCAGGAAAATACTACAACATGGACAGCGGTGGGGCGACAGGGCCAGGACTGAGAAACACTGGTTTAATTCAATATGGACTGAGCTAACAGGGTCATTTCCACCACTCACAGACTACACCCACCTTTCTTCATAAAATCTGGGTGATACACTGTTGCCCTTTTCTTTCTCGCTTACGTGTTTGTTTTCTTTTTTTTTTCAGTTTTTGGTAACCCGATTTTTCTTTTAAATGCAGCATGATGATGTCAGAACTCACAGCGCGCTGCTCCTAACTACGATTCACACCTGTTTTTAGGGTGGACTGAACCATTTCATTTAAACAGAAGGGGGGTTGCAAATCGGGCAGTAGAGAGGCTCTGGAGTAGTGATGGGAATTTCGGCTCTTTTCAGAGAGCCGGTTCTTTTGGCTCGGATCACTACAAAGAGCCGGCTCTTTTCTTTTTTTGTAGCTTACTTTATTACCAAATTATGTGTAAAATGAATTACTAATGTAAAAACACATAATATCCAATGTTTGTTATTATTAATATGGTTTTTATTTATATACTCAATGGAACACAGTAAAATAAAATACAAAAACGAAGACCCCATCTCAATTACAGATCCAATCTGGTCTCAGGTCTCTGACTATGTGTATTATTTGTAAATTTGCAACTATATACAGGGAAACAAGACATCATCAACCAAACATCACTCAACAAAATCTAAATAAAAAGTGCAAAAAAAGAAAAAAGCAAAATCCAGGTTTACAGTTTAATGAAGATTGCATATAAAAAAAAAAACAAGGACTCATCTTTTGAGGGGGGGGTTGATCATGCTTTCTCCTTTATGTATGATCTGGACGTTTATATATAAAATATATATATATATATAGATATGTATATATATGTATACTATAACATAATATATATATATATATATATAACATAATATATACAATATATATAATATAGTATACGGGGTTAGAAGACAATGAAATTGAAACACTGCTTTTTAGACACAATAATTTATAGTTGGTGTTGGCTCTTTTTGCGGCCTTCTTTTGCGCCTCTACAGCATCAATTTGTCGGAAATGAAATACAGTTCCTGCACAGTCGGTCAGAGGGATTTTAAGCGGATCGGTCAGGACCGACACATCACTATCCTGGAGAAGCGTTGAAATTTTAACCTCTAGAGACATCATTACCCTCCTCGGAGGAGATCTGATTTTTATGTATAAAACTGAGCACCGTCTTGAAACAGGAGGTATTTTTTGTGTTTGTGAAAATTCTCAACAGTGTTACAAATGAGGACCTGAGTAAGCAGAATGAAGTATGAGAGTAGCAAATCCAAAACGTCATGACTCATGTGGAGACGCAAGATCTCGGAGGTTAATTAAATATTATATGAAATTCTATTACAGTTTTAATAAAAAGGTTTTCATCCCAACTGTTCTCCATTGTCAAGAACTGCAGCGTGAGTTCCTACAGAAATCATTGATTTCTACCAATCCCTGGTGGGTGGACAGGTTGAAGCCCAACTGTGTGGTAATTTACGCAGAAATGCAGAGACAGAGTGCTGACTGAAGTAGATGTCAACGTCACCTTCTGTTTGAATGGGCAAAGCCTGCAAAGAAATCACCCTACTTTGCGTTATCTGCGATTTTGGAGCCCAAGTGCAGAACAGGTTTGCAGCTATTGCACTGTACAAAGGTATCAGAGTTAATTACAAAATGGACACAATTTATAGACTATTAAGAAAAGCAAAACATTTTTTTTGGCTGGGATAAAGAAGAATTTCGATATTCACAACCTGATTGCACTTAAAACCTAGGTAACGCTATAAAACTTAGGTAATGCTAACATATTTCAGTTTCACAAGTTCATTCTGTCTCACTGCATTTGTATGTAACTCAAACCTGTCAATGTTTTGCCCTTCTAACCGATCTTGAGGCTGGTGAGACTGGAACTGTGTTCACTGATGCAGACTAGAAAATCTAAGACAAATATTACGAGAAATCTCTTTAACTTTATCAGAAGTGCGGTATAATGGTTATTTTTAATTGAATTGTAAGTATGTCATAGATGAACTAGAACCAATCAATGTGTGGAACTGTGTGCTTAAAACCTTGTCTGTCTGATCTCTGAGGACAGAAGGTCATAAACCCTGAAAAAGACATCACAACCCAGATCACCAAAAAGCTGAAACTCCACACAGAACAGTGAGTAGATCTAAGCAAGCACACTGTGGGTGATGACCTAACCCTATGATGCCTTTCTATGAAAAAAACATTAATCAATTATTATTGATCAATTATGTACTAAAGGCTTGGGGGACATTCAACAGCTTACTGACCACTGTGATTTGTTTTCCTGTCTTGTGAAAGCAAATGTTCAGTAGAGTTGTTTTCCTATACAATTGCAGGGTGGAATTATACCGTCAGCAACATAACTGTCTATCAGCAATGTCTATCAAATAATGGAGTATTTTAATAAGGTACTTACAAACCTGTCTGAAGGACATTTCCTACTTGCTTACACATAATACATACAGTGGAGCCAAAAGTCTGAGACTTCTACTGCTTCTACTTGTGAAATGCTTCTGCATTTTTCTTTTATTCAATACAATGTTTTATTGCAAATTATATAAACAGACTAACAATTTGAGTGTAAATGTGAATCTTTCAAAATTTTGATTAGTATATTGACACTGAAAAGCAAGTAAGCACATTTGTGCTCACAATTTTGTTTTGTGAAGACTGTTTTGGAGGTCCTCACTTCTTTAATTGCTTTTTAAAAACCTAAAGACCCAAAAAAAGAAGCATTATGACAAAGTCCTCACAAGGATAGCGAGAAAAACATGGTTGGTTCCAACTCTGCTGCTGAAAATGCGCCCCCACCAACGAAATAAGTCATATGAAATTATTCTCGAGTGCACACACATCCTGTAATTTAGAGGTTTGATAAACAGTCTGGATTTTAATTTCATTCTTACACAAGATGGTTTCTAACTAAAAGCATACTAAAATCACAGGGACGTTGGAAGACCTTGACAGGGACAGCGTGACTATTTACTCTAAAGAAACATATAAAACAAATGATTTACATTTTTATGGGTTCTTTAGGTTGTGTCATAATGGTTACTAGAATAACTTTAGCTTAATGTTTAGGTGGTGCTGTTTTAGTTCGTGAAACAAACTGATATTAAAGAACTGTTACAGTGACCGCTAGAAGTCTCCCGCAGTCGTTCAACAAGCAGTCGTTTACCCAGTTGACAGTTTCATAAATATCACAAATATTTAGTATTAATATTTAGAGTTTCACTCAATTTGATGAAATTCACAATTAGAAGACAACACGTATTTAATAGTTTATGTGTTTTCAAATTATTTGTCACTATCGTGTTTCAAACCTTTCCCTTTCACTCAACAGAAAAATGGTCAGGGCAATATGGATTAAACTTCATAGCCTCTGGGGAATATATGTATTCTGTATATACTTTTTTTGCATATTTTCATAGCTAGGCGTGGGTATGCGTGTAGGAATTTGGTTTCATTTAACGTAACATGCAGAAATGGAAAGTGAAACTTAAGTGAGGTAATTGTCATTGGCTTTACTGCGTCTTCAAGTGAAACGCAACTGATCCCAACAGACGTTCTAACAGAAGGATCCTGCCGTTCACGGACCATCTTTAGGTGAGTGTCATTTCTTTATCATCACTAGAATTCATGTGTAAAACACCACACGCCAGTCTTTTGTTTGTAGTATGAAATGCACGAGCTGAAAGTACTGAATAAGGTAATCTAGTTGTTAAGACAGTGTAACAGTGTATTACAAAATACACTTAAATGTAAAAAAATATGTGAAGTATTACACTTTTCAATCTTATTTTCAAATGATAAATGACTATTTGTAACAAATTAACCTAATTTAACACACAAAAGAAAAGTATGCAGAAGCTATTAACTATCTGTTGAAGTAGCCTATAACACAGTGATGCTATTTGTATCAGGTATAGTCAACATATTTTTCTTTCTTTTTAGCTTTGAAAAGAGGAATATCATGCTTGAGGCTTCAGAGACCCTTCAGACACTGGAGTGTCATTTCACTTGGGGCTTACAGAAGGAGGATGCTGATCTTAATTACCTGGAGATAAAATTTACAGAGAGTCTGTCAGTTCAAGACAAGCAAGATGGCAACTTAAGACAGAGGTTACAAAATTTTTTGGCCTACATTAAACACTTACAGGGCTTCAATGACAAAGCACTTGAGTGTTTAGAAAGAGCAAAGGAAGCACACAGTGATGATTCCCACAGCACTGTTACTTATGGAAATTTAGCCTGGTTGCACCATTACATGGCTAATGATACCATGGCCAACATTTATTTGGAGAAATTGTCAGAGGGTTCTTATGCAACTCCTACTTTAAGGGATGAGCATTTCCATGAAGTCCT